>JAUIMM010000480.1:1002500-1602500 GCA_031769625.1 Taudactylus pleione | reverse complement strand
AAGTACCCTACCTAAGAGAATCATCTCAAGTGAAAGGAGCAAAGGGTTCCACAGGTGTAGGATGATGTGCAGAACTATTGCATCAAAACACAATGATAATCATAGAAATACCACAGAATTCATTATTAAAGGAAAAATATATAAAATAAATGAATTTATAACCTGTAATTCCAGGATTGTAATTTAATTAATTGAATGCGATTGTGGACTTATCTACATTGGTTGAACTACCAGGAACCTAAAAACCAGATTGGCTGAGCAGATCTACAATGTAAGAAGAGGCTTAACCACTCATTCCCTTACTGAGCATTTTGCACAAAAACATAACAAATGTGACAGTCACATAAAGACATTTTTAGGGATGCAATAAATGAAAAGAAATTGGAGATCTAAAGATTTGGAGAAACAATTAGCAAAAAATGAAATGAAAAGGATCTTCAATGCTGACACACTATCTTCTGAAGGTCTCAATCTTGATTTTGAATTAAAGTTTTTCTTATCCTTCTCTTGACATTTGAAAAAAAATGGAACCTCTTATTATTGTTGATCTAAGTATTTTTTATATTTTTAATAACCATAATTTATCTCTCTTTTCTATACATGTGTAATTGGTACTGTATGGTGTACTTCCCACGGGCTACAGGGATGGACTTTATCGGAATACATGATATTAGTATGATATGATATAGTATGATATAGTATGATATAGATTACATCCGGTGGGAATGATTATCACTTAAATACCATGAACAAACTCTGCTATCATTGGACCTTACCATCAAAAGAATCCAGAACATAAATGATAATAAGGATTAAATAATAGGATTCAATGCAAAGAATTTACCAAATATGGCTACCTAAAGGTGACTAAGACTACTGAAAAATGGCCGCCGAATCTGGGAACCCGGTCGCTATTATTTAAAAGGAAAGTTAAAAGACAGGAAGTATGAGAAGATGTAAATATCCCTGACACCTTCTGTGGAATGCACCGCGCTAAGATGGCCGCGGGTCAACTTCCGGTTCCGGCATTTGGAACGCACCCAATTTCCGAGTCCGGCATGTGGAACGCACGTAAATTCCGGTTTACCCAGAAGCCACGAAGACATGCTGCCGGAGTGATTTGAGCGGGATCTGACACACCAATAGAAGCATTTGAACAAGTATTTAAACTGCACTTTTTCCCTCACAATGCTTTCTTTGCCTGAAGAAGGATCATACGATCTGAAACGCGTTGCAATGGACTGCATGTGAGACTAAAGGGGACACTCACTGAACAGCACGATTGGAATTAAATGCTCCCTGCGGTGGTGCTGAGCGTGTGACCTCATGCTATTAAAGCGCTAGCCCACTGCAGCACCTACAGATGGTGAGAGGCTGATTCGGGATTGACCCTACTAATAATTTCATTGTATTGCTGTATATACTTATATTGTATTAATTGTTTGTCACTTGTAAAATTCTGAATACATTTTTTAGCCCTATTTATGGGGTAATGATTTCAGTATCAAGTGTCTTAGAAACAACTTCAGTGCTTAAAAGCACATAAGTGTTTTATTAAATAGCTTTAATGCTAGTTAGCACACATTTTTATTTGACAAGGAGCACCAACTAGGCAGCATTAGCATTTGTAATATTTCAGAATAATAGTGCAATATTTCCAAATAAATAACCTAAATAATTGGGCAGGGCAGTCAAAGGATGTGTAATACAATGGGTGCAGGGTAGACTCAGCATCCCACTTGCAACACAGGATGCCGGCGCTCGGGGTACCTGAGGTGAAAATCCTGATACTGGCATCCCAACAGGATTAGGATACTGACACATTTTGGTAAGTAATCTAACTCTCCCCCTCCACTATCCCTAACTCTAACCCTCCCTCCCCAGTGCCTGAACCTAACCTCCCCTCTAGTGCCTAAACCTAACCTCCCCCTCCCCATACCCTAAACCTAACCCTCCCCTCTAGTGCCTAACCCCTAAACACTAACCCTAACCCTTCTCCAAACCACACTACTTACCTTTGGGATGCCTGTGGTCAGGATGCCGTTGCCGGGATTGTGACAGGTGCCCGGATTCCGGTGATGATGTTCTAAGCACCAGCATCCCCTGTGTCGGAATACTGAATGTATCCCCGCACCACACATCCTGCACCCATTACAGATATGACACTGATACCAGTGACAGGCTACCTGTATACCAGACTTTTGGCTTTGTCTCTGAATTAAGTTACACAGTATCAGCCTCTGTGCTGTACTTACCATTACAGGCCCTTATATTTCTTCTCTTCTTTTATTATAGTCTAGGGCGGCTTGGCTCCTTAGATGTTAATATGCAAAATACCAATATTTTAATTTAATTGTCAAGACCATGTAAAGTACTGTATGGCAATAATAATAAATGTGGCAATCATTGTATCTCAAGAAAAAGCCGTAGACCTCCACCAGCAGTTCTTATATTGAGTGTAATGAAGTAAAGGTTGTAACTCCAATTAGAAGTGATCTCATTAGTAAAGAAAAGGTAACATGTGGTATAATAAATGGAGGCATTTGACTGCACCTTTGGAATGACAAAGTTTCTAAAGTGCAGATCCCGAGTCGCTTTGTGTGGAAGACCCATTGGAATGAGGTCAATAAATCTCTGAATCTCATGGATAACAGCGTCCATATACGGCATATGAGAGCGATCTTCAATACATGGGGCCCGGTTTCGGCCAATGATGTGGTCAATCTCTTTATGCATGCATTCTGTAGAGATGTAAAGTAGTAACATATGTTGTAAATAACAATAGATTGTGTCACCATTGATTTGTTAATCATTCCACAGAATGTGTATTGTTATGTGAGACTTAATAAATCTATGGAATCTCACAAGTACTTTTCATATTTCAGAACTTTTTGAAATTTAAATAAAACAATTCTGTGTACAGACAAATGACAGATATAGATACAAATTGTTACTAATGGTAATATCAGGCATATTGTAGTGTATTGATATGTTTCATTAAAACATCTAATGATAAAGGGTCTGCATACTGTAAGTTGAGGTGATTGCTGGAGTGCAGAGACTGGGGGTATAATTACTAAAGGCCGATATTGAGCGTTTTAAAATCGATGAAAATCTATCAACATTCATATTGTGTTTCTGTGGATAAATCACATAAATGTGTAATTTAGCCCTAGAAACATAACATCAATGTTGATCGATTTTGATCGATTTTCATAAATTTTAAACTGATTAAAATTGACCTTTAGTAAATATGCCCCTTGATTAGATTAGATTTGATTTTTTTTGTTGCCAATCATCCATGTATGTCCATTTTTGCACCTAATGGCACTTTAATGGTTATCATCCATAGTCCTCTAACTTTGTGACTTTGCAGCAGTATAAAAATTTATAATCTGCACCCAGAGCTGGTGCAAGGTTTCCGGGCACCCTAGGCAACATTTCACCTATCGCCCCTGCTCCCTCTAGTTCATAATATGCCATGTATCAGTCTCCCCAGTTTATAATATGCCACACAGCAGTGACCCAAACTCATAATATACTATATAGAATATGCCACACAGCAGAGCACCAAAATCAAAATATTTCTCATAACACTGCCACAAATTTATTATATGCCACTCAGCCATGAATTATACCATACATTCTTTTTTGTGTGGACTCAGTGGCTCCCTCCAGTGGCCGGCTGCCTAAAGCTGCCTAATGGTAGGCCGGCCCTGTCTGCACCCACTTTATAACCCTAATTTAAGACAGGTACAGTACAAACTGGTGTTGTAGTAAGAGTGGTGTTTTAAAGAGCTAATACAATGTGATTAATATATGTTAATTCACATTTGTCCAGAGAAACTACCTATGAATAATGGGTATGGTTTTGTAACGGAGGGAGGTATAATGAAAAAGCACCATACTTGGAAATGATTCATCCCTAATTAAGCATACTATTAAATGTATTAAAGTAAATAGGACATTATTCATATACTGACCAGAAATATATAAAATATATCAATTAAACACAAATGGGCTAATTCAGCATTGCACACTAGATAATCGGGAATACTCCGTGATTGCAAGCAGCCCCTGCTGTGCCTCTGCCTGACTGACAGGCAGAGGCATTTAATGGGCAGTGCAGCAGTGGGGAAGGCTGGCATTCCCGGAAACGGGGGCATCAGCCACGTGTTCTGGGAGTGGTAAGGCTAGTGGCTGTGTCGTTTCCTGGTCTCACAAGCCGGCCAGCCTGCGTAAGTTGAGGCTTACTCAGCTCGCTGGCGCCAACCACCATCGCGACTTTGTTCACAGAGCTGGGATCGCCAATGCAACTGGGGGTGTCAGACACCTTCTGCTGCATTTGCATACTTGCAAGGACGGACTTACAAAGCTGCTTGCCTGCAGATTTGCAATTTTGTCCTGTACTGAATCACCCCTATAGTGTTGCCTCTATAAAACTCTATTGCATCACACTGTTTTTTTTTTTTTGTATTTTACAGGCAACCCATAGGCACAGTGGTTAGAATTGCTGCAACACAGCATTGGGTCCTGTGTCTGATTCTTGACCAGGGCCCTGTCTGTGTGAGCTGCTCCTTAATTCATTTTTTGGCTGCTGACTAATATGGAACCTGGTGTATGAGTGCTTTGGTGTTAGGGAAGAACCAATAAGGGAGTGACTGATGTAAATGACAGATATTCACTGTTCTCCATTGTGTAATATAGTCATGCTATGCAAATAAAATAAGTTTGCCCTAAACCTATATGACTTTTCCACAAATCTGTATCTGAAGTCACTGTGCTAAATAATATTAACATTCTTATTAGCATTTCAAGTACAGATCTAACCTTCAATATCTGGATGTTTTAGAAGAATCATTAGCCCATAACGTAGAGTTGTGCTAACAGTTTCAGTACCAGCACCAAACAAATCAAATGTGGTATTGACAATCGCCTCCATGTGAAACTCGCTCTGAGGTATATCCTTTTCCTGTGGAAATGGGACACAGGAATAAAACTTGTAAACATTTTTGGAGATAATTGAACCACTGTTTCTTCTCACAGCAAAGAGCCAATGCATACTGCATAGAAACATAATATTTGACAGCAGAAAAGAACCATTTGGCCCATCTAGTCTGCCCCTTTTTTTTACCTTTTCAGTTACCGCAAACCCTATTTTATCCTTAGTTCTTTGTAAGGATATTATTAAGTCTATCCCAAGCATGTTTAAATTGCTGAACTGTATTTGTCTCAACCATCTCTAATGGGAGGCTATTCCACTTATCCACTAATACAATAATTTTTCCTCAAATTTCCCCTTAACCTACCTCCCTCCAGTGTCAGTACATGTCCTCATGTTCTAATCTTTCTCTTCTTTGAAGAATGTTTCCCTCCTGTACATTGTTAAAACCCTTGATAGACTCTATTTGAAAGTTTCTATCCTGCCCGTCCTTTCTTTTCTGTGCTCCAACCTATACATATTAAATTGTTTTAGTCTTTCCAAGTAAGTTTTGAGATTTAGGCCACGTAACATTTTAGTCACTTTTCTTTGTACCTTCTCTAATGTATTTATAGGGAGGTAGTGAATGTGCCGGTGGACGGAATACCGGCCGTCGATATACTGACACCGGAATTCCGACAGCACGGTAAACTGCCTATTCCGCTGTCCAAAATTGGATCAGGATACCGGCGTCGGCATCTCAACCGCCGGAAACCTGAATGCTGAATCCGGGGTAAGTATGCCGGGGAAGGGGGGGTTAGGTTTATGGACCCCCGGGGGGGGGAAATTAGGGCTAGGCACCCCCCAAAGAGGGTTAGGGTTAGGCTGCGGGGAGGGAGGTTTAGGGTTAGGCACACTGGAGGAAGGTTAGAGTTAGGCAACCCCCCGGGAGAGTTAGGTTTAGGGTACTTACCACTTCTGTCAGGATTCTGCACCTTCCAGCATCGGGTTTTGAACCGGCAGCTAGTCAGCTGCCAGTATTTCATACCCAACCATATTTATTTCCTTCTGGAGATGTGGCCTCCAGAACTGAACACAATATTCTAGATGAGGCTGTGCCAGTGACCTATTCAGTGGCATTATTACTTCTTTCTTTCTACTACTGATTCCTGTCCCTATGCAACCAAGCATCTGACTTGCCTCTCTCATTGCTTTGTTGCATTGCTTACTAGGATTTAAATCACCTGAAATAGTGACTCCTAGACCCCTTTCCTCCTCAGTAGTTTCCATTATAGTGTCGTTAGTACTAGAATTGGCCTTTGGGTTTTTGAAACCCAAGTGCATTTTTTTGCGGTAAACTGTGGTTGCTATATTCTTGACCATTTCTCTATTCTACCTGATGTGTTTACCCTGTTGCCTATCTTTGTGTCATCTGCAAAAAGGTATACTTTTCCTTTGATACCATTTGCAATGTCCCTAACAGAGATATTAAAAAGTAGTTGTCCAAATACAGATCACTGGGGTACTCCACTTGTAACGTTTCCTTCCCGAGACTGCACTCAATTTACTGCAACTCTCCTTTTCTTATCCTGGAACCAGGTTCTTATCCAATAAAACATCTTATAACCCATATCTCAAACTTTCCAGTTTAGTTAGCAGTCTACTATGTGGGACCGTGTCAAAAGCATTACTGAAGTTTAGTAATAGTCACCCAGTCAATAAGATTTGTTTGTTTGTTTTGTTTGGCATGATCTTACCCCAGTAAATTCATGCTGTTTGGGATCCTGTAAATTTCTGGATTTTAGATATTCCACAATTCTTACTTGTAATATTGTTTCCATCAATTTCCCTACTACTGATGTAAGCCTCACTGGCTGGGTGGATTTTACAACACAGTCCATGAGTTATAAAACCTACCCAGACATTTATTATTAATTTGACACCTGTATCTTTGAACACACGCACACTTATTCCCCCAATGCCTTTACATGAAATTAACCATGACGGCAGCAGAGTAATGAAGAGTACAGGTTGGAATGCTGGAGAAGGTGGTGATGTTGCTTAGTGGCATCATAAAAGTGGACGCGGTAGCACTGCCATACAATAGTGCCAGCAGTTGATATGGTTGAGTCACATGGGGGCCCTGAGTCTGTAAAGACTAAGGTTTCCTGCAGCTCTCAAGCAGTGACATAATCTAGCCAGGTACCAGGGATAGGAGATGGATATTTCTCTCTCTGATCGTTCCTTCGCTGTGTCCTCTCATGACTCCTCTTCCCCTCCACTTCCACTAACAGTAAGAGTTCCCCAAGGTTCTGTTCTTGGACCTCTCCTTTTTTCCATATATACATCCTCTTTAGGTGAACTCATTAACTCCTTTGACCTCCAATATCATCTCTATGCAGATGATACTCAAATTTACCTTACCACCCCTGAGCTCTCCCACTTGCTCCTCTCCAACTGTCTCTCTGCTGTCTCTTCGTGGATGTCCCAGCGCTTTCTTAAACTTAACATGTCTAAGACTGAGCTGATCATCTTCCCACCCTCTTCCACTACATCACTTCTCACAATTTCATTATCTATTGATGGCACAACTATCTCCTCTAGCCCCAAAGTGCGCTGTCTTGGAGTTATCCTAGACTCCTCCCTCTCCTTTAAACCACACATTCAGCACCTCTCGCAGTCCTGCTGTTTTCACCTAAAAAATATCTCCAGGATTAGACCCTTCCTCACCCAGGATGCCACTAAAACCCTCATCCACTCACTGGTCATATCCAGATTGGACTACTGTAACCTTCTCCTAGCTGGCCTCCTGGTCTCTCACCTCTCTCCACTACAATCTGTTCTCAATGCTGCTGCTCGGCTCATCTTCCTCTCCAGACATTCTACATCTGCTTCTCGCCTACAAAGCCCTCACCAAATCCTCTCCCGCATACATTTCTGACCTTCTCTCCCTTCACACTCCAGCCCATCCACTTCGCTCAACTAATGCATGCCGCCTCTCATGCCAACCGATTACTTCCTCCCACTCCCGCATCCGAGATTTTGCCCGTGCTGCTCCCTACCTTTGGAATGCTCTCCCTCTCCCTATCAGACTCTCCACCTCTCTACAAATCTTCAAACGGGCTCTCAAGACCCACTTCATCAAGGCCTTTCAGCACTCATCCTAACCCACCTCATGCTCTTTCCTACCTATCTTCCCCTTCTGTGTCACGCCTGTCTGTCTGCCCCTCCCCTTAGAATGTAAGCTTTCATGAGCAGGGACCTCTTCCCTCATGTGCTTCTCTTTACATTTTCTTCTACTCTCTACTCCCCATTAGGGCACCTAACACGGGACTGCCAACTCCCGGCAGCTTATTGTGAGTGCTTTAATCACTATTTCAGCAATGTATATAAGTCGTGTCCTTGTCCTGCACTGTAATGTACTGTAAGTTACTTGTTTCTTGTTCACCTATTAGTTCTATGTGCTATGTAAGGCGCTGCGGAACACTTGTGGCGCCATATAAATAAAGGATAATAATAATAATAATAATAATAATAATAATAATAATAATAATAATCATTTCCTAAGCTCCCATGGTGCTGGGTAGTAGGTATTTAGCTTTCGGCTACAAAACCACCAGTGTTTGGAGATATGTGGAATGAGATTTTGACAAATGTTTAAGACATGCAGGCAACCATTATTAATTGAGCAGGTTGGAGTAAATGTAACTATCTGTTATGTTAGGCAAATGTCTGTGCTGGAGTAGAAGGCAGGTAAATAAAAGTTACATATTTTGCTAAGAAATTGTCTGGCACTCAACATCTATACTGTACACCTGTGTCCACCTCCTGGACATTTATATGCCAATGACAAGTGTTTTGGTGGTCCATCTGGTCAGGTATGCTTCACTCATGACCTGGAGTATTAAACAAAGAGTCTGTCACATTTTATAGGGTTAAAAATATGATTTCTACATTCACAATGGGAAAAACAAGCTTTGCTTAGACTTTCAGAGGCCCAGTAAGCGATAATATGACACAAAGAGATATAAGTTTTATCTCACTCCGAACACATTAAGTAAAACTAAGAATGCATTGGTGTATTGATTTGGAGATGTTGATGTTTGGTGAAATAAGGGGGGGGGGGGGTAACAGTGAGAGACTGCAGCTGAAAATCTGTATGTAACAAGTGCCAACATGATCTATACTGCCAAACCGTTTAGAATTTGCTATGTAAAGAGGCTAAATTGTTTTGAGTCTTTGGTCTGTGGCTTCATAAAGGAAAGAGCTGTTCTGTACAAATCATGTTTTGACTATCGATACTGAGCATCAACCAGTGATGAATGGGACCCCAGATTTGGATGAAAAGCTTAAAGGACATATTTGAACCCTGGAACCTGAAGCTAAGTATATTAATAGTAAGTGTATGTTTTTGTCACTATCACTTATTTGCAATAATCTGCACATTTATTTTACTTATTTGCTTCAGGGTATATCTATTGACTGATACCAGATAATTGGAGTACCTTGCACTACAGTACCCTGTTGTTACACTGAGCACCTGAACATTTATAGTAATGTCCTCTAGATACTACTAAAAAGAGTTACATAAGTAATGTCCAATGTTCATGTTTTTTTTTAAATGTCCATTAGCAGATTAATATAACACAACAAAAAAAATCAAGTAAAAATGTCAAAAACAAGCAAAAGTGAAGTTAATATGGGATGGGTATGTGATCCCAGCGGTCGGGAAGCTGGCAGTCAGAATCCCAACAGAATAGGGTAAGTATCCTAACCCTAATCACTAAACCCTTTCCCTAACCCTAACCCTCCTTTCCCGCAGCCTAACCCTAACTCTCCCTTCCCGCAGCCTAACCCTCCCCCCACAACCTAATCCTAACTCCCCCCCGCACCTAACCTTCCCCCCCAGTGCCTAACCCTAATGCTGAACTTAACCCTAATACTTACCATCGGGATGTCAGCGGTCGGGATTCTGGAGCCAGGATAACGACAGCTGTCTGGATTCCAGCTCAAGCATTCTGACCTCCATTATCCTGACTGCCGTGATGCCGACTACATCCCGTAAATTTCTGTCAGAACAGGATTTAAAAACTTGTCAGGAAAAATGGTTTGAAATATTGGCAAATTTGGGGCTCACCTGCTCTATCTTAATGAGGAAACAGTCAATGAAGTCCCGAGGTGAACTGAGATCCAATGTCTCCTTGTGTGTTTTCACCCTTTCTTCAATAAATTCCTTAATGCCATCAATTGCTTTGAAGAATTTCTGGTGTGGTCCTGGCATCTTTCCAACAACTTTGGGAAAGACATTATATATCTAAAGAGACATTTGTGCAATAACGTCATGCCGTGTGTGCAATATGTACAGTGCTTGTCTCATTGAAAAATAACAGGAACTTTTTACAGGGTCACAAATATTTCCTTACCTGTCCCCATATAGAGCTAAAAAATTGAAAGACTTTATTTAAGAGACCTAGAAGGCGGAGGAAATTTTTGTCTTCATATTCAAACCGGTCTCCGAATACCACCGAGCAGATGACATTTGAAACAGCTTTGGCAAAATAGAATGTTGGATCCAGAGGCTGTCCTGTCATTAGAGAAGAGTCAGCACAAATTGTTACCATCTGCTTTTTTTAAATAATATATTGATTATATATTTGTATCTGTGTTTTTATGAAAACATAACATACTGTATAATATTGCTGTACATGCAAATAACATATTGTATTGGCACAACTATGCCAGGACAGCACATAGGGGCAGGATCTGTAAATGAAATGGTTACTATGGAGACAGCAGCAGGATCACAATAAGGGCCTGATTCTGAGATGAATGCTGCTGTGACAGCTCTGTAACTTTAGGCTAATGCTAGTATCAGCCCTTCCCCTGGAATACAAGCGTGCAACTGAATGTGCAAGGACTGAGATGCCCACTTGGTGCGTTTTTAGACACAACCAATGGACGCACCATCAAAACTTGTACCAGCCCCATGCTAGGTGCAGATTTTCCTTCAGAGTATGGCCTCCAATGTCAGCGATTTAGCAGCAGAGTTCACAACCAGGTATGTGACACAACCGCAATGCACCCTTACGACTGACCACCTTGGTGTGCCTGAATAGCCACCGCCCAGCCATGTCCAATACAATTCTGGTTCCATGTGTCTTAGGGATCTATGAAGTAAGCCTTGGAGAGAGATAAAGTTTATGGAGATAAAGTACCAACCAATCAGTTCCTAACTGCCCTAACAGTTTTGGTAATTAAGTAATTCATCATTTAAGATATGAGCATGGCTAACTTCTCTTTGCTTAAAGGATGTGTACTTCCAGCAAATTGAACTGAAGTGGAAAAACCTCTAAAGGCAGATACCTGAGGATGCCAGAAAATAGTTACAGTAAACACATGAAATACTAAAGTACAGTACTCTACTACATATAGATATATCACAGATTAATATATATTGTATGTGTTAAAAATAACCAGGAGAGGATGATGATAGAAACTGACAATTAATGTCAAACTAAAAAGAGCGAAATCCAGATTATTGTGGTAATTGTCACTGACCCCCACTAATACCCTTTTTACACTGACCTAAACATTTTTGTCTGTGTAAATGGATCCACCTGGGTCCAGTGACCCGTGGATCCAACTCTGGTACTTTGAGGGGTTGGCCGGCGGTCGTTCCCATGACACCCTGCAGTATAAACGGCACGATCCAGGTCATGATGACCCAGATCGTGCTGCATGCAAAACATGCTACCATGGCTGCATCTGCTTCCATCTCTGAATCAGGCCCCACTGTAAGTATTTTCAAGTATCTGAGGAATAACTGAAGTTTAATGAGAAAGTATTTTCTAGAGCAAATATTTTAGGTATGCCATAAAATCAGAGTTCCAGTATACAGCTCCGAGTTATTGGTGCTGATGCAGAGTTGAACACAAGTCAGCCATAATGACACCCACATTGTATGCAGGAATAAAAATGTTTGCCCCTACTGTATGTACAATCCTATACTTGGTACAAAAGATCCATCTGAAAACAAGCTCATTTTCCCATATAGTATGCACATCTTGCCATAGCTCTTATTTCCATTGACAAGACCTTGCCAAACTCTGCCTCAACCCTGCTACAACCCTTCAGCCACAAATTGAGATTTAACTGAGTTGTGTACAAATGGGAATTGCCCGTAGATGCCTATGCTCCGATACTGGGCATATGCAGTGAGAAGCCATAAAAGATCTGTCCACAAAACTAACTGCCATTAAACTCTGCATCAGACCCTGAGAATCGACTTTAACTGATGATCTACAGCAGGGGTAGCCAACCTCAGTCCTCGAGAGCTACTAACAGTTCACGTTTTCCAGACCACCTAGCATGTGCACAGGTGTATTCATTGCTCATTAACACAGTTGAAAAGATCCACAGGTGGAGCTAATTTTTCACTGGTGATTTGTGAAGAGACCTGGAAAATATGCACTGTTGGTAGCTCTTGAGGACCAGGGTTGGCTACCCCTGATCTACAGCAATAATGATCTGGTTTTTGCCTTTGTCTCTTCTCATGTTATGAATGTTTCTAAACAGACAGGAGATTATTTACTAAAGTGCTGTGCAAGAGGGTATATAGAGCATACTCCAAGGTGGATGTCCATTTTCCGGTGACACGTCTTATTTTACATATTAAAAGTGTGCCTATGTTGCATAATTATAGTTACACAGATTTTTTTTTACCATTTCAGATAAGTTACCTGGATCTATTAACCTCAAAATGTACTAATTATGGTTACAGATTCAAATCTATGGCCCGTATTCAATTTAAGGTGAAAAGTCCCAGACTTTTCACCTGCCGGACTTTCCGCCTACATCGCCTGTTTTTGGAGAAAACACTTTCCGTGCGTGCGCGCATTTCGCCCTATTCAGTTTCAAAGGACTTGAAAACGGCACCCGGCGAAACTGAAACAGGTGAAAAGTCCTGTCAGATTTGGGGAAATCAGCCTGACTCCCCCCAAAAGATGCAGTGACATGGGGGATTACTATGGATACCCCCAAATAGGCCTGCTGAAGGTATTTGGGGTACTTAAATGTTCTCAATAGGTTCTAATTAGCGTCTTTGCATAAGTGATGAAGAATAGCATTTAGCAGGGTTGTTTTGTAAAAATAAGTAGACCAAGCAAATTTGGGGTACCTGAAAATGGGGGGTAGCATATTTAAAGTTTGCTAAATTGAAGTTTAAAGAATCGTGAAAATCCACCTGCCGCAAGCACCTGCAATTAAAAAAACACCTGGGGCATACTTGGGGAGCCCCCTGGAGTCTATTTCGCTAGCTTTTAACCTTGTCCCCCAACTTTTTTTTTTCACCCCCTAAATGAAGTAATTTTTTGGGGTGTTCTTAAGTGTTTTTTATTTTTATTTTGATGCAGCTACCTTTGGGGACTGTCTTAAGGCTACATGGGGGTTCCCGCAACATTGCACCCCAATACCCCAATTCTACACTTTTCACCTCAAATTGAATACGGCTCTATGTTTTCATTGTATTAAGGGATTTTCCATCAGCACCTTATCTGATGAGATATTTCAGAGCTTAACCATGATTATAGTGAACGATCTCTTCTTATGATAATGGTGAGACAGTCTTTTTTTGCATTTACAATTGAAGACATCGGTATGGTCCTTAGTATGAATAGTTTGTAAAACAAATCTTTCCATTGCATATAATACAGTATGTACAGTATATGGATAATAACTAGTGCTTCCCTGAGGTATTTCTTTTCCACAGTAGGAGAAAACTAATATTTGTAACCTACTTTGTGCCACTGTCAAATTACCGTTACTAAGGGGTCTATTTATTAAGGGTGGATATAAAGTGAATGGAGATAAAGTACCAAACAACCAGCTCCTAACTGTAAATTTTTTCAAACACAGTCTGTAACATGGCAGTTAGGAGCTGATTAGCTGATTGGTAATTTTTTTCCATTCACTTTATTCCCATCCTTCATTCCTTATACAATTTTGGTCAGTACTAGATTCTGAGGCTGAACCAGAGTCATATGCAACGTGGTAGAATCTTCTGGTTAATTGCTTAAACATAGCTGTGTTCACATTGTCCGGATTTATGTGGCTGCACCTCCCCTATACTTCCACTTCTGAGAAGAGCTGTCATCAGGTTCACCAAGGATTTGCACCAGCCTTATTCTGGGTGCTAGTGATCCATCTGATATTGCCGGATATTTACCAATGAAAAGGCTGCAATTCCATCTTATGCTAAGTGCAAACACCCTGTTGCCACCTAGTTAAACCAATTTAGCTGTAAGTGGAGTCCCACGTGACATCCATGCTACAGTACTCTCAATAGCTATGCAGATGACAGCGATGTGTACGTATGCCTTGACTGGCCTTGTGAGCATGTGCATATTCACATCCCCATATGTAATCTATTTGTAACATTTTTTATTTTAAATATTTTAATATTTTGTAAATTATACTAAGGGCTTCATTTATGACTCAAATGAGTCATATGAATGAGGAGACAACAGGACTGCTTTACCTGTAAGTGACATTTTTCTGTGTTGAAATATGTTCTTTACATTTAGGCAAAGTGTACAGTATTTAGCAATGGACTTGTTGTACAAAGAAGTCTTGTCTTAAGTATAGCACATAGAAAACTGGTACTTCTCAGGTTAAAGGATATGCTCTTCAGTACAGCTATGGATGGCCATAACATTTCACCATCTTCCAGGGGTGTATTGAGAGCTATGGGGGCCCATGGACCACTCCACCAATTCAGCTCCCCTCCAATGTAGCAACTCCAATACTTGTTCCCAGCACCATTATCTGTCCGGTGATTTATTAGGGAGGATGATACATGTTCAGTAGAGAGTCAGGACACAGTGCCATAGTCTTTGCTAGGTTCTGTGTGGATCCATCATTCCAAAGATATAGGAGTCTATGTACTAAGCCTTGGAGAGAGATGAAGTACCTAACACTAACCTCTCCCCCCAGTGGTGCCTAACTCTACCCCCCCCCCTTATTGGTGCCTATCCCTCCCCTCTCCCTCCCCAAAACCTAACACTGCCCCCCACCCCAGTGGTGCCTAAACCTAACCCTCTAACCCTCGACACCTATATTTAGTCCTGGGTCAAGATTCTGGCGCTGGGATATCAACAGCCAGCATGCCGTCTGCCAGCAAGCTAACTACATCCCATTATAGGCACTCTGGATAGCTCATTTATTGCATTAGAAACCACTAAGCACAACAATTTACCTACTCTATACTGTACTTTGTTATTAACACTCTCACTCTACTAAACTTCTCCTCACTCCTTTGTAAACTTCTGCTCTTCTGCCAACATCCTGCCCAGGCCTAGCTTTAAATATAAATATACCTGTGCAAATCAAGGTACAGTGGGCTGTATTCAGAGGCTGCCATACGGTCTACGACCGCACGGCCGCCTCGATGTTTGTGTAGTATGCATGCGCACGAGGGAGCCGGCTCCTTCGTGCGCATGCGTGAGACCCGCTATGACCGACAGCGCTGGTCGTAGCAGGTCTCTTTCCAAAGGGGGCGAGCTGTCGATGTTGATTGACAGCTCGCCCCGTTTGGAAGGCGGGCCGGGGGGGTGGCAGCCCAAACGGAGGCGTTCCCATGGGAACGCCTGCCGTTTGGGGGAGGCCTCACTGACATCACTAGTGATGTCAGTGGAGAGCTTCCGGCACTGACAGAGCCAGAAGCTCTCCGGGGCTTACGACAAGTGAGACCCTACCCTAGGGTCTCGTCGTAAGCCCCGATGGTCGCGATGGTCAATGACCATCGCGACAATCACCCTAGCGGTCATTAGAGCTGTGGGTGTTAAACCACAGCCTAATGACCGAAACAGAGGTGGCCGGTCAGGATGCAAGCGGCCGCCCAGTTTCTGAGCGGCCGCTTGCATCCTCTGACCGCCTTGAATGAGGCCCAGTATCTCCAAGGTCCAGTGATATGCGGCCAGGTGACGCAGAGCCTTTCCTGTCATACTTAGCTATACTCCAGAATTTTGGGCCTGATTCAGACCCACTCGCGAGCGGCTGTCCGCTCGCAAGTGGGTCGATGTTCTGGACTGAGCATGCGCACGACGGAGGGAGCTCCGTCGTGCGCATGCGCCAGACGCGATGAGCGAAGGAAAGTCCTTCGCTCGTTGTGTCTGATCAAGGGGGGCGTGCTGTCGATGTTGATTGACAGCACGCCCCCTTTGGTAGGCGTGCCGGGGGCATGCCTCCCTGACGGGGGCGTTCCCACGGGAACGCCTCCCATCAGAAGCCGGCCCACTGACATCACTAGTGATGTCAGTGGGAGTGATTTTGGCTCTGATAGAGCCAAAATCACTCCGGAGCTTGCGGTTGAAAACCTCAACCGCAGGCTCCGGCTCGCAGTTTCGATGGTCGCGATGGTCAAGACCATTGCGGCCATCAAACAGCACGCTCGTATAGCCTGTGGGTTGTGACCCACAGCTATACGAGCGTCCAGGAGGACGCTCCATTTTCATGGAGGCCGGCCCTCATTCTGAGCGTGCGCTCTGCTCAGAGCGTACGGCTCTGAATGAGGGCCTTTGATTTTAAAAATGACAAGAAAATTTGAAGAAAATATTATAAAGATATTCTTTGTATTATTCTGATAATTTTTATAGTCAACACTCTGGAGTAGTTTTAAGTGTTCCACCCCTGATGTTGGTATTATACATTGTATGTGGATCTGTTCTGTGGTGCAGACTTTTTAGATGGATGTAAAAAATTATATTAAAAATGAGTTACTGTAGGTATATCTTTTAAGGTCCATATGTTCTGGGCGTTCTGGAATCAATATATTTCTTCCACTCCATCTTGAATATCTAAGGGAATTAAATTATCATTGGCTTGTATAGCGGCAGCTTCAAAGAAAACGATTCTATCCCGGTGGATACATTCCACCTCTCTTGGCAAACTAATCCGCTCTTTTGGATTTCAGTACCATCTGTGGGCCTGATTCAGAGCCGCTCGCAAAAAGCGTGCGCTTGCTCTGAACCAGGGCATGTTTTTTTTTGTTGCGGCCTCTTGGCCGCTTGCATAGCTGTGGTTACCACCCACAGCTTATGCGAGCGGCCATGATGATGGTCGCGATGGTCAAGACCATTGCGACCATCGGGCTTGCGATGAGATCCTTGCGGTAGGGTATCATTGCCGCAAGCCCCAGTGGACTTCCTGCACTATTAGAGTAGGAAGTCCACCTACTGACATCACTAGTGATGTCAGTAGGGCCACCCACAAATGGCAGGCACGCCTCCATTTGCTCAGCCACCCCCTTCCCCGCCTTCCAAACGGGGCAGCTGTCAATCAACATCGACAGCTGCCCCTTTTGGATGTGAGCGCCGGAACGAGTGCTTTTTGCGCTCGCTCCGGGGCTTGCGCACAAGGCCACCATCGACCCGCTTGCGAGCGCATATCACTTGCGAGCGGGTCTGAATCAGGCCCTGTATGTGGATGATACTCAAATCTACCTATCCTTCCCCAGATTTATCACCATCTGTATTGGTCCGTATCACTGAATGTCTTTCTGCCATTTCATCTTGGATGTCATCTCGCCACCTGAAACTTAATATTTCTAAAACAGATTTAATTATATTTCCACCGGGCAATAAAAGTTACCAACCTGATCTCTCTGTCACTGTTGATAACTCGACAATCCACCATGCCCCACAAGCTCACTGCCTTGGTGTCATACTTGACTCTGAACTGTCCTTTGTTTCCCACATTCAATCTGTCTCAAAATCATGTTACATACTGTACATCTAAAAAACATCCAAAATTTGACCACATCTCACACAAGACACTGCAAAAACTCTATTCCATGCACTCATTATTTCCCGCATTTACTATTACAATAGTCTCCTTACTGGTCTTCCCAAAAACAGGCTATCAACATTACAATCCATTATGAACGCAGCTGCGAGGCTTATCTTCCATGCCAAATGTTCATCGTCTGCTGCCCCGCTCTGTCAGTCCCTCCATTGGTTGCCAGTTTTCTACCGTATTCAATATAAAATAATTTTACTTACAAATAAGGCTATTAACCAAACCACACCAACATACAGTACATCTCTTCACTCATCTCAAAATTTCTCCCAACCCAACCTCTCTGCTCAGCACAAGATCTGCGTCTCTCATCCCCATGCATTACTTGCTCCCATTTATGGTTACAGGACTTTCTTTGGGCTGCACCCACTCTATGGAATGCCTTACCACGCACAATAAGACTTCCCTCTAGTCTCCAATCCTTCAAGCGTTCCCTGAAAACTCACCTCTTCAGGCATGCTTATCAGATTCCAGAACCGCCCACATAACCTTCATAGCTTCCATATCTAATTACATATCCTTTCACAGTCCACACATAACCTCACACATTGTCTTTCTCTCACATCTTCCTGATATTTGGCCGACATTTCTGTGTGACTGGAACATGCAGCCCTCCAAGAAACTCTGCATTCTGGCTGGACCAAAATGCAATATATAGCACCTATCCTTGTGTATCAATGCCTATTTCCCTATAGATTGTAATCTTGCAAGCAGGGCCTTCCTACCTATATATCTGTCTGTTATTACCCAGTTTTAGTCTATTTATGTTTCCAATTATAAAGCGCAATGGAATATGCTGCGCTATATAAGAAACTGTTCATAAAATAAATAAATAAATAAATAAATAACCACTATTTCTATTTCTCTTATGTTAACCTGTTTAGTCTATCTATACCAGATGAACTGGATCAAGTGTTCCCTTGATGTAGAATCCAGAGCAGAAAAACTTTTTTATGATTTGACTCCCCTATTAAGTCACTCTTCCAGTATCTACTAGGGAACATGTTAGAAAAGTGGTTAAAATGATCACCTGGTATAATATGGAGGTGCTTGCTAGATGATCTCCCCGATTTTAGGTAGGGCAGGTTACTAAATACATTAATATATTTGTTGCCACAAGTTTCTCAAGTATTCTTTTTCTTTGATCGTTATTCGGGAATGTGTTACATTTTTCTACTGTAACTGTCATGTTGTGTTTATATTTACAATATCAACTGTATGAGGTGTTTTTCTTATAAATAAATATATTTCTCAAAAACTCTGGACTAAAAACTGTATGGCAGATGAGGCACTGCCTCCCCTGTCTACTTTTACTGCACATCCCTGATCAAAACACACCAAATTTCCAGCACTATATACTCCTGCACATCTGTAAAATGCCCACATGAGCCCTCGGGTTAATATATGTATGTGTTAATCTGGCTCTGACACTAGCCAGTGCTTCCCCAACCATTTACAGGTACCTCACCGAACATCATTGCCAAGGTCCAAAGCTAAAGAGTGGATATTTTACAGTTCATAAGTGATTTCCTGAGCATGGAGTGTGTGCTATGATTGGATGTAGTGTAGTGATGTTAGAGGGAGGCTTATAGCCATAAAACAAATTATGTTCCCATAATAATCTCATTATAATCACCAATATCTTGTTTGTAGACTACTGTATGAGGACTCACCATTGCTTTTCCTGAATTCTTCAGTTAGGAACTGGGCCTCTTCCTGGATTCTTTCTTCAATGCTTCTTTTGCCCATTCCAAAATTTCTTAAGGTCATGAGAGAGAAACGTCTTAACTGTTTCCAGCGCTCACCGTTGCTGGCAACCACCCCTAAAAATAGTGTAATATAACTTGGACAGTGAAACGCACAGTAATTGTGCTAAAAAGTGTGTGGATCTGACTGGTACATCTAACCTGCAAATGGTGGCCTAAGTGTTAGGCCTGTATGGATGGAAATGTTACATTGCTTCAAGAGAGGCCAATGAGAACATAGGTGAGTATCTTCTTGAATGGGTGTTGTAAACATAAAGTTGGTGGTCAAAAAGTAAGAAAAACTAGAATCATTGTAACAAAATCAATGCAAAATCTGTATATATATATATATATATATATATATATATATATATATATATATAACAATATATGTATGGTGTCCATATTATGGGACATTATTTTGGGGCTCTTGATTTCTTTAAATGTGTACATTACCGTATTGGTTTATGGTAGACCATGATAAAGGTGCCATGATTAACTAAAACTCTGGATTTATCTTATTTAGATGTGTGTTCTACATCCTGCCATCTACCATGCCCCAGTGTGTGTGTGCACATGTGTTTTCTACTCTTTTTTTAAATCTATAGTAACACTAAACAACAGTATATACCTCCAGTCATTCAACTTTTAAAGAATCGTGGACACAGAAAACCAGCCTAGAAGACGGAGACTACTTAATCGAATTAGGCAATACGTAGGTAATAAAAAATGAGTAATGGAGGAGTTTTATAATGGAACATGATGGTTAATAATGAAAGGTTCATTATGATGAAGAAATGATGGGTTAATGATAATGAGAGTTAATAATGATGAAGTGTTGATGATGACTATATGACTATAGGAAGATAATAGACAATGATGAGGAAATTGATGAGTGGGACTGAATGGGAGTGAATGGGTCTGAGAAGTGGAAAGGAGCCTAGAGAATGGACCTGAGGAGGGGGCAGGGATGGATGGATGGGTGGTATGATGAGGGTTGAAGTAGAGAAAGAAAAGAGTGTTATGATGTTGCTTGAAGGGGGTGTAATGTCTATATGAGGGCTGCATGTAAAGGGGGTGTAATGTCTATATGAGGGCTGCATGTAAAGGGGTGTAATGTCTATATGAGGGCTGCATGTAAAGGGGGTGTAATGTCTATATGAGGGCTGCATGTAATGTCTGTATGAGGGCTGCATGTAAAGGGGGTGTAATGTCTATATGAGGGCTGCATGTAATGTCTGTATGAGGGCTGCATGTAAAGGGGGTGTAATGTTTATATGAGGGCTGCATGTAAAGGGGGTGTAATGTCTATATGAGGGCTGCATGTAAAGGAGGTGTAATGTCTATATGAGGGCTGCATGTAATGTCTGTATGAGGGCTGCATGTAAAGGGGGTGTAATGTTTATATGAGGGCTGCATGTAAAGGGGGTGTAATGTCTATATGAGGGCTGCATGTAAAGGGGGTGTAATGTCTATATGAGGGCTGCATGTAAAGGGGGTGTAATGTCTATATGAGGGCTGCATGTAAAGGGGGTGTAATGTCTATATGAGGGCTGCATGTAAAGGAGGTGTAATGTCTATATGAGGGCTGCATGTAATGTCTGTATGAGGGCTGCATGTAAAGGGGGTGTAATGTTTATATGAGGGCTGCATGTAAAGGGGGTGTAATGTCTATATGAGGGCTGCATGTAAAGGGGGTGTAATGTCTATATGAGGGCTGCATGTAAAGGGGGTGTAATGTCTATATGAGGGCTGCATGTAAAGGAGGTGTAATGTCTATATGAGGGCTGCATGTAAAGGGGGTGTAATGTCTATATGAGGGATGCATGTAAAGGGGGTGTAATGTCTATATGAGGGCTGTATGTAAAGGGGGTGTAATGTCTATATGAGGGCTGCATGTAAAGGGGGTGTAATGTCTATATGAGGGCTGCATGTAAAGGGGGTGTAATGTCTATATGAGGGCTGTATGTAAAGGGGGTGTAATGTCTATATGAGAGCTGCACGTAAAGGGGGTGTAATGTCTATATGAGGGCTGCATGTAAAGGAGGTGTAATGTCTATATGAAGGATGCATTTAAAGTTGGTGTAATGTCTATATGAGGGATGCATGTAAAGAGGGTGTATTGTCTATATGAGGGATGTATGTAAAGGGGGTGTAATGTCTATATGAGGGCTGCATGTAAAGGGGGTGTAATGTCTATATGAGGGATGCATGTAAAGGGGTGAGGTTATGTGTATGGTCCACTACTTTCTTGCAGATACCATATAAAAGTGTTTTAACATTTCAGATTCTACAATATATGTAGTAATGCAATGCAGGGTCTATATGGGTCTAACAAACTAATGTAACAAAGAAACCTGACCATTTATTACAAGTTAATGATATTTATTTAATATCAGATTTAACTGGTCAGTGCACAAGGTATAAGTTGGGTACATGATGCCAGTGCTCGGGATCCTAGCAGTCACAATCCTGACGCCAGCATCCTGACACTGTTAGGATACCGACACCTGTTGGTCGGTATTCTAACCCTCCCCCTCTCTCTACCCCTAACCCTAATTAATAAATATGGGCACTATTGATTTAATGTCAGTGAAGGTTAGAGTAAGTAAAGCATATGACTCATTTGTTTTTCATGAGGTTAATAGCACTTATGCCTTACACAAATAGAGCTCAAACAGTTCAGGAAATGAGAGTGACAAGTAACGAAAGCTGCAGGAACAATTATGAGAAAGCATCACTGTTTGCCAAATGTCCTGATTCATGTGTGACAGCGTCAGTTTTAATGTGCTATCCTGTGCTGTCCTGACTTCATTTCAACTGCAAGGACAGTCGGGAGGTATTACACACTTCATGCTGTTGTGCTTGTGAAAAAATAACAGAGGTACGTGCAACAATGCTGCTGTTTTTTAAAGAAAAAACTAGAGATAAGTAGTTCGGTTTTAATTAGTTATGTTTGGATCTCAAAAAGAGCTCATAAAAAAACAATCTTATTGGCTATCCGGTTATCAAGTGTTTTGGATAGCCAATGAGATAAAGCCGAACAAATTCGAACTTGGATTTGGGGAATTTGGGGAAAAGAACTGAGTCAAAACCAAACTGCTCATCTCTATTAAAAATATAATGGGCAGTATAGCACTGTCTAATGTGATAGCTATGCCCTTTTCTTGCTGACCTCTCTTCACTCTGATGAAGCGACAGTGCCCACATGAATAATCCGTCTCCTAATTTTATCCAGCCTACTGGCATTATTCTCCCACCTGAATAAGGTCACATTTGTGATATTTTCCAGAGATGCCTTATCTAGGGCTACAGTGCAATAAAAAATTGACTGTTGCATTGCAATGGGCCAGAATAAGGTGAGTGTAAGAATATAATGAATTTAGAATGTATTGCTTGGGTTAGAGTTATTATTAAACAGTAGCCCTGGTAAATATATGCAATTCTTTGGCTGAACTGCTACCATTAAAATAAATCAAGTCCAACATTTGAGGAGAGGCCATAAGATGAACTTCACTGTTCTAGTTGTATCCTTACCGTGTCCTCCAGAACTTATCCTGTCCAGCAGTGGCATGTGCCCCCTGGCAGCAAACTCTTCCCCACATTCGATGAGAGCCTCCTTCACTGCATCACAGCTGCAGAGCACCACAACTGGTTCCATACCCATGTGAATAGTATACACTGGGCCATATATTTCACTGAGCTATACAGAAAACAATTAATACAGTGCACAAATTAGTCCCTTATGCAACTTACCCTTTAGCGCAGGTATTTATACACAGAAGTGTTAGTATGATAGATTATAGTTTAGTGTTGGGAAATTCTGACCATTGAACCTGGTTCCTTCATTAGTTTAAGCTGTTTGGTACCAAATAAAACAGAATCCATAATTCATGGCATATTTAAACGGTAAAGTGATAGAATAAGCATGAAATCGGGAACTTTGTAAAACTTAACAAACAATAAATTAACATTACAAAAACTGGGAATTGGAGATATCACAGGCTGTGGCATTAGACAGCTGTCTGTGTCATATCAATTTTATACATGTTGTATAAATGAGTGTCTGGTCTCCACAAGAGGGTCTTGCAAATTGATAAGTCAGAGGCTACAATTGTGCCTTGTTAGGGAGTAGCAGACACAAAAAGGATCAGAAATCCCACACAAAAGTGCCCATAGACAGGCACAAGGTCGGCACAGGTTCAAAGTCAGGTGAGGGTTACAAACAATTAAGATTGGTTGGAAAAAAGCTGGATCAGACAGGGGACATTAAGCAGTATTAAATAAAACATTTACATAATGCTGTGGCAACAGCTGCTTTCGGGTGGCATACACTAGGTCGACAATGGTTTGGGCGAAAATGGAAGAAGGTCAACATGACAAAAGGTCAACAGTAGAAAAGGTCGACAGGTGCAAAAGATCAACAAATTCAAAAGGTTGACTCAGAAATGGTCAACATATTTTTTTTTTTTTTTAGGGTTAGGGTTAGGGTTAGGCTTCGAGTTAAGGTTAGGCACTTACCAGAGGGTTTGTGTTAGGCTGTGGAAAGGACGGTTAGGTTTAGGCACTTACTGGGTGGTTAGATTTAGGCACCAAGGGGGATGGTTAGGTTTAGGCACCAAGGGAGGGGGGGTAGGGTGAAGATTAGGGTCAGAAAAACAAAACAATATGCGTCAACCAGTTTTGTGTTGACCATTTCCATGATGACCTTTTGAACCTGTCAATCTTTGTCTTTAGTACCTGTCGACCTACTCTACTGTCAACTTTTTGTCATGTCAACATGCTTCCATGTTGACCTTCTGGTGTTGACCAAATAATTGTCAACCTTTAGTATCACACCCCTGCTTTCAGTGGCACTAGCAAGTATTGCAGCATATGACAGTAAAATTACCTTTTATACTGTACCTGTTGATAAAATGTACAGTAAATCCCCCCCCCACCACCGGTCACAATGAGACATTAAAGAGTTAATAAAATATTATAAAATATTATTAACTAAAGATGGAGTCTATTTGTTCTAAATGTGCTAGTCTTTTAAATACAACTCTGTAAACCTACTCTTCTAATCTTCTAAGGGACAAAAGGAAATATGTGTATGATAGATAAGAGGGTGTAGGATGTTTGTTGCAGGATATGCTGCTTGGTTAATCTATTATGCTGCCTCTGCTAATTTAAAAAAAACTTTGTTAACAGGACATTACTGTGTGCTTTTTTTTTGTGTGTACTATATATACAGTTAAATTATATATTGTTCTTTCTCCCCTCATTATGATATAAATCACAATGATTGTTAGATCATTTATGTACAAAGAAAAAAAGGAATCAGTTTTAATACAGGTGCACGCAATCCCTCCTAACGAATAAAATACTTTAAACTTTATTAGATATACTTTAAAATTATTTGGGCTTGTCAAATCACAATGATAATGCTATTTATTACTTTTTTTAATTCAAAAACTTGCACATTGCTGCAGTATACCTGTGCTAATTATTGCTCAATTGTATGCAATATTCACACATTATTATCAATGTGCCCTGACATAGAGCCTCATAAAGCGAAATATAAAATAGATATATAATACATAGATATATAATACATAGATATAGAGTGATAGAAAAAAAACAAAAATTGTGAAGACAATGAAGTCTGTTTAAAAACAAGGTTGTGTGCTGTCTTTATTTGTGGATATATAATATTATTTTGGATGTGTTGTTGTTCATGCAAACTAAATAATTCCAGGTAATGGTGACTCAGTCCAACAATTATATATGTTAATCACCTAATCTCTTCCTAATGGAGAGCTGGCTAAGTGAAATGTGCTTTGGCGTCTGCCGTGCGCGTGTCTTCTAATGTGATAAATGTAATATATGTATATGTTGTGGTGTAAAGACTGAGAAAGTGCCATCCGTTAAAGATCACTAAAATATGAACAAGATCTGTTGTAATTGCAAACAGTACGTGAGGCGTGTGAGCCACTGATATATTAGATGTATGTGGAGCTGCTCCAGTGTTATAGGTATATCAGTATAACTAATACCCCTTTTACACCAGAGCTAAAACCCAGGTTATTGCAGGGTTAACCCGGGTAGCTCCTTGGTGTAAAAGGGGAAAGGGTTGGATTGCCAGGTCGAGTGACCCGGCAATCCAACCCAGGTAACTTGCAGGGTTTAACACAGAAATAACCCGTGAAACCCTGCTGTGTAAACAGCGCGATCCGTGTCACGGTGACCTGGATCGTGCCGCATGCCATCCAATTGGCCGGCTTCAGAGGTGCTTGGAGATGACATTATCCCCAAGCGTCCACTTCAACGCCGGAAAAGCTGGGTCAATGCAGACCCGGCTCCGTTGTGAATGGCGTCGGCTTGGGAAAATCCTGGGTCAGTGCCGGCTAAATTCCGGGTCTGATCCGGATTGGAACCATGTTCCAACCTCAGGGTCAATCCCGGAAGTTAGGTGTAAAAGCTGTATTATACTCCAGCATATGTTTGTTAAAGGACAATACAAGCCAAATACTGATGGAATTTTATAGCAGACAGTACGGAAGGTCTAATTAACACTGATATATCAATTCTATTTTTGAGACAGTACTAAATGCTATGTAAATGGTAATAAAATTGCAACTGCAAATGGCCTTACACTAGTTTATAAAATATAACCATAATATCTAGTACTGTACATCATATGAAGATTGAAATTCAACTAGAATTATCACTTAAGATAATTGAGAAATACTGTGGTAAACCCAGGAAATAGATCTCTAAATATATAGCAGCTTTAAGCTGCTGCATAAATGGTTTAGATCACAGGTTCTCAAACTCGGTCCTCAGGACCCCAAACAGTGCATGGTTTGCAGGTGTCCTCAGAATCACAAGTGAAATAATTAGCTCCACCTGAGGATGTTTTAAAATGTGTCAGTGAGTAATGAGTACACCTGTGCTCCTACTGGGTAACCTGCAAAACGTGACCTGTGTGGGGTCCTGAGGACCGAGTTTGAGAACCTCTAGTTTAGATCATTGTCCCTGAGATAGAAATGACTAGCTTCCCTTCAGATGTGGGATACTGGCAACATTTGTGTATTTCTTTGACCAACTAAATGATACAATAGATATTATGTGTACTGATATGTAACAGTTGATGATAAGAGATACTATTTATATCAGCAAACAGTCAAAACACATATTAGCTCTCCATTAGGAATAGATTAAGTGATTAACATATATAATTGTTGGACTGAGTCACCTTTACTTGGAATTATTTGGTTTGCATTAACAACAACACACACAATCCTAAATAATATTATACATCCACAAAAAAAGACAGCACTCAACCTTGTTTTTAAAAAGACTTTGGGCCTGATTCAGACCCACTCGCAAGCGGCTGTCCGCTCGCAAGTGGGTCGATGTTGTGCTCTGCGCATGCGCACGACGGCGGGAGCTCCGTCGTGCGCATGCGCCATACGCGACGAGCGAAGGACTTTCCTTCGCTCGTTGTGTCTGATCAAAGGGGGCGTGCTGTCGATGTTGATTGACAGCACGCCCCCTTTGGTGGGCGTGCCTCCCTGACGGGGGCGTTCCCACGGGAACGCCTCCCGTCAGAAGCCGGCCCACTGACATCACTAGTGATGTCAGTGGGAGTGATTTTGGCTCTGATAGAGCCAAAATCACTCCGGGGCTTGCGGTTGAAAACCTCAACCGCAGGCTCCGGCTTGCAGTTTCAATGGTCGCGATGGTCACGACCATTGCGGCCATCAAACTGCACACTCGTATAGGCTGTGGGTGGTGACCCACAGCTATACGAGCGTCCAGGAGGACGCTCCATTTTTATGGAGGGCGGCCCTCATTCAGAGCGTGCGCTCTGCTCAGAGCGTACGGCTCTGAATGAGGGCCTTTATTTTCTTCACAATTTTTGTTTTTTTTCTATCACTCTATATCTTTGCATTATCTATTTTATATTTTGCTTTATGAGGCCCTATTTCAGGGCACATTGATAATAATGTGTGAATATTGCATACAATTGAGAAGTAATTAGCACAGGTATACTGCAGAGATGTGCAAGTTTTTGAATTAAAAAAAGTAATAAATAGCATCATCATTTTGATTCGACAAGCCCAAAAAATGTTAAAGTATATCTAATAAAGTTTAAAGTATTTTATTCATTAGGAGGGATTGAGTGCACCCGTATCAAAACTGTTTCCTTTTTTTCTTTGTACATATAAGCTAACTATTTTGAATCAATGGGCAGCACCTATTGTATAGAGCACCTATAGTTTAATAAAATATTGGACTCTATAGTGATAGCTATAGGATTACCCATCATTTATTTTCAGTAACCTGGTGCGAGTTTCTTTACATTCTTTAGTGACTGATAGATCATGCCGATACACTGTTGGCCTGATTCAGAGATGCACTCTTTTGCAGCTGTGACTTTTTGCATTGTCGCAGCTGCGATAATGTGCTAATTTCAGCCTTCACCTCATCTACTAGCATGTGACAGACTGTGCAAGCCCTGCGCCACCCACTTTAAATGCCCATGGATGCAGCAACACTGGTGGTGGATCTAAACAAACCATCATAGGCGCATCATGGCGTTCACCATCGACACTTGCACAAGCTTATGGCAGGTGCAGTGTCTCCTTCTGAACTCAGGCTATACATGGTCTCTGTGGCTGCGGCTGTGTGTAAGAGAACTTAGCCGCTTACACTGACACGCCAGCGACATTCCCGTAGCATGCCCATGATACTGACTTTTTTTGCATTCACTTGAGGCCAACCCTCAGTTACCACACAGGAACGCTCATGGTTTCGCCTCACCCAGGAAAGCATTCCCTCAAGCCCTATATGTTCTCTGATATACAGTAGGGGAGTGACCTATTTGACCATGTAGTGAAGAATTCAGTATGATTTACCGCTGTCCGCCACCTAACCCCCCTTCCCTGCTGCCTAAACCTAAGTCCCTCGGGGGGGGAGGTGGTGCCTAACCCTAACCTCCCCCCGGGGGTGCCTAACCCCCCTTCCCCTAGCCTAAACCTAACCTCCCAGGGGGGTGCCTAACCCTAAATCCCCCCGGGAGCCTCTAACCTAACTCTCCCCCCCCGCGGCTGTCCGCGCCCAGCGTCCGGCTTACCTTTGATCGGTAAGCCAGGTGTCGGGCTCCTGGCATAGGTCTAATGACAGGCGTCGGGATATCAACGCCTGTCAGTGCCTTGCCGGGTTTAGACAGTCGAGAAGCCGGCGGTCGGGATTACATACTGTCCGCTTCCTGATTGCTTCACTGTAGTGAATACGCTATAATATATAACACCTTTCACAGCAACTGCAGTGTTAAAATAGAGGTGACTGATCTTTACCACATATCTTGGAGTCCAGTTCTCCATAATATTAATAAGTGCAGGAGGCTGCAACTGCATCATTTTGCCCTCCCCAGAAAATATAATATGCACTGTTCCACCACTGAAATGAATTCACATAACATGTATGAGCTTCGCCAGTAACATATATAACAGATATTGTAACTTTGCTTTCTGTTTCTGTCAATTAAAAACTGTAATGTAGATGCTTTAAATCTCTGCTGCTATTATACAGTACGTCCAAAAGTGTATAGAATGAGTGATTGAACGATTAAGACATCGTAATCATTCAATCGCTCATTAAACGTGAATAAATCGTGCAGTATAATGTCGGAAACGACCAGGGATGCGCGCTCCCGCTGGTCGTTTCTGACATCAATCATCGCCTGAATATGCCAGTCTATCTGCCGATAACGACAGAATGGGCATGTTCAGGGATGACGGAGGAAGCTTACACTGAATGACATATTGTTCAGTGTAGGCACACACAGGGGATGAGGAACGGCTGTACGTTGTAATCGTACTCTCGTTCCTCTATCGCCTAGTGAATACGTGGCATAACTTGTTATTTGTTCTACTTGAGAATGGTCCTGAACAAACTGAAACACCGTAAAATAAACATAATAAGCTGTACCAGCAACCATGCTTAATGTGAGCAGCAGTTTAATATATCATTAGATGGTGATGACTTCTCACCAACATGACTAGTCAACTATAGATTAGCTGCTAATTGTCCTCTGATTTCAAAAGTTATGTGAAACTTCTCTTTGTGAAGCTAGTGTCTCAGATGTGTGTTGACGGACAGTAATGCCGGCCATACACGATGTGATAGCACCTTGTGACACGACTGGGGATCTTACGTCTGACATATTGGGCGGTCCCCACGCACGGTGCGATCGGGTGGCCGACCACCCGATATGCCTGCTCCCCTCTCTCCCACCCGCATAGCGCTGCATGGGATCGCACATCGCATCACCTGATCGGCTGATCCTGCAGTAATATCAGGGGTTGCGATGTACGACCCCACGGATGCGCGCTCAGTCTGACATCAGGCCCATACGTGGTGCGATATAGCAGCCAAATCGTACCAATCTGTCGGATTGGCTGTTGTATCGCACTGTGTTTGGGTCGCTTAAAGTCTTCACTGGTGGCAGATTCTTAATTATATACAGTAGCTGTATCACTTTTCTACAGGTTACAGGGGATGTAGTTAGCTTATGATAGCCATAATAATTTACTGTAGTGCATTATCCCACATATGTGTTACACCAAGTAAATAAGAACATTATTCAGTATATATGCCTCACACCTCTACTGCACTACAAGAGTCTGACTACATCAAAATTGACATTACAAATGATTAGCAATGATATCAAAACTAACTCTACAGCTGGCATATCATGAATATTAACTTCTGGTGTCAGGATGGATTATATTTCAAAATACTTATTCCGTCCTCTAATGTTTGCTTGTGATTACTTCAGTAATAAATATTACTGAGATGGATAGAATATGTTTTTTTAGGTGCCCCTCTTTCCATAATCACCATCACCCCTGTGGTTATACTGTTTAGATGTTGCAATTTTTCACAGAACCATGGCAACCAATAATACCCTTTATTTGATTATAAAACTTTCACTGGGCAGAGAACAACCTAATGACTGATTAGTTGTTATTGTTTACTAAAAATATTGTACCATATAACACTAGCAAATTAGTTCTAGTGTCACAAACATGCTACTTAAATTCCCCAAATCACATAATTTTTTTTAACATAGATGATTATTAATACCATCAATCGGCACTGAATAAACGTACCTTATTGAGTGATTTAAAGACCTCTTTGCCATTGAGTTGCAGAATATTGCCCAGGATGGGCAATGGAGGTGGCCCAGGGGGCAGTTTGCTATTTCTTTTCTGTTTTCTTGCTACTGTTATACTTAAAATTAGGAAAACCACACAGGCTATAAGTAACACAGTGGTCGTTCCAAATATCTCCATTCTGATACTGTACTTTCCTACATTGAAACTAATATGATGCTAACCAGTCATATTTATAGAGGGAAACACTTGATACCAGCTTACATAACGCTCACTTAGAGTAGCTATTTACTTGCCTAACAGGTTAACTCAGCCCTTTGTGTTCTAAGAACTGTGATGACTGTGAGAAGAGTGGTACATGACTCACATTCCCATAACTAAAGGGATTATTTATCATGTTTGCATCTGCAAAAAAAGCAACTAAAATGAAATCCCCCTATCTTAAGCTCCTTGCATGATGTTACACTCTAATGACATGTCAAGTATGTAATTCCAAGTATCTGGTAGTTCATAGCGTGATATACATGGTGTTTTGAATATTTATTTTAACAGCTTTGTGACCGGATTTTGGTCCTACTTTATAACTTGGTCAATTTTCCCATTTTGGCAATGTACTAGTTTTACAGGGAAAACTTGTTTCAATGGAACTGTATATAGGAGAGGTTCCGGAACTCCGCCATTACAGTACAGGTTTTAAGGATATCCATGCTTGAGTCCATATGGTTAAATCAAATTCACAGAGGAACTAATTAAGTCACCTGTGCTTAAGCACGCATAACCTTAAAACGTGGACTGTAGTGGCAGAGTTTGGGAACCTCTGGTATAAAGAATTTCCATTTGTGGGATTGGGGAATAATATATTTATATTTTATGTACATTACATAGGGAAAAATAGACACAAGAAGGAAAAGAAAATCCATTTGATTAGTACCCAACTTACTTTATGCAACTAGCACTATCTGAAATGCTTATCCCAACATGTGCAAATTTGCAGAGTTGTTTTGTGGAGGAACAAGCCTATAAAAGAGAACTTTCTGCTCCTAAGCCTCATGCTATAATTGAGCCTGGTCCATTTTAGTTTTAGTTTTTTCCACATAACTCCATGTGTACCTTCCTTCCTGTTACTGTAATTCCCTTGTAGGTCTTATAGTCGGGGTAGAGTCCTCAGCAGACTTCTTGTTAATCACGGTTCACTAGGTATGGAGGCACTGGAGGGACTTTCTTTATTTCCCAGATGCAAACTGAAGACTTGGGAAACTGAAGAATTATTATACACCCTTTGTGCTGCTTTCTACTTATCTTCTTGATTTCATGGAGAGTTGGGTGGACTGAATATTTTTTGATGCGACTATAACAGAAGAAGAAGAGTCTGTCCGTGAAATCTCTAGACATCCAGAATTTGTTTTGGCATTTTAGCAATATCTGTTAATGGTTTGGATGGACGTCTTTAAGCTATGATATCGAAAAGTGTTATATAACACTCACAGTCCGAGTCCTTGTCATTTGTTATTATTGAGTCACCCATTTTTCTTTAATTCTTGCATTTCTCTAGTCAGAAAAAAGGTTTTCCAACATTTGGTTGATCCTTGGGAGAGTTAATTGAATGGACTAAAGATAGTAAATCAACTTTATGCAAAGTTGCAAAAATGCAATCCTGTATATCCACTACGCGACATTAATGAGCGATTGCACGATTACGACATCGTTATTGTGCAATCGCTTAGTAATCAGGCACAAATCATGCACATTAATGTCGGAAACGACCAGCAGTGCGGCTCCCGCTGGTTGTTTTCGACATCAATCATCGCTCGAATATAATGGACAATCTGCAGATAATGACAGATAGACCATGTTAGGGGATGATTGATGTGCCTACACTGAAAGACTGATCGTTCAGTGTAGGCACAGCACAGACTGAGACACGACTGCACAATTACAATGTCATAATCATGCAGCCGTTTCACAGTCTGCTAGTGGATGTGCCCCTTAAATTTGGAATTCCCATGGTAGACATCTTAAGGTATTTAATTTCTGCACAGGGCATTTTACATGATTCAGCAAAAGTATGAACTCTAGAAGAATATAATTTACCTTCTAATCTTAATCCTTGGATTTTCGCAGTTCACATCTCCTTCAGAACAATTATTTGTGGATTTTTGCTGTTGATGGCTCTTATTACTCCTAATCACAAAAAAAATAGGTGCGGATCCTACTTCATAAAAAAGCAACCATAGCTAAAGAACCAGGTTGCAGGGATTGCCCGCCAAATTGCAACAATTGCTGGTGTATAATGAAGTTGTATAACTACATATTCAGGGAAAAGAGTGGGGGGTGCGCGATTCACAGAGGTGAAGCAAAACTGAAACTCCTTGGTGGTGCACTCTTCGTATCAGAAAATTTGTTACAAGTTAACTTTTTTAGATCATTTAAAATTAATTTCAGCTAAGCCAACAAACTAAATTTTCTATAAAAAAGATATATAGTATCAGAAAATAAAATTGTATATACTGAGATTAAATCCCAAATACTTAAGATCATAAATTAGCTTAATTAAGGTAAAGATATAGTACAGTATATCCAAAACACTGTAATCAATCAATTTAGCAATTCAATCACTGTGATTATCAGCTTCTAAAAGTGTCAATAAGTTATCTATTTGGGGCACCACTGAAGTAGTTCAAACAGGTAAAAATAACCAAGCTGCTACATCAATAGTAATAAATATAATTAAAGACAGGGATCACACACCTGAAATAAATGGTTATAGCAAAGCAATTGGACATAATCATTGAGTTGCAGTTGACAACACATCAAACTTTCTGCAATATCAAGATCAAGAGAAGTACTTCAGACATGAGTCATCTCCTTGCTTTCTTCATTCAAAAGTAACATTCCTTTCATAAATAATATGTAAAGAGAGACGGAGTAAAGAATCCTGTTGCCATGTGGGCTCACTGCTTCTGCTGTTAAACTATGTGCTAGAGGCAATGAATAGATTAGTGAGAGAGGAGTGTCCAGCATGGGATGAAAAATATTATTTTATCTCTCTGTAGTCAGATTTGTTTTATGTCTGTATTAATGTTGCTTAAGTTTACCTTCATATAATTAATTTGAATAGCTTGTTTTGTACCCAGTAGTGCACCCCAACCTATGAAGTACATTTTTATTCTTTCCCTCCAAAACATCAAGGTTAGCACAGCAAATGGATTTGCTACTTGTATTGTAGAACCCCACTAGGAGGATATCTCCAAAATGCCAGCTTACTCCTCTATAAATTAATTCAGTTAATTTACAGCATTGCCTCTTCACTTTCCCAGCAAACCGAAATTACTTATTTAATACTATATCAACCCATTCCGTTTTCACATTCAACTTGTCTTTTTTGCCCACCTACACCACCTTCCCTCTCACAGCATATGACTATAAACCCTACTTCAAATACAAAACACCCACACATCATGATTCATCAAGCCTACTAAATCTGCTTTGTGTTGGTTCTGCACCATAATCATGGACAAAGTCTCTGCACCCATCTTATCTTGCACTATAGTGTGCCCCTTAACTTTTGTTCTTAACACTTTCCTACACTTCATGTCATCATCTACAGTATTTCACCTCCTCAACTAGTGTCTATCTTTCTGCAGCTACATATATCCTCCTTTAAACATGTTCTCATGTCACCATTCCTAAATAAATCATCTGTTGACAAAGTCTCTCTCTCTCTCTCCTTATTTCTCTCCCCTCTTTGTTTCCAATCTATTTGAGTGATTCATAAAAAATTGTCTTTCTCACTTTTTACTTTCAGTACCTTTTTGACTCTCTGCAATTGGGCTTCTGCTGTCAACAATCAACTGGGGGCCTGATTCAGCTTTGGGAATCGAGTAAGAAAGAGCCAGTAACTGTGAACCAGGACAAACCATGTTGCAATGCAAGGGGTACAAATACATACATTTTGTTTTGCATGTAGGTTAAATACTGGCTGTTATTGCATGTAGCCCAAAAATACTGCACAGCTTTATATTTACAGTGCAAATTAGATGTCAGTTTGAACACACTCCTCACAAATCTACATCTCTCTGCACATTTTACATCTGCCCCACCTGCAGTGCTACATGGTATCATAAAGATGATCAGTTACGTGCTATTTCTCACTCTATTCTCAAAGCTGAATCAGGCCCTGGGACATTTCTCACAAAAGTGATCACTGATCAACTTACAGAAAAGTCATTTATCCATTTTTGCTCCACTTAAATATTTTTGCTCAGTATTCATTACAAAAGGAGATGGGAAAGGGCTACAGTTGAATTGAAAGAACATACATAAAAATTAGATAGATACAAGCACATTTACATAGGAGAAGGTCCTAACAGAACAAACTGAAAGTGGAGGAATAAATAAGGCCAGACGGGATACATCCTAGGATATTAAAAGAGCTTAAAGGGGTGCTGATAACACAGAATTTTCAACCAGTCACTAGCTACAGGAGTAATTCCAGAGGACTGGAAAAGAGTGATTGTTGTCCCACTGCACAAAATTGGAAGCAAGGAAGAGGCTAGTAACTGCTGACCAGTGAGCCTTACATCAGTAGTTGGGAAAGTAATAGAAACAATACTAAAATAATGAGTTGTGAAATATCTTAAATCCAGCAATTTACAGGATCCCAAAAAGCATGGATTTACTGGGGGGAGATCATGCCAGACAAATCTTATACCACTTTCAGACAGAAAATGGCAAAAAACCCGGCTTTTACCCGGCATTTGTGTGCCAAGTTTCTTTTCCATTTTCTGTCTGGTACCCCTTTCACACAGGAAAATGAAATTACCGTGTAAATCACTTTTGCCCGGTAATTTGCAGAACAACCCGGGTTTTTTTCCTGTGTGAAAGGGTCAACCTGGGACTTAATTCCCGGGTCAACGACCCTACAAAATACCAGGTAAAAGTGATTTACCCGGTAAACTTATTTTCAGTGAGAAAGGGGTATTATTTACTTTTTTGACTAGGTGACTAATGTAATAGATCAAAGTGGGGCTGTAGATTTTGCTTATCTAGTCTTTTTTAAGCTTTTTGACACAGTTCTACATCACAGAATGCTAAATAAACTCGAAAGTGTTGGAATGGATTCTAATATGGTTAAATGGCTAAGAAATTTGTTGCTGGGAAGGGAACAGAGAGTTGTAGTAAATGGTGTGTATTCAAAGGAGGGTAATGTTACCAGTGGAATGCCCCAGGGGTTTGTACTTGGACCAGTACTTTTTAATATCTTTGTTGGTGACATTACAAATGGTATTAAAGGGAAGGTTTGCATTTTTGTAGATGACACAAAGATAAGCAACAGGGTAGACACACCTAGAGGGGTAAAACAAATGACTGAGAGCCTAGGTAGACTAGAGGAATGGTAAAAACAAGGCAACTAATGTTATAGCTAAAAAATGCAAAATAATACACTTGGGTTTCAAAAAACCACAGGCTGAATATAGTATCAAGGGTATTATAATGGAAACTACAGAGTAGGAAAGGGATTTCCGAGTCACTATTTCAGATTATTATTATTATTATTATTATTATTATTATATTTTATTATTTATAAGGCACCACAAGCGGTCCCCAGCGCTTTACATATGGCAGCAGTAGGACAGTACAGGGTACACAGAGCATTACATTACAGTAACTGAAACATAAACAGAGCACAAAGTCTCAATTAGCACCACAATTCTCAGTACACAATACAGCTGGAAAGGTGAAGGCTGTCATAGAAGTGCTAGAGAAGAGAGCTGTGAGAACAGGAGGGAGGAGGACTCTGCTTTTAGAAGCTAAGAATCTAGGGGTGTCACAGTTCCCCAGACATCGGGGGATATTTACCAGGTCCGGTGGCACTGGACTGTCAGGCAGTGGGCGGGGAGTCCCCGGCATCTGCTGTCAATGCACCCGACTCCCTCCGGCGGCTGTGACAGGTGGCTGCGGCTCACATTGGAGCACGTGCACCGACTTGTATAGAATTTAAAGGGGCAGGCATCCCAAACATGAAGTCACGTTTGGCATGGGATTTTATCTCCTCTCTTTAAGAGGGAGTCTCTGGCAGTACACAGGTACCAGAGTACAGGCTCCATTACCTTACTCCAGTGTTCCTGTGGATATCCTGTTATCTGTTCCTGACCTTGGCTTTGTTCGTGACTCCGATTTCATCTGACCCCTGGTACTGCGTTTGATATCTGGTTCTGACCTTGGCTACCCCCTGTGACCTGCATACGTCTGCTCCCTGGTACTGTCTCATCTGTTTGGTTCTGATCCGGCATGTCAACTATGCTGAAAGTCTTCTCTGTTCCATCCAGAGTTTGCCAGCACCTGCACAGGGAAACCTACCCTGAGTGCCGTGACCTGTGTGTTGGACGCAGCCAAGTCCATACCTTCTAGCAAAAGTCCCTGATGAATACCGCCGACACATTAGACTCCGCGCCTCAGGAACCGGTCACGCCAATTCCCCAAATATGGATTGCATCCACTATCTACCCAACAATTGTGACAAGGGGAGAAGGGAGATAGATAGATGACATGTGGTGTGAGCATGGGGATCTGAGGGCAGGAAGTAGGTGAGGAAGAGATGGCTGAGGTAGGAGGGTAGGATGAGTAGCTTGAAGACAGGGTTATGTGGTGGAAGGGTACACTTTGATGAACAGGTGGGTTTTCAGTTCATGTTTGAAGCTATGTAAGGTCAGGGAAAGCCTGATCAAATGAGGGAGCTTATTCCAGTGAAGAGGAGCCGTATGGGCAAAATCTTGGATTGAAGCGTGAAATGCAGTAACCAGGGTAGAGGAGAGGCAACAATCATTGCCTGACTGGAGGGGGCTGGAGGGAGTATGTAAAGAGTTAAGGTTGGTGATGTAGGGAACAGTGGATTTAGAGAGAGCCTTGCATGTGAGGGTGAGGAGTTTGATGAGGATTCTGTAGGGGAATGTGAGCCAGTGAAGTTTTTGGCAGGGGGGAGTGGTGGATGTGGAATGGTCAGAAAAGAAGATTAATCTAGCTGCAGCATTGAGAACAGATGGGAGTGGAGCGAGATGGGAATGAGGGAGGCCAGTGAGCAGAAGGTTGCAGTAGTTGAGCCAAGAAATGATTAGTGAGTGAATAAATCAGTTTGGTAGCATTCTAGGGAGAGGAATGGCCTAATACAAGTGAAGTTGAATAGCTGGAACCAACAGGATTGAGCCAGAGATTGAATGTGGGGGATGAAGGAGAGAGTGGAGTCAATGATGACACTCTAGCAGCAAAGTTTGGGAACAGGGTAGTTGATGGTATTGTCAACAGTTATAGAGAGATTGGTGGGGGTGGAGACTCTGTTAGAGGGCAAGATGATGAGTTCAGTTTTGTCCATGTTGAGCTTCAGAGAGTGCTCAGACATCCAGGTGGAGATGGTGGAGACCAGTCAGAAATCCAGGGAAAATAAAAAAAAAGATAACAAGTTAGCCGATGTTACTTATTTAGTGTTTTAGTTCACCTTTTGGCTGATTCTGAGTCATCTCTGTTGATGGGTGCAAACAGTAGGTTTTTGTATACAGAGCATGTGCAGATAACACTTTCTTTACCCTATAGCACACAGAAGCCTGCACAGATATGCGCAGTATTTCTGCTGAACACACAGCTCACAGGCACTTCTACTCATTGCAGTCCAAATATGACTGAACTCACACACGATCAAACCATATTGCTTACACCATCGGCAAACACAATTCAGTCAAACACGATTCTTTGTGACTATGAGAAAAATGCACCCATATCCCTGTGATGCCCAGCATGTTTAATCTCGGACAGTCATGACTCTTAGTAAATATACTACCTAGAGTTAACACCAACCCTGCTTTTTCCAACATTCATACTTTCTCAAAACCTTCCTATTTACTAAAGTCTATCCTACGTCCAAGTGATCTCACGGTAGCTGGGTTACAAACTGCTACTAATATTACTCTCATTCATTACAACCTAGCTCTATCTTAATCTCAACTCTGAATCCCACTAGCTCCTCTTGTCTCAGCATTGGCCTTTTCTTCTAAACTATAAAGTTAATGAGCAGACTTTCTCTACACCTTTTTGTAAAACTTGTAAGTCCCTGTTCTATTCACTATGTGGAGTTTGTTTTCCTCACTGCCTGGTTCTGTCGAGTATTTTGGCAAATTAAATATAAATGATGATGATGATGATGATGATGATGATGACATCTAATAAGCTGTACATAAAACAATTGTTGACAAGCAATTAAAGTTTCTGTGAACTGTAGTCACTGTCACTTGAGGATACATTGCAGAACAATGGCATTGAGCCAAGGTCAATGACCCAATGAACTTTGTAACTGTGATAGGTGTTTGCTGAATGCAGGTGGTGAAATGCTCAGGTTACATGACAGTTATAAATGTCCAGGAATCCATACACTCTACCAGATTTTCTCCAGTCTAGTTTATCATGGACCTCAGTGGAATTCTTATTCTTGTCTTTATCCTTCTTGTGACCACCATGCTGCTTCTATCACGATGGAAGATGAGAGGAAAACTTCCCCCAGGTCCCACTCCACTTCCTTTTATAGGGAACATGCATCAGGTCAAGATGGATGACCTCATCAGTTCCTTGGTTGGGGTAAGTTGGATGGAAGTCTGTCAGAGTAGAAAAAATGCTATTCAAACCCTGGTACAATATCAATTTAGTTGATTGATTTTTGTAGGATCCAGTAAAGTGCCTCAGAAATTCCTTGTGATATATCAATTAGTGGGTCCCTTAATATACCCTGCAGGATTAGCCAGTAGTCAGGGGAGAGGAAAGTAGAAGAGATACAGAATAATGCAAGCAGTGATCTAGATTAAAATAGAAATTGGTTAGGATGTCATAAAGTGAAGTTAGAAATTCAACTGGAATGGTAAAAATTCAAAGATCACTAATGTAGACATAAATAAACTGTCGTAAATATTGTTGTTTATACATGTAATGGTGTATTTAAACTAATATATACATAGTAATGTTTGTACTGAATCAGGGTATGTTTATGTCACCTTATATTATTGAACCTACACTGTGTGTAGCAGGGTCTGTGCTCTAACTAAGCTGTATGCATACAGACTCTATGGCCTATATTTACTAAACTGTGGGTTTTTAGAAGTAAATATGTTGCCTATAGCAACCAGATTATAGCTATTATCTTCCATAAGGTGCTAGATAAATGTTAAGTAGAATCTGATTGGTTGCCATGGGCAACATCTCCACTTCTTAAAACCCGCACTTTAGTAAATATACACCTGTATGTCTATACATACTGTATGATGGTGAAATGTGACATCTGTGTTATACCGTACTTAGGCTATTACCATTATTAGCTTTTATTTATAAGGCACCACAAATTACTGCATCACTGTACAGTGCAAACACACAAAACAGGGTAAACCAAGTAACACTATAAACAAACATACATAGTTTTAACATTGTGAGTATACAACTGACACATAATGAACAGAAACAGTACATGCACAACAACATAATTACAAACGTGAGAATAACACTGATGCTTAACAAATGTGGGCATAATACTAACATATACTAAATTATAGTGACCCATATGGCTGAGATAGTTTACATGGGGAAGGGAAAAACATGAGGAGGGACTGCCCTGCTCACAAGAGCTTACAGTCTAAAAGGAATTGGAAGTTAGTGGGTGTACTTGGTATATACAAAGGCTAGCAAAATGGGAGTGAAGGCCAAGTTAGGCAGAGATCTGTTATACAAGGGTTATTAGGGTAGAGCCTAATAGAACAATGGTGAGCATTCCATAGGTAGGGGCAGAGCCGGAACTAGACTTTTTGGTGCCCTGTGCCAGAAAGAGCATTGGCGCCCCCCTCATTTTTCAAAGGGACATAATGCACCCAAAAAAGGGCCATGGTTTCATGGGGAAGGGCCAGGGTAGAGATAGGAGAGGCCAGGAGATGCTGGGGATGAAATAAGAGGAAGCTACAAGCAAGAATGATAATAAACAAAATTTTGACAGGCCCAAACAGCGCCCCCTGACCTGCGGTGCCCTGTGCGATGGCACCGGCGGCGCTACCCTAGCTACGGCCCTGGGTACGGGAAGCATGGGAGAAGTATTAAAGACAGGAGGAAGAGGTGGTAATAAGTGAGGAGGAATGGCGGTGGACATCGGCTGAATGGAGAGGGTGTGGAGAGAAGTGAGGTTGTAAATGTAGGGGGAGGAGAGAGTAAGAGAGCTTTGAAAGTTAGGGTGAGAAGTATAAACGTGATGCTTTACGGGATAAGGAGCCAGTGTAGGGATTGGCAAAGAAGGGAGGCAGAGACAGACAAGTGTGAAAGAAAGATCAGCTTGACTGCAGCGTTAAGAAGAAAATGGAAAGGAGAGTTAAGGGGAAGACCAGTAAGACGAAGTCTGCAGTAGTCGAGTCATGAGATATTGAAGGAATGGACAAGTGTTTTGGTGGCACCAAGAAAGAGGAAGAGTCAAATTCTGGTGATATTCAATGGATGGAACCAACAGGAGTGCCAAAGGGCAGGCACGCTGGCACCTGTAGTTCCACTGTAAAAACAATAGTTTGCATTATAGGGATGCAGAGAAGAGCTCCAGGCTTCAGCATAAGCCTGGGGTGCTCAGGAGAGAGGGGCCTTTATTGGAGGTGTCCCCAATTCCCCTGAGATCTCTGGCTTGTGCTTACTAGCTTGGGGTGCTAATGCTTTGAATGATGAGATCCAGTGAAAGGGTCCCCTGGCTGTGGCACTATGACCCAGGTAGATATGAGTCCAGTGCTGGTTTTATAAATAGGTGGAACCCCACACTTTTTTCCTCATATTTTTAAAACCAGGACTGGCTCTAAAATACGGGGGAACCCTACTTGTCCCCCCCCCCTGCATTTTAGCTCACCCCACATCATTTTAACTTTTTTTTAACCCTTTCTTTTAATATTTACAGCTAGAAACATACACAGATCACACTGATCTATGTATGTTTCTGCTAGACATGCTGCTCAGGAGGGGTTCTATTTGAAACATCTATTAGGACACCGAGTTTGCTTTTATTACACCTGTGATTATAATCATGTTATTAGGTAAATTCCCGTGTGGTATTCTTGTGTAAGGGAAGTACTGCCATGTTCAGATGATGGTGTATTCATTCCTATTTGTATTTTTAGTCGCATTTTAACTGTGAAATCAGCCTTGACTAACTCTAAAGATATGGGAAATACTCTCGATTTTCCCATAGTAAATTCCCGTGTTTGAAAAAATGACCAACACTCTACAGCCAAAATTGGAACAACACAATTCTTAGTAAACTTACCGCTAAATGAAAGTGTGAATTCAGGGGTGATGCCCAGGTTTTGGACCAGATTAACAGAGAAGATGATGGTGTTGTCAACACTGAGGGTGAGATGGGGTGGAGTGAAGGGAGACACCAGAAGGAAGGAAGAAAAGTAAATGAGCACAGCTTTGGAAATATTAAGCTTGAAAAAGCATTGGTATATCCAAGAGGAGATATCTGACAGACAGTTTGATATATGTGAGAGGTCGGTGGAGGACAGATAGAGTTAGAATTTCATCAGCTTAAAGATAACATTGACAACAGAAAGATCTGATAAGTTCATCAACTGAGGACATGCAGAGTGAATAGAGAAGGGGGTCCAGGACTGAGCCTTAATGTACTCATACTGGGTTTGGGGGAGGGATGATGTGGATGTGAAGGTAGTAGTGGAGGAGAAGGAACAGTGAGAGAGGTAGGAGAAAAACCTAGAGAGCACCATATCAGAGAGGCCAAGTGAGGGCAGAGAGCAGAGAACAAGTGGATGGTCAACTGTATCAAAGGCTTCTAAGAGGTCAGAAAGGATGAGGACAGAGAAATGACTAATTGATTTTGCTGATAGGAGGTCACTGGTGACTATTGTCAGGGCAACTTCTGTAGAGTGGAGAGGCAAAAGTTGCTTGGGAGCAGATTATGGAATTGACTATACAGTATGCCACCGTCCATGATAGGAAAGACATATGTGTACATTTCCCCAGGATCTGACTCAATTTGGGGTATAAACAGCAAAGCAATTAATTTAGCCATTGATATACAATCTGCTCTGTAGAGATTATGGGCCTGATTCAGACCCACTCGTGAGCGGCTGTCCGCTCGCAAGTGGGTCGATGTTCTGCACCGAGCATGCGCACGACGGAGGGAGCTCCGTCGTGCGCATGCGCCAGACGCGACGAGCGAAGGACTTTCCTTCGCTCGTTGTGTCTGATCAAAGGGGGCGTGCTGTCGATGTTGATTGACAGCACGCCCCCTTTGGTGGGCGTGCCGGGGGCGTGCCTCCCTGACGGGGGTGTTGATAAGGGAATGCCTCCCGTCAGAAGCCGGCCCACTGACTTCACTAGTGATGTCAGTGGGAGTGATTTTGGCTGTGATAGAGCCAAAATCACTCCGGGCCTTGCGGTTGAAAACCTCAACCGCAGGCTCTGGCTCGCAGTTTCGATGGTTGCGATGGTCAAGACCATCGCGGCCATCAAACTGCACGCTCGTATAGGCTGTGGGTTGTGACCCACAGCTATATGAGCGTCCAGGAGGATGCTCCATAGTTATGGAGGCCGGCCCTCATTCAGAGCGTGCGCTCTGCTCAGAGCGTACGGCTCTGAATGAGGGCCTATGTGCAGGAAACTAAGGTGCATTGAGATTTTCTTAAACAATACTGTTTATTTACAAAAATATAATCAAAGCTGTCACTTATAATTTTAACATCCTATCATGGGTATGAGTATATACAGTCGTGAAATGTCCAAATGACAATGCTGTCTACATGCACATAAATAGAAAAAATTATTATCATGGGAAATGATGTTACATTTGTGTGTCTTTATCAAGCTACAAGTGTTGAACAAAGCATCTCTCATATCTGAAACCACAAATGTTTAATGAAGCAATACACAGTACATAAATGTAGCTCAAAAATGTATTTAGTTATTCTGTAGATATATTTAGGTCTGCATTTCAGATGGGTTGGATATGAAAGCCCGGTATGTTGAGATGCCGCTGGTCAGAATACTGATAGCGACATCATGACAGCCAGAATCTCGACACCCATAGAGAAGAGCGTATTTTTCTAACCCCTTCCCTAACCCCTACCCTAACCATCCCTCCCTGGGCCTAACCCTAACCTTCCCCCTTGTGCCTAAACCTAACCTCCCCCTCCCCGCACCCTAAACCTAACCCTCACTCCCTGGTGCCTAACCCTGACCTCCCCCTAGTGCCTAAACCTAACCTCCTCCTCCCCACACCCTAAACCTAACACTCCCTCCTCGGTGCCTAACCTTAACTCTCCCACTAATACCTAACCCTAACTGCGCTACCTAACGCTAACTTCCCCCTAACACCCCAATACTGTTGGCATTTCAGCGCCAGTATTCAGACCGTCGGCATTCCGCACGCTGGGATGCTGTCTACATCCCTTTCAGATATATTTATTACCACTCTTCTCACTCTGTCCTCCAGGTCAATGTCTTACTACTCTGAGTGTTGTTTAACCCTATTCTTTACACTATCAGTCTCAGGGCCTTATTCAGAGATGGGTGCTATAGCACAGTTGCTTCCTCTTGGTACGCAGTGGCTGTGCTAAAATATGCAAAAGACACAGGAGGCATCTTAAGTAAAAGGACACCCACTGCAGGCTATTGTGGTCCGATGCTGCATCCAAAGATGCAGAATTGGATCTATTGTGTGAACATCGAAAATACAGTATCAGTAACCTTCATATTACTCAGAATAGCGCTGCTGGGGCCAGAAAAATGGTGTCACTAGCTTTGGAATGCTCAGAAAAGAGAGCCAACATGCTCCAGTTTTCTGCAATGCACCCCATCACCGCTCCCAAATGCCAACATGCACGTCAATCATTCTGTGGCTTTGGGGCACTGCAATGGACATAGCAGAAACTGATCTACAGAATTGCAGCGCGGATCACTTCTGTACTGTCTCAAAAGTGGGTGGCAGCAATTGTAGGATTAGTAGGTTGTCTGACCTGTTGATATGCATACACTGTACATACATACTTACTGTATTACTGTAATGAGGATACATATTTTTAATTTATAATCATCTCTTTTTTTTAACTTTAAAAGCTCAGCAAAAAATATGGCCCAATGTACACTTTCTATTTGGGATCACGTCCCACTGTTGTGCTATGCGGTTACCAGGTGCTAAAGGAGGCACTTATTGACCATGCAGAAGAATTTAGTGGAAGGGGAGAATTCCCGGCTGTCCAGATGTACAGCAAAGGAAACGGTTTGTATAATAATCTCTGGTGTACTGTAAAAATATTATCTATATAGTAGTTCTGTAAGTATGTATAATTTATGCTAATAACATTTTTTTACTGTAGACAAAATAAATGCAATGAAGCTCTTTCTTGTCCATGATACAGTATATTATCAAAAGCTGAGAGTATGGTCAGATTGGCCATTGGCATGGAACTTTTCCTTGGGTTGTGGGGGGGGGAGGGGCAGGCTTAGGCCTCAAGTAGCCACCTGGTGTATATTCTTGTTTTTATACACTTTTTAAGTAAAAGATTTATATACGATTTGGTTGTGGTGAACAGGTATCCCTTGACTGGATGAATTATCATTTGTCTGTCACTGGGATGCTCTCTGTATTCTATGGTGAATACAGTTATGCTCTCTGCACTGTATGGTGGTCACTAAGATGCTTTCTGTTTTGTATGGGGTCACTGGGTTGCTCTCTGTATTTTATGGTGGTCATTGGGATGCATTCTATATAGTATAATATAATGGTCAATATGATGTTTTCTGTATTGTATTGTGGTCGCTAGAATGCTTTCTGTATTGTATTGTGGTCTCTTGGATGGTTTCTGTATAATGCAGCAGTCACTGGATTACCTCTGTATTATATGATAGTCACTGGGATGGTCTCTGTATTATATGGCAATCACTGGAATTGTATTTCTCTCTATTGTATAACAGTCACTAGGATGCTCTCTGTATTGTATGGCTGACTCTGGAATGCTCTCTGAAGTTTATGGTTGTCTCTGGAATGCTCTCTGTATTGTGTATCAGTGTCTGGGATGCTCTTTCGATTGCATGGTGGTGACTAGGATGCTGTTTTTTAAGGTGATCACGAGGATATCTGTATTGTTTGGTAGTCTCTAGAAAGTCCTGTGTATTCTATATTGGTGTCTGGAATGCTTTTTTGTGTATATTATATTGCAGATCTGTTTAATACTCACTTAATGATATATTGGTCTTTTCAATGCTCTCTATATTGTAGATTGGTCTTTGGGATGCTCCCTGTATTGTATATAGGTGGCTAAAATACCTGCCATTGTTATGACTCTCTCTACCATTGCATGTTACATTAGCCTTGCCTACCACCAATATGGCTAGATATAATAGTGTTTAATCAAACCGACTGTTGTGTTGGCCTGCCTATATGAGGACACTTTCAGAGTTTTTTCAGGGCCACATTAAGTTCCCAATCTGACCGTCACTGTCAGTTCCAAAAAATTAGATACTTTTATCTGACAATCTTACAACAATTTCATAAAAATACATACAATTTTCTCATCACAATATGTATAAACTGTTAGTTACTTCTTCTCTTAATCATGCAATTTTGTCTTTAACAAGGAAAAATATACTTAAATGTCTTTTCCTCAGTGAAAACTTCAGATGTTTTTCAATTCTACTGTACTTCGAGGAAATGTACATATTTCCTGTTACTATAGATAGTAAATTTCACTGGCAAAACTAATCCATCACATATACAATTAATATTTCCTAATCAAAACTGTCCAATTAACCCACTGTGTACAGGTATTGTGTATGGGACCGGGGAAAGATGGAGACACCTTCGCCGTTTTGCTATCACTACTCTGAAGAACTTTGGCATGGGAAGGAGAAGTCTAGAGGAGAGGGTGAAAGAAGAAGCCCAGTATTTGATAGCTGAGTTCAGAAAAAGTGAAGGTATTTCCAGCATGGGGGTTACAAAGTCTATGCATGGGTTATAAGTAGATTTGGTTGGAAAGGATGTGTACAAAACTTGTATTTAACATAATCAAAATATTTTTAAAGCTTTTAGTAAATTACTGCATGTATTTGTAAAAGCTTTTTTTTAATTGAAGATAATTTTTCTGATTGCTGATTGCCAAGGCCTGCAAGGCTCAGGGCTGCCATTAGATACTGTGGGGCCCATTACAAATAAATCTGGCAGCCCTCGCGCCTTATTCTTACCTCTCTCAGCCCATCAACATCTTTCTTTTTTATTCATCCTCAAACTATTCCTTTAAAATGTTTCCAATATTATTGACATACAGTAATGGTGGTATAGCATGAACTAAAGATTTCAAGATTTCATAATTTATATAAACCTTCAATCAGGGGTGCCAAGAGCCGCACCAGGCCCGGGTGAAGGTGGCATGACCTAGTCGCGGGAGGTGTGGCCATGCTGCCTTAGGAAAAAAAATAAAGATTTTGCAGCGTCGCTTCGCACTGGGGAGGAGAGCGCTGTGAGCCCCCTCAGCCCGGCGCATAGCCAGTAGGGGGCACAAACAGCGTGATCACTCTCCCCACAGGCATAGGAGACTGCTGCAGCTGCTACTTAGCAGCCGTGAGCAGTCTCCCAGTGCAGCCAAGTACACAGCAGCGGCTGCTGGGCTGCTGTGATTTAAAAGGGAGGGGGGGTGATGCCAGGCCCCTCCAGCAAGCCCAGACCGAGGTAATTATTACCCACTCCCCCCATCTCCCCATGCCCCTGCCTTCAATGACATCCTTAAGCACATGCATAAACACACACACACACATATCTAACATACAGTAAATGTGACTATAGCACAGTTATTAAAACATTATCCTCACAGAAAGCAGATTATTTTTACAAAATTCTCACACCTCCCCTCATGCCTTCTTTATGTCCATTCTAGCTCACCACATGCTCCTTACATGCTTATCAGACCTCTCAAAATGCCACCCAGATCTTACATGTCCATAATCAGACCTGCCCACCTGTCACCAAGACCTCACCACAAGACCTTTACATGTCCATAATACCTCACCACATGCTGTTTACATGCTTATAAGGCTTTCCAAATTGCCACCAGAACTACTCCCTAAATACCCCTTAAATGTCCATCAAACCTGCCTACCTGCTACCCAGACCTCCCCACATGCCCCTTAAATGTCCATCAGACCTGCCCACTTGCCAACCAGACCTCCCCACATGTCCCTTACATGTTCATCAGATCTGCCCACCTGCCACTCAGACCTCCCCACATGCCTCATAGACCTAAAACATGCCCTTTTCATGTCCTTTAGATCTCACCATGTCACCAGACTTCCCCTAATCTTTCATTCGTACTTCTTTTTATATACTACCAAACTCTCATGACCCTAATAGGGTAACATAGAAACAATCCAAAAAGGAGATAAAAAATATTGTACGGTGCTGCATAACGCTTGTGGTGGTATATAAAGAATAATAATAATAATAATAATAATAATAATAATAATAATAACAATAATAATAATGATACTCAAGTTGCATATAATGGTTACAGTTGTGTCCTCTAGCGACTATGGCCCTCATTCAGAGCCGTACGCTCTGAGCAGAGCGCACGCTCTGAATGAGGGCCGGCCTCCATGAAAATGGAGCGTCCTTCTGGATGCTCGTATAGCTGTGGGTCACCACCCACAGGCTATACGAGCGTGCAGTTTGATGGCCGCGATGGTCGAGACCATCGCGACCATCGAATTTGCGAGCCGGAGCCTGCGGTTGAGGTTTTCAACCGCAAGCTCCGGAGTGATTTTGGCTCTATCAGAGCCAAAATCACTCCCACTGACATCACTAGTGATGTCAGTGGGCCGGCTTCTGATGGGAGGCATTCCCGTGGGAACGCCCCCGTCAGGGAGGCACGCCCCCGGCACGCCTACCAAAGGGGGCGTGCTGTCAATCAACATTGACAGCACGCCCCCTTTGATCGGACACAACGAGCGAAGGACTTTCCTTCGCTCGTCGCGTCTGGCGCATGCGCACGACGGAGCTCCCTCCGTCGTGCGCATGCTCAGTCCAGAACATCGACCCACTTGCGAGCGGACAGCCGCTCGCGAGTGGGTCTGAATCAGGCCCTATATTCCATATGGCACAAGATGCCCGGCTTGATGTCCCGAGCGGAGTACGGTACCTTTGGTTTCTTTAAATGTTGCATGTTATTGGCATCCCAGATGCAGCGAAACACCAAACACAGTGCACTACAGATTCTGGGCTGTGACTTTAACTGCAAGGAATTAGTTTTACATTTCAACACATAAAAAGTCGCAGATGAAGCACATCGGAACTTAATGTGAAAATAAGCCATGGTCACTACATCAGAGCCCTTCTTACACAGACTCAGACTTGTGTTGCACAGAGATATACAAATGTCACACATCAAATTGATCACTAATTTATCAAAGTAGTTTTGTTGCTGCCAGTTGTTTTATTTATAGGAATAAGAAGCAAATTTTAAGCATGGAACATGCTCGGTGCAGCCAGGTCTCCCAGGACCTGAAGATCTGAGAGGGGTTATTTGCTGCGACTTGAGCAGCAGTGAGGACACATTTGTCTACTGTATAGTTATCTACCTATTTTCAGTAAAGTAAACCATGTTTATCAGCAGAAGTGAGCACATATTATCGTTTATAAAATTTGACAGGTCAGTTACAGTGCTGTCTAATGTGTAATTCTATGTTCCTCTTCTTACTCTTTTTATTAAACACAATGGTATAAACCAGGCCTACCTACCGTCCCGATTTGGCTGGGAGCCTCCTGAATATTGGGTGGCACTCCTGGCCCCCCGGAAAGGCAGACAAGCCTCCTGGTGGTTGCCACCCCCCGCATTCCATGCAGTAACGATAGAAACCCCCACAGCATGGGGGGGGGGTGTGACACGATTTGCACAGAATCACGTCCCCGTGGCCCCATCCCCTGCTTCACAATACCGTTAATTGCGGCATTGTAAAGAGAGGGTGGGGCCACGATGATGTGATCGTGCAGTCACGCCCCCCGGTCCTGCCCCCAATACTTCATCATTGCCCGGCCACGCCCCCTGCTGTATACAGACATTCAGCTCCCTCCCAGAAGGAGGCCAGGAATCAGAAAGTAAAATTGAAAGTATTTGGATTAATTACACATTTATGAAGAGGCTAGAGAAAGGCTTTTACAGAAAGAGATGGGCACAGATAAAATCTGTATGCTAATTGTGGAGATAGAATAATATTTTCTTATTTTTTGAAAAAAATTATACTAGTTTAACATTGTGACATTACTGAGAAAACCACTCACTTCTTTAGGACACTAGACTAATTTTAAATCTTACAACCTGCAACAACAAATAACTTCTGTGTAACCCTTCCCATGCAAACGAAAGAACTGTGCTAGAACAGTATGTTCTACATAGATCCATAACACACCCTACACTCTCAGTCTCAGCAGTGGAGATAAAAGCATGCAAACAGATGTGCTTAATATCTTGCAGAGCAATAAAATGCTGCCCAAATTAAACACACCACAAATAATTTGAATGCTGACATTTAAATTAGAAAATGTTTATGTTTTCACAATAAATATCGTTGCCAATATTGCCAATTAGCATGGTTATGACGAGTGCAACCTCTAATTGATCAGGATTTCCAAATAACAGGATTCCATGTGACCTGGACATTTCATCATGGCACTTGACACTTGGGTCAGGATTACCCCTAGAGTCAGCATTACTGGTTTCATTTCATTGCTAAAAACTATTGACAGTAAGACTTTAAAAAATCGTTAGACTCCTATGAAAGTTTAGATAAGATGAGCAAATAAGTAACTTGCATACAGGAGAAAGTGATTTTCTGTCTCATTACTTGCAGTCAGTAGAACCTACAGATGTGTCCTGTAACATCTTTCCCGCCACTGCGACTTGCCACACCAGTTCGCTCCTACGATCCATAGGATTGCATTATACAAGCGCTGCCACGGCCTGACGTACTGTATCGTACATGTGCATGGCAAGTTGTATACTACAATGCGTGCATATGTTTGCTGCATCGGTGTTAAAGATGTAGCAGGACACATCTGTATGTCTTAAATGGGATGGGTACAGGATGCTGATACTCGGGATCTCGGCGGTCAGAATCCTGATGCCGCCATCCTGACAAGGTTACAATGCTGAAGCCCCCAGGTAAGTAAGTCTAATCTAACCCCCAAACCCTACCTCCCCGCAGCCTAGACCTAACCTCCCTCCCCCTCGCAACCTAATCCCAAACTCTCCCCCTATTGCCTAAATATAACCCTAAATATAACCCTTTACCATAACCCTCCCACTAACCCCAGTACTTATAAGAATACCGGTGCTGGCATCCCAACCACCAGAATTCCGAAGATAAGTGTCGGGATTCTGGCATCAGCATTCTGACCGCCGGAATCCCCGCGGTCGGTATTCTGACCGCATCCCGTCTTAAATGACTTTCACAGAAATAGCCTTAAGTTTTCCTAATCCTTTACATTGCTGCTATTTGCAATCAATCACAATAAAACTCTTGTTCATTTACTAGTGAAACATATTGCCAATTGGTTAACCTTTATTCCTTATTAATGATACTGAACCCTCTGATGATTTGATTTTCATTGTACCTCTGTGATTTGCATGATCACTTTTATGTTGATTTTGGTCTGTTCTTTGTATTATTTGAAAATTTTCAATAAATAAACTTGACAAAAAAAAAAGTTAAATGTTGAGTTTTTATTTTGTCAAATGTAAAAAATAATCTTCACTTAAAGTGATAATCATGACTGGAAATTAATTCTGGATACAAGTGTCGGCCATACAGTATGACACAGAAGTCAAGTTCACTCTTTCGAAAAAATAAAAATAAGAACTTAAATGAAAAGATCTGTGCTATTTAAGCAAGTTCACACATGGTTTTCTTTTGCAGGGAAACCCGTGGACCCAACATTTGGCTTCAGTTCGGCTGGCTCTAATATAATCTGTTCTCTGGTATTCGGAGACCGATTTGACTATAGAGATGAAGAGTTTATGACTTTGCTGTATCTGATCAACAACAGTTGGCATCTAATGAGCTCCACATGGGGGCAGGTTGGACCAAAATCAGTGTACTTACCAGCAATGGTGAAGAATATTGATTGTGTGCTCAAACAGTGTTTAGCTCATCTACTTTCTTTTTTTACAGCTTCTCTTTGTTTTTCCAAAAATCATGAAACATATTCCAGGCCCACATAGAAAGATTTACAAAAACTACCTCAAACTTGGAGCCTTCGTGGCCAAGAGACTCCGAATGAACAAAGAGACACTTGACCCAAACAACCCACGTGACTTTATTGACTGTTTCCTTATAAAAATGGAGCAGGTACTGTATGTGTTCAGCAAAGAGTAAACAGCTGGTACTTTGGTACATTTTTCCATTTCAATTAATTTAGCCACTGCAGTTGGTGACAGGAAGTGTGAAGTTACAAATTAATAAATGGATTAATAATAAAACCGTGTTGTTGAAGGGCAAATATAGGTGCTGTAATTGAAGGGGATGGAAAAGTGAAGAAAAACTATTTACTATCACCAAAACGTTCATTCTATAGTAACAAGATAACTGATTCTTTCTTGAAAGAAACAAATGCATGGAAAGATACCAGTAAGCTCTAAATTACTGTCCTTGTAGGAGAAGAAGAACCAAAATTCTCACTTCAGCTATGAGACAATGTTGAAAACGACGGTAAATCTTTTTTTCGCTGGTACTGAGACGGTAGGTTCTAGTCTCAGATATGGTTTCCTAATTATGCTAAAGCATCCAGAAGTGAGAGGTAAGGTACTATACAAGGTATTTGGGGTATCTAAATTTATATCATGCACTAGTTGCTTTCATAGTTACCTTATATGGTTCCCCTAAATTGTCCTGATATGTATGGACAATAATTTTAATTTCATGTTTTCTGATAAGATTGTTGAAACAATGTACAGCCACGATGCAGTATCTGACTTAATAAGATACAAAAACTCTAGAATAAAATTGTTGCTCAAGTTAAAACCAATGATTCGGGCATGGGTTTGAGAACACTAAGCTAATGTTTTCACCAGAGAGAGTTCAAGAGGAAATAGATCGGGTGATTGGCCAGGATAGAAGTCCATGCATGGATGATAGAAGCAAGATGCCCTACACTGAAGCCGTCATCTATGAGATCCTGAGATTTGCAGATATAGTCCCAATGAGTGTTCCTCATACAGTAACAAAGGATATTAAGTTTCGTGGCTACGACTTGCCTGAGGTACCTATTTTATACCAAGTGTGTAACTGACTAAACAGTAAAAAGACAGAGTATTGTCAAGAAAATATCCAAACAATTTCCCCATTAACTTCCCCCCACTCATACTCATACTTACATTACCCTTTCATTCTAGGGATGCTCATGGATGGTCTTAATGAGGAACTGTTATTAACACCATTTATTTAATATCATTAGCTTTGAACCTCATATACCGTGTAATACCTATATATTTTTTTGAACATGTTTCATTATTTAATTAATCTTTTTTTTGTTTTATGTTTCCTTTTCTTGAACAATGGATATGGTACTGACTTATTGTTTGTACATCATGTTGAGCAGTTTTAGGATATATAGGAAGTCCTGAATGGTCCTCCACTTACTGTTGATAATTAGGAGTTTCATATAGGTAGAGTTGAATTTATTCAGATCAATCCTTCATTATGTATTGTTTCTTAATGTATTGATAATTTATTCATGTAGATAATACACTCCCTTTCTGTGTTCTGTGCTATGATGCACTGAACATATTAAGTAATGGAAGTTTAATTAGACAATTGTTTATCCATGGATGGATTCTCTTTGTATATGGTTTTTGCATGTCTTTGTAATGTTGTTTGTCCGATCATTGTTGTCATGGATGCGGTTGCCATGGCTGTCTCCCTCACTTCCGGTATTAGGCCCCAGTCAAACTCCATGTTACCTTTGTAGGCAGCATGATGTTCCAGCCGGCCGGATGGTGGGAGCCGCGGTTCTGCGACGTCACTTCTGGCACGACGGAACACACTGCGAGACCTCTGGGAGCATAGCTGGGCTGATTTTTTCCACTGTCGGTTTGTGAGTGGGATGGCCCTTGGGGACCGCGTCGATGCTGACACACATTGGTGATTAGCACTCAGGTATGTCTAGGTCTAAGGTCTGCAAGTTTATTTGTGGCTGACCCTTGACGAAGGCTGAACCAAGCCGAAATGGGCCATCGGCATTGCTTTACCTTTCTAGAACATGCTGGTCACTAACTTTGGGATGAGTAACTATGGGCCTGATTCAGACCCACTCGCGAGCGGCTGTCCGCTCGCAAGTGGGTCGATGTTATGGACTGAGCATGCGCACGACGGAGGGAGCTCCGTCGTGCGCATGCGCCAGACGCGACGAGCGAAGGAAAGTCCTTCGCTCGTTGTGTCCGATCAAAGGTGGCATGCTGTCAATGTTGATTGACAGCACGCCCCCTTTGGTAGGCGTGCCGGGGGCGTGCCTCCCTGACGGGGGCGTTCCCACGGGAACGCCTCCCGTCAAAAGCCGGCCCACTGACATCACTAGTGATGTCAGTGGGAGTGATTTTGGCTTTGATAGAGCCAAAATCACTCTGGAGCTTGCGGTTGAAAACCTCAACCGCAGGCTCCGGCTCGCAATTTCGATGGTCGCGATGGTCTCGACCATCGCGGCCATCAAAATGCACGCTCGTATAGCCTGTGGGTGGTGACCCACAGCTATATGAGCGTCCAGAAGGATGCTCCATTTTCATGGAGGCCGGCCCACATTCAGAGCGTACGCTCTGCTCAGAGCGTACGGCTCTGAATGAGGGCCTATACCCCTTACCTATGATGGCTTTTTTATATGATGGTGCTTTTTTGATACCGCATTAAAATTACTCTTTTTGCATAAATCTCTACATGGTGGTGTGCTCGGGTCGTCTGAGGAGGTCCTGGATGGATATTTCTTAGAACATAGCTTATATACATATATATATATATATATATATATATATAGATAGATTTAGATATATCCCAATAAATGGCTGCACTCCTGGCTAATAAAGACACAGTCACAATGGCATAGTGAAGGCACCGTTTCAGTGCCTATATATGGGGCACTTTCGTCATGTCAAAATGGCAATACAAATGTCTTACCTTAAGTAGACTTGAAAATCACCCAATGTAGCGCTCCGGAAGCGGGACGACCCACCCATCCTGGCGGCACGTAGTGTATGACCTCATCATCTGATGAGTCATAGATGTGCACCCATCATCACAGTAACATCACCACGGCTGTAACATAACAAATAATACATACATAAGCATAATCACAGTAATGGATATAGCATCAATAGAGCAAAATCCACTTATCCATCTCTACATAACATTTGATTTGTGATACCTAAAGTACCAACCATTCTACTGCAGATGAGAAAACTCAAAACATACTCAAAAGAACAATAAACAGCATAGAAATATTATAAAAAATCTAATAACTGAATTATATAGCAAGTCAAACGAGATGTAGTAGACTTAAATGGTCATTAAGTCCCTTGGGAACATGGGTCCCTAACCTGAAGATCCACCTAGTTTCACATTGCAATAGCTTCCTGGCACGATCCCCACCCATAGAGATAATGGAATATGGTCTATCATATGGTATCATAGTTATGTCAATGTATGAGGGATCTGGCAGAAATGGCATGCAACAGACTGTTCACTGGCACCTGTATAAAGCGCAGATCGAATGGCTGACCTGTGGGCTGTCATACATTCCTTGAACATTCTCTCAGTTTTACCAATGTATGACAGCCCAAAGGGGCATATGATCTGATACACAATGAATTTGGTCATACTGGTGAGCCTATGACATATATGAAAGCTTTTACCCATATGTGGGTGCTGAAATGTATCACCTGCAATCAAAAATTGACATGTGGTGCAAGTACATTTAATGCAGCCTAGTGTAGCCAACAAAAAGTTGATATTAGTAAGGCTACTAGAATTGGAAATGTCTGTTTTTACAAGTATGTCACATAGGTTCCGTCCACATTGGTAACATGGCATTAAAGCTGTATTTTTAAGGGGTATTTTTCCATCTGATTGCACCAGGGGTCAAAGCTTTTTACATATGCGATTGATGCCATTGCTAGCTACATTAATTTCCATAACCCATGGCAATCTAGAGTTGTTAGGGGCAATTGTTTTATCGGCTAACAAGACATCTCTATTGATATCAATAACTTTAAATTTAGCTTCTTTTAGGAATTTGAGAGGACATCTGCATTCTAAAAATGTTAATGTCATATTATCAATCTCCTGTTCTGTGACTTTAGGGTCAGAGGTAATTCTTTTAATACGCATATATTGCGAGTATGGTAAACCTCGATTTAATGGAGTGGAATGGACCCTGACATTGACAGCACGCCCCCTTTGATCGGACACAACGAGCGAAGGACTTTCCTTCGCTCATCGCGTCTGGCGCATGCGCACAACGGAGCTCCCTCCGTCGTGCGCATGCTCAGTCCATAACATCGACCCACTTGCGAGCGGACAGCCGCTCGCGAGTGGGTCTGAATCAGGCCCTAAATACCAACTACAGATTTACAAGAGAAATTTAATCAAATTTAAAACCAAGAAAAGATCTAAAGTGAACCTTGATTATGAAAATCATAATGTCTACCGCGGGACTGACAATTCCAAGGCAGGTGATAAAAGGATACCTTTTTTCCAGAGGAAATATAGAAGACCAAGAGAGTTCTTATCCTCTAATGAATGTACACCTACGGGTAGCAACACAGAGGCCCCCCAGAACTCCATTAGTAGCGAACACCCTTTAGGGGCTATCACCAGAGCCAAGGAGGATGCTAATTCACCAGACATGGGCACCAGTGGAAAAGGCAGGGGATGTGGTGGAAAACCACCCAGATCTCGGAAAATCTGATTATAAATCTTTCCAGCTATGAATTAAGTAACATGGATAACAAGTTACTATCTAAAGGTCTATTTTTTTGTCCCCACCAATACCCTTGATCCACTGAAATGGCAGACTGAGCAATATCTATTATATAACAAATTGAAGCGGAAATAATTTTTCTTTAAAAATCCACCAAAACAGGCCAGTGATTACGAACTACCTCAACAACTGGTCAAAGTGCTACCTGAATCTACATTTGACCCCCAATCATTTAATGCCTCCATTCGGACATTTATGTGACTTTTGGGTGAGGAATCCAATGATCTCATTTCTCAATTTCTTCCACTGCAATAAAATTTAAACAAAGCAGAAATGACTGTACTAAAGAAGTTGGCCAATAATAACCAGCTAATCTGCAGACCTGCTGATAAGGAAGGAGCCCTGGCATTATAAAATTTGAGTGACTATAAAGAGGAAATCGAACGGCAGTTGGGTGTGATAGGAATACCTATGAAAGGCTCACTAAAGATCCTTTAAAAAAATTTAGAGAAGATCTGACAATGCTATTAGCAGATGCGGTGGATGACAATATCATTCCAGTCAAACTATCTGATGCATTAATACCAGCATATCCGCTAGTTCCGGTATTATATACTACACCCAAGATACACAAATCGCTAGTCAAGCCACCTGGCCACCCAATTATTGCAGCCAGGAACTCTCTTTTTCAGCCAGTGGCACTTTTTCTTGATTCTTTGTTCCAGCCTTGTATTCAAGACCATTCCAGATTTCTGTTGGACACTAGTACCTTGCTGCGAACAATTAGGTTACTACCTCAATTTCAAGATACTATTTGGCTTTGTAGTATTAATGTTAACAGCCTTTATTCAGTTATTCCACACGCACAGGGTATTGCAGCAGCTAAGAACTTTTTCTCTGGTCATGTGTTATATCAAGGCCCCAACCTAAATCTATGTATGTCACTATTGGAGATGATACTTACTCGCAATTTCTTTTTATATGACAGCAAATTCTACCAGTGTGGCCCCATCGTACGCGAACATGTACATGTTCCAGTTAGAACAGGAGAAATTTTTTGATGACATGAATGTAGCACAGCATATAGCATTTTATTGTAGATACATAGACAATGTCCTTTTTGGCAGGGTTGGTGGGCGTGCCGGGGGCGTGCCTCCCTGACGGGGGCGTTCCCACGGGAACGCCTCCCGTCAGAAGCCGGCCCACTGACATCACTAGTGATGTCAGTGGGAGTGATTTTGGCTCTGATAGAGCCAAAATCACTCTGGAGCTTGCGATTGAAAACCTCAACCGCAGGCTCCGGCTCGCAAATTCGATGGTCGCGATGGTCTCGACCATCGCGACCATCACAATGCACGCTCGTATAGCCTGAGGGTGGTGACCCACAGCTATACGAGCGTCCAGGAGGACGCTCCATGAAAATGGAGCCCGGCCCTCATTCAGAGCGTGCGCTCTGCTCAGAGCGTACGGCTCTGAATGAGGGCCTTAGTTTCTCATACCATTTGACTGTTTCATCATTATCCAATGTTGGTTTATGGATTAACTGAAATAATGCAATCTTATCCTTGATAATATTCACCTCCTTAGTGGCTTGTTCTATTATTAATAATATAAGGTCCATGGAGCACTTATTTAAAATGGCGACCCACTTTTTACAGAATGCAGGGTCATTACGCCCAATTGTGGGGCTATTTCTCAGCCTCAAGCCCCACGGGATCTTTTTTGCTCGATGATATTCACTTAGGGAGATACAGTAGTAATCAAAATCAATTTCTTTCCATTTAAAATGTATCAATTTCCGGTATAATTATTCGGTTGGAATGGATTCCATCTGATCAAGTAAAGCTTCTTTGTATAGAATACCATCAGCCTCTGATTCAGAGTAGCTATATATGTCTCCTACCAGATAAATGGTATAATTATAGCCACTGGCTACATTGAGCGCCTCCTGATTATCCTTCATAAAAACAAATAAAGTGCCAAATGCTTAGTGCAATGAATCACTGTATATAATCACTGCAATATATATAAAAAGTGTAGTAGTATTAGTGCAAAAAACTGTGTTGAGGATATTGTGCAAATAGGCATGGGCAAGGGAATAGAAAGATCAGGAAATGTTAGAAACAGCAAGTAACTCAGGAATCCACTGAGTACCTTAAGGATGGTGCACATAAAGACAGAGTTCAAATACCATTCAATGCAGGTGAGCCTTGACAGATAGAACATTTGCATGCCCCAAATGCCTCTCAGATAAAACAGTCCAAAAGGTGCGGCTCTCCCTGTATAGTATATAACTTTGCCAGGTGCCCGCACAAAAGAAATAAACAAATCCCAATAAATGGCAGCACTCCTGGCTAATAAAGACACAGGCATAGCAAAGGCAATGTTTCAGTGCCTATATACTGTATGTGGAACTTTTGTCAGGTCAAAGTGGCAATACAAATGTCTTACTTTAAGTAGACTTGAAAAACACCCAGTGTAGCACTCCGGAAGCGAGATGCACCACCTGTCCCGGCGGCGCGTAGTGTATGACCTCATCATCCGATGAGTCATAGATGTATATAGAAGCATGAAGGTGCAGCACTCCCCTCTCAATAAATCAAGCAGAGACCAAAGGATCAATAGAACGTTTCAGTACTTTTAGTACTATCTTCAATCATATACAGATACAAACAAGTGGCTCACCTTAAATACACCCCTCTGCCCAATGTGCTAAACTCAAGCTAGTCAGATCACATGACAAGACTGACAGCGCCTCCTGATGACGTCAGCAACTAAGCTCGTCATCACTACAGGACCACATCACCATAGAAATACATAAACACAAACAGAGCCAGGACATATAATGCAATAGCACTGTGCCTGGTTGCCTAGCAACCACAATTACCACAATAATGTACATGAAATGATTGTCAAACGAGCGGAATGGATATACAGCATTACAGATACCAACAATGTTACATATGTGGATATCAAAACACATTCACAATGATCACAATAATAGTCATATATAAAAAAAATCATTATATACCGTATAAAAATGTCTATCACATGCCCATGCTATACCCAAGGTGAGCCATTTCTTTGTATCTGTATATGGTTGAAGATAGTACTAAAAGTACTGAAACATTCTATTGATCCTTTGGTCTCTGCTTGATTTATTGAGAGGGGAGTGCTGCACCTACATGCTTCTATTTATCCCTATGAGAGGGCACCCCTGCAGGATTTGGTTGATTATCTGGAGTGCCGGAACTGGAGACCATATATATATATATATATATATATATATATTTTTTTTGTTTGTTTGTTTGTTTTGTTTTGTTTTGTTCCTCACCCCCAGTTTGCCAGAGATGGGCACAGATAAAATCACATTCTGTATGCGAATTATGGAGATAGAATAATATTTACTTATTTTGTGAAAAAATAATATATACTATTTAAACATTGTGACATTACTGAGCAAACCACTCACTTCTTTAGGACACTAAAATAGTTTTAAATCTTACAACTTGTGACAACAAATAACTTCTGTGTATGACATAGCCCTTCCCATTCAACTAAAGCTTTATACTGAGAACTGTGCTGGAACAGTATGTTCCACATAGATCCATAACACACCCTACATTCTCATTAAAAATTTTAATCGGATAATCCCACTTGTCAATAAACCTCTGACATGCTGTAAAATAAAGATCCGATAATTGTGTTTGGCAGATTTGTAAATTTACACTCTGAATTGCTGTATCAACAATGAGACACAAAGTTTTATGTACACAGTAGTTAGAGCACAAAGATCAGCCTGGACAACTACTGTATATGCCTACAGAGCTGGTTTTTAAATGTATTGATTTTTTCCTTTGAAATTTATATGACAGATTACAGTTGGAATTAGAGGATGGAATTTCATATATATATATATATATAATATATATATATATATATATATATATATACAAAATACTGCTACCTTCACTCAGTAAAATTTAGTTTTTTAACATTAAGCACATATGTTTGCGATAAATGCGCACATTTTTACTCTTTTTACCATGCACATTTTATAGAGTATCCACAGACTAATTGGATCCCCTGTCCCTGGATATGATTTTTGTTACATACCAAACCTTAATTTCTCATTGCCGCGATAAGATGCAATAAGAAATGATAATTATCAGATCTAGTACCCGATAATAAATACACACCTTAGTATCTGAGCTTAAACAGTGATTAGCAGCAGACCTGATTGTACACAGAGACAGGGCATTACAGCAATCAGGGCCTGACTCAAAGTTGTACGCACTGCCAATGTTCTTGCAGTTCAGTGATTACCTGTGGCCTGTGCATGTGTGAGTTTCGTTCGCACTAGTGTCAAGTGTCATCACCATTGCAGCTAGTAGTGATTTATTCTCAAAGTGATTGACAGGCAGGGACAGTTGGTGGGTTGCAATGAAAGGAAGGTGACTCAAACGCAGATGTGATGCAACTGTCTTAGGGGTCTATTTACTAAGCTGTGTTAGGAGATAAAGTGAACGGTGATAAGGTACCAGCCAATCAGCTCCTAACTGCCATTTTTCAAACACAGCCTGTGACATGGCAGTCAGGAGCTTATTGGCTGGTACCTTATCACCGTTCACTTTATCTCCTAACACAGCTTAGTAAATAGACCCCTCAGTCTGCTACTGTCATTCCGTACACAGTGAAAATGGCTTTGGTGTCTCAGTTCCAGCACCCGTTCTGCATGACAATAAGGTTACTCAAAAGGCCATTTATCGACTGATCTGCAAGCGATGCTGAGATTTTGTACGCAGTCATTTGGATTTGCAAAGCCGCTGGTGGTAGTCTCCCGGCGGCTACGACATCTGTATATTTACACACAGATACTTCGTAGACGTTTGCAGCTGTGGTGAGATCAGCGCCTATCTCAGGCCCTCAGTCAGTTATTGTGTCTTGTGCAGGGTCGCTAGGAGCCACGTTGGGCCCGGGTGACAGGGGGCGGGGCCTAATCATGGGAGGCATGGCCACACCCCCTTAGGAGAAAACACATAAAAGAAAATCAATTTAGCACCGCTGTGAAGTGGCACTGCATGCTGGGAGGAGGGCGCTGTGAGCCCCTCAGCCTAGTACACAGCCAATGGGGGGCGCGATCAGCGTGATTGCTCCCCCCATAGGCATAGGAGACTGCTCCAGCTGCTGCTTAGTCTCCCACTGCAGCCCAGCACACAGCAGCGTGTGCTGGGCTGCTCTGATGTAGAAGGGAAGGGGGGCGGTGCCAGACCCGGGCCCCCGCCGGGCCCTTCCAGCAAGCCCGAGCCGGCGTAATTTGAACTCCCCCCCCTCCCTTCTTGGCACCCCTGGTCTTGTCCTATGGTACAAATATGGTCAATCTCATAAGCAGATGTGAATAAAGAAGCAACTTGTTTTTCAGCTGCTCCCCTCCTTGCTATGGTCACATAAAGATTGCATGCAATAGTTCTATGTATAGATAGTTAATCCTAATTCACAGTATTGTTGCTGAATATGAATAGAGTTCACTGTGGTAAAGTGATTGAGATTCCATGCAAGCTTATTTATTTGAAAACCTGTTTCTCATATTATTTATTCTATTGTGAGCCAACATAATGTGGTATATATTTCCCATGAGATATCTTTGAGTTTTCACTCAGAACTTTCTAAGTAAGGGAGAGGTGGGGAAGGGGGGGGGGTGGAAGGTGCGCTCGCCCTATGGGTGCGGTTGTTATGTGAGTGTCTAGGAATATGTGCGTAGTTGCTGGCATGTTGGGTGTAATGCGGTGGGGGGGTATGAGGTGAGGTGTGAGAAAAAGAAGAAGCAGACAAAGATGAGGGGGCCAAATAGTTTAATGGAGTAGTTACAGTACTTCTCCTGTACAGGCTCCGGCATAAGGGGATGGTGTGGTGGTGGGTGTGGGAGAGACTGGGGAGGTTGGTGGACCCTTTCAGGGGGCTCCTTACCATGCGGTTCAATTGACCAGCACATTACCCCTGCTGGACCTTTGGTCGACAGTCTTAGGGAGTCTCGGGTGGTGGTGGGGGGGCAGCAGGAGTAGCGGGTGGGGGTGTGCACCCTGGTGGCGTCCCACGTGGTGGTCAGAGTCTCGAAGTCAGATACCTACCGGTAGGATTTGGGGTGTAATTGGTGCAAAAGTGTGGGGGTGAAAGAGCTTGGGGCGGCTGTGGCAACCGTTGGCCCCCGTGGCGATGGGGAGTGTCGGTGGAGGCAAGCCGTTCTAATGGAGTGTAGAAGGCAGAACCCCTGCTGAAATGCGTCAGGGACCCCTACACTCTATTAGCATGGCTTGCCTCCACCGACGCTCACCATCCCCATGGGGACCACTGGTGGCCACTGCCGCCCCAAGCTCTCTCACCCCCACATTCGCTGGTGCCAGCGCCAAGCACACCACCTTGTCCGGCTCTGCATAGCCCAGCATCCCCCAGAGTGTACCTCATACAGCCCGTCGTGGGCAGACCACCCTCCGCCACAGGGTTGGTTGCCACCCATCCACCCACCTCCGGCTCCCACAGCGGCACCCCCACCCACTCAAGTGGCCCGGCAGCAGCAGCAGACTCCTCAGCCACAGTGGACCCAGCACCCCATGCACACCACTCGGTTGCTGACCTCAACAGACCAGGTGTCCTCTACGATCAGCAGCAAGCTACTTCTGAAACCGCAGCAGCTCACTTCAAGCAGCAAAAACTTGCAGCAACATTCATACATCTATGGCCACACCAACTACACCCCAAATCCTACCAGTAGGTATCTGACTTCGAGACTCTGATCACCACGCGGGACGCCACCAGGGTGCACTCCCCCACCCGCTACACCTGCTGCCCCCTCCCACCACCCGAGACTCCCTAAGACTGTCGACCAAAAGTCCAGCAGGGGTAACGTGCTGGTCAATTGAACCACATGGTAAGGAGCCCCCTGAAAGGGTCCACCAACCTCCCCAGTCTCTCCCACAGCCACCACCACACCATCCCCTTGTGCCCAGGACTGTACAGGAGAAGCACTGTGACTACTCCATTAAACTATTTGGCCCCCTCATCTTTGTCTGCTTCTTCTTTTTTTCACACCTCACCTCATCCATTCCCCCCCCACCCCACCGCATTACACTCAACACGCCAGCAACCACGCACATATTCCTAGACAGTCACATAACCACCGCACCTATAGGGCGAGCGCACCTTTCACCCCCCTTTCCCCACCAAGCTACCACGCAGGACCCGGTACTCCTGTCAGAAGGAAAGTGCAGCACCCCAACCACATATTAGGTATGTCATCTACCCCCACACCACACCCCATCTACCATACAGTGGAGTGCAGTTCGACCCTACCATTACCACTAAGTAAGAGAGAGAAAAAAGGTGACATCACTACAAACAGAGGGTTCAAAATATTCCTGCGCTTTTATGATATGACTAGGATGAGACTGACGATCCCGTATAAGGCAGTGACTTATCCACGCATGTGATTATATTAGTGAGGACAGGGCTGAAGGTGACTGTGACTGTGACATGAATTGAGAATGGAAAGGAAAATAGCAGGAATCCACAGACTGAGGAGTAAATTTACTAAAGTGAGAGTTTTTAGAAGTGAGTTTTAAAAGTGATGTTGCCCATAGCAACCAATGAGATTCTAGCTATTATCTTCTAGAAGGTGCTATTTAAATGTTAAGTAGAATCTGATTGGTTGCTATGGGCAACATCACTTTTAAAACTCACTTCTAAAACTCTCACTTTAGTAGATTTACCCCTGAGAGTAAGATTGAGGAAGAAAGAGGGTTCACATCTGAGAGTATTGGTATCAGGCTTCTGTCACACTCAAGTAGAATGTTTGTGATGTAATTTGCACATATATATGACATAAAGTTCCTAAATGCAACTTCTGTTTTATTTTTTTAAGCCTTTCATATTCCCTCAGTGTCTGAAGGATATTTTTCATAATATTTCTTCTTAGGGTCTGAACATCATGCCCCTGATTTGCACATCCCAATATGATGCCACAAAGTTTAAGAACCCCAATTCATTTGATCCCACACACTTCTTGGACCAAAATGGACTGTTTAAGAAGAACGAGGCATTTATGGCATTTTCAGCAGGTATCCGACTCCTTTAACTGTTAAAGTTTAGCTAAGCAAAAATGATTATTATAAAGCATTAACAAAAAAAAGAACCATGATACAGTATGTAACTTTTATTTAAATGTCAACAAATTTAAAAGTTATTTGATTGGTGCTGGCATATTTCTTTGAAAGAGTGACTTAATGCCAGTTCAATAATTTATCTCTATAGCACATTCATCATTTAGTGACTCCTTGTATTGATGACTAATAGGGTCACAACATTTATCATCCCCTGTTGGGAGTAGATGAGCTTCTTAAGTAAATTTAGATAGGCACATAAATGGTATTCTAAATAGCACCAATATATCCCAAAACGGGTTGGTATGAAATCCCAGCTGTCGTGATGGCGCTGGTCAGAATACCGACATCGGCATCCTGACAGCCAGAATCCCGACACCCATAGGGAATATAGGTAAGTCTACCCCTACCCTAACCCTCCCTCCCCGGTGCTTAACCCTAACCCCACTACCCAACCCTAAGCTCCCCCTAACACCCCGATACTTGCCTTCGGGACACCGGAGGTTGGGATACTGGTGCCGGGATCCCGACCTGTCGGAATTTTGGCATCGGTATTCAGACCGTTGGTATTCCGCACGCTGGGATACTGACTACATCCCCCGAAAACGATATTGTTATTTTGCAGTATGAGATATTTCACTCATATTTAAGAAGTGGAAAGTGTCCATTTATGGGGACATTCATTGGTATGCATGCAGCCGCACAACTTCTTCCTCTTTCAATGAGTTGATGCCTAGGATATGCCAGTATTTGGGAATCACCCTATACATTTTGGACACATTTGATATGGGTGTATACAGTACATTATATACACACATGTGAAAGGATTTAAAAATACAAACGTGGAACATTTTTACAAAGACAATCTTAGGACCCAAATGTTATAGTCTCAGAGTTTAGGCTTAAAGAGGTGAGTTGTGGAAAGCGCCCATCGTCTAATTACTCTCCACAATTCACAGTCTATTACATTTGGATCTATGATACAATATATGGTAGTATAGTGTAGTAGGATCTTCTCCAAAGGGAAGTTTTTAATTTCCACCATGTGTTCTTTTCAGCCATGCATGTAATATGGCAAAAGTAGGCACAGACTTCTTCTATGGGGTCACTTCATCTACAGTATGTATACATGAGGCGGATACATAGGTGCAACTGGGCAAATAAAAATGTATTGCACCGTCACTTTTGTTCATTTGTAAATGACCCTTACTGATACCATATATCTATAAATGTGCCTTTTAGCAGAAATTTAACATACTTATTTCTATTTAAAAACATTTTTATTAAATTAAATTGTCTCTGCTCTAATATATACAGCAAAGAATTGTCATTTTGATAGATCACAATCCACAAATTAAGCTATTGTAAATAAGTCATCATAACTTACCACTTTTCCATGTACAGTATGAATAAATGCAGAGAAACATGGAGTTTGATGAGTTGGGATTATTTCCTCACAATGAAACAACTGTATCAGTGCTCATCAAGCATGAAATGAGTTTTAGATTGATGATCTTTGATATAGTTGAGGGATGGGAGACTGAAGAAGAACGTGTATAGAGGCTATAAATAAATGAAGGCCAGGGATGTGCAATACTCTGGAGGCTTCTTTTCATGTTATTTCTTCAACATTCCCCTAGGAAAGCGTATCTGCCTTGGGGAAGGTCTGGCCCAAATGGAACTGTTTATTTTCTTTACCACCATCCTCCAGAACTTCAACCCAAAGCCTATTGTGGACAAAAAGGACCTTGATATCACTCCAGAAAGCAGTGGGTTGGGCAATATCCCACGACCCTACAAAATGTGCCTTATCCCCCGGTGAGAATGAGAAGAAATGGCTATAATACGCTAGACAGAATACAAATTAAATGGTTAATAATACAATATTATTCATTCTGTGTCAATAACAAATGCTAGAGCATCATTCAACAGTTTTTAAATCATATTTATTCCCGATCTATACTGCAATTACACAATTCCCATTTTATTTTTTCTCTTCTTTGGTTCTATATTGTTTCTTTTTATACTCCTTATAAATATCGGTAACCTCATATTCTCTTATAACACATGTAATGATTGCTCACATCTCTCACATTTGCTGTTGTTTATCAAAATAATTAACATTGTTTCAAATCTTTTTTTTTAATTGGTCATGAACTAATCTAAAAATAAAACAAAACAAACAAACTCATTGCCATAAGACGTCATGGCACATATTTAAACTATATCTTTATCAAACTTGTAAGTTCACTGTTTGGGACATTATTCAAAATATTTACTCATAAGCACTCTTTTTCCTAATTGTAGCAATTACCTGTCTCGTTTATAATGGACAAGATTTTATTATGTGTCTTCTGGATTGTGCATTAATTACCAGGTCTCTATTCCCACTTTATCAAGGTTACAGGACACATAAGAGAAGATTGATCATTAAGCAAGCATATATAAATACATGATTATTGCCAAAACAAAGACATGACATATACATTAGGTAGAGTTTCTCTGTGGTGATTAAATATGCATTGAAACTTACAAATCTGTGTCCTACATTATTAATTGAATTACAGATGGACGAATAAGAACTTTTAAGTATTTTTATAGAAACATTTTTTTTTTAGAAATACGGTGATAAATCCAAAACCCACCTACAACACTTTATTAATACATGCATCATCTGCATGTACATACATCTAGGGCCAAATGTAATAAGTAGGGATGTGCAGGCTCGGATTAGTTAACATTTTCCTGCCAAATTCAGATTATTCCCGCCAAAAATCAGGTCTCAGAAAGAGGCAAAACATCATATTTCATGGACAAACATCATCTTCCATGGACTTTTGAAAGATGACGTTTTGCCTCTTTCTGAGACTCGATTTTTGGCGGGAAAAATCCTAATTTGGCAGGAAAATCCGAACTAATCCGAGCCTGCACATCCCTAGGTGAGAGTTTAGAAAATGTGAGAGTTTTTTCTCACTGTTTAAATCGGCCAATGTAATAGAGCCCGAAAACAATGCAACAGGGCAAATTTCCATTTTCACACTCAAAAAACTTTGACAATTTAAAATCTCATTCAGATGTTTTCCCATTTTGAAGATAAAACTCGACCAATGTGAGAGTTTACTGCTAAACTCTCACAGTTTCTAAACTCTCACCCTATTACATTTGGCCCCTATCCTCAATACACCATGCAGAACACCTTGTCCAGGATACACCAGCAGACTGTGCTGATGAATTTGATATGTGACACTTGTACACTGTATCTGTGTTCTCCTGAGACTGTATATGAAGCACAACGGAACTTGGAATGAAAACAGCTGTGGCCACTACATTGAAGCACTTTATATAATGATTCAGAGACTTAGGTGCACACAGATATACAATTGTCACATATGAAATGAATCAGCACAGTCTGCTGGTGCATTCTAGATGCATCGGATTGTGACTAAGATGCATTTTCTGCAAAAAAAGACACAAAAAAGGTACCGAGTGCTAGCAGAGCCTCATGGGACCTTGCGCTCTGGGAAGGGCTTTTAGTGTGACTGCAGGAAAGATGTATAAGCACACATCTGTACTCATGAAGGAGGACACACTTTTGTGGAACCAAATGTAATTCCAGTATGCATGTATGAAATAACAAGTGTAGCAAAGCACACGAGCAGATGCTCCATCTTTCATTACATTTATATTCTCAATTCACCTTGTATATAGCAGCCAGAAATGGACACAGATATGGTATTTGCAAGAAGAGCTACGGTGTCTAAGTTTATTAGATGGCTAGCAAACATTGGGAAAATGGGTTTCTCAGGCTTCTAGTATTACTAGTTATAAAATAGCTGTGGCTTGAGCTACTCAATGTCCTGTATGTGTCCCCAACTATTTTACAGGGATAGCAATGGTGTCAAAAGACACAGTGGTCTATTTATGAAGCTGAGTTACTTTGTTATTGTGTATTCACCACAATAAAGGGCATATATAAGCTCTCACAATTTACCGAAAGATAAACCGCAGAGAAAGCACTAATTTGTCTTGCGGTACCTCTTTTATAACTGCATATCATCATCACCATAGAACTCTTTGGGACAATGGCCTAACCCTATTAACCACTTAAAGGGCTAATATTTTTTCCAAAAACTGTTCAGAAATTGTCACTTTTTTATTTTTGAATTAGGTCAAGAACATCTATTTAGAATGTATCCGACAGAATTTTAAATTTTTTTTCAAAAATATTTTTTTTAAACACATAACGTTAATATCAAGTTTTAACATATCTGTTAATGATATATCGGGCTATCGATTATCAAACCATCTCAACATTGTGACTTGGATTTCCCCAGCGGTTGCTCCTCTGGCCAAGTACACACTGGGGGCTGCTTCATTTACATTTCCCCGACAGATGCTCCTCTCTGCAGCTGCCGAGTGGGGGGTCCTGCAGTGCAGCTTTATCAGCAGTAATTGGCAGCATGGCAGACACTGAAGGAGGGTGCAGGTATGCAGAGAAGCCAGGAGGCCCCTCTGTCATTGGCGGCTGCTTTAAGGTTATCTTCTGGCAGCTGCCCATTGTGTGTTTCTGACTTGTCTCATTGTTTTTGAACATGTCAGATAATGCACAGTCTGGCATGGTCACAAACGATGCAACCACACCAGGCAAGTGGCATGGCTTTCCAATGCACAGATCCTCACGTTAGCTGAATGGAATCTGGTAGTAAATCAGCCACTTTGCATTCAGCTAAATGTGCTAAGAACATAGTCACCCAATGCATACATTCGAGTTTGGTCTGCTTCGAAGTACTTGCTCTAGTAAATTAGTTTCACTAGACTTTTTATATATAAGGACCTATGATCACATATATGTAGGTCATAACTTGTAAAATATTATCCAGATTCTGGATGCCAAAGTCAGCAAAGTCTCAGGTTATCAAGTATCTGGGTATAATTACCACGGTGACACTGGTAAGCAGATAGAGAGAAGATAAGTGGTATGAACAAGGTGATAGATAAAATAAAAACATATCAAAGAGAAATTAAAAACTATTTGTGCAAGCAAAAAAATCACAAGTAAGATATTTATGGAACAAAATAATATACAGTACTTTTCTACTTTAGCAAGGACTTAAGCCCCTCATCTGTGAACTGTAAACTACAGTAGTTTAACAAGATTTAGTATGCTCCTTCTCACACTTTAATGTACGCATACATGCCCCTAAAAGGCTTTGGTCACATTCACAATCTGGAATCCACACTTATATTTCCTCTAAGAAGAAGTAGGGACAAATTTCCAAATTTTCATCCCCATCTGAAGAAGATTAGATATGTGCAATTTGACCTTCTGAACATATGGTCAAATTGTATGCAAATCTAATTGTTTAATTATCAGATCAAATAACACTGCCACATAATGCAACTGCCATATTGTCCTCTACCTTTATTTTACCATGACTACTTTTACAGTATTGTCACTTTTATACTGTATTACTCTGCATTGTATTGCCCCAGTTGTACTGCTTAACATTTTATTGGCTCTGTTATATTACAGTTTGTTCTCCCATCTCCTGCCATACTGCCATGCCACTGCTCCCACCAAAGTGCAGACGCTTCCTCCCCCAATCACTGCCTCCTGCCTTCTTACGTCCCACCACCTTCCACAGTGGTCCCCAATCTCTCAAAATGCTATTTCTTGCCCCCTCACATAACCTACATTTCCTTCTCAGATATGCCTTCTGTCCTATCCTTACTTCTCCCTTCCAACTCACCCAGATACTCCCCAGAACATCTCAGTACACCATCATCCCTGCCAACTTTATCCCCATACCCTCATCACTCTTTCCCTTTCTCCAATGCCTTCTTCAATCTTTTATTGTTCTGTAACAAACTTTCCTACATTCATGAGAGTATTATCTCTGACTCTCTCAACCTCATTGCCATTAATAAACATTGGCTCTCACTGTCTGTCAACATTTCACCCACTTTTCTCTAAGTTGGAAACCTCTCTCTCAAACTTCTTGCCCTGGCGACTAACATGGTGATGGCATGGGAGTTCTTCTTTTCCTCTACTATCATTCTGGGTCATACTCACTGTAGCCTTCCTCTCCTTTTCTTCCTTTGAGATCCATTCTGTCTGCATCTTTCACCCCATTTACCTTTGTGTCACTGTCACTGATCCTTCTACCACCTTAATTAAATAATATTTCCATATGCTTTCCCACTCTCCTCCAATGGTCAATCTATTATCCTGGCTAACTAAATTATTTTATTGGACAATTCCATAAATATTGTTGCTTTCAAAGCTGCTTCCTTTCTTCTCTGCCTTTGACCTCTCCCAAATGACCTCTTCCTTCTATTACTCTATTGGTTACTCACTTCACCTATACTTTTCCCACCTTTGAAAAAAATAATGTAGGGGTGGCACCAATGAGTGTCCAATCTCTGCAACATAAGGAGATATAGTGCATTTCACAACTTAATATAAAGGTAATAGAATTGAAAACAGAAGAGTATCTCCGGCGCTTGGAAGGATACTTATAGATCAAAACTTCATTGTGGCACTTCCGCTATGCAAAAGTTGTCCCTTACTCTTCATAAATGGTAACCAAGCAATATAGGACTGTTAAAGGTAGTGTCAGCACTTAAAATATAAGTGGTCGAACACCCTCTTACCCAGACATGAAATATAGACTGCAATTGGCAATTAAAGGATGACCCAGCAAACAATTGATAATCAATAATCAAATGATTTATTAGTTAGATTAATGGAATCATATTACAACTCACTATTATCATGGATAAATGAAATTTAAAAATAACAAAATCATTTTCACTATTGTAGACAACAATGGTTAGAGTAATAATTAAAAGTACAAATAATTTAAAAATTATTTAAAAACACAGTATCACAATTATAAAAATTAGGTACAAAAATAAAGCATTAAAGAAAAATTAAATTCCCATTTAAAAATGCAATGCGTTTCACAGCACCTGGCCTCTTAATCAGGCAGGGTTGAATGAAAGGTTAATTCAAATAGCAGGTACAGTTTCTCCCACAGCACTATTAGTGTGCAGTCCATGTACTGTATACTACCTCAGAGCCATAGAATTGTCACATTTGTTACTTTAACATTGATCCCTCAACACCACCACCAAAGGCACAGGGACTGACAGGACCAGCGCATAACCATGAAGAAATCCAAGAAAGTAACATATAACGTACCATACTCTGCATAATAGTGTCTTGCCTAGTTCATGTTACTGTGCATACCATTTCTTTGAGGTGGAATTAAAGGTGAAAAGGGCAACACTTAAAACTCATCACAGACTACCCAACTATACAGAGGATAACATAGAGATTAGGATAAATATCCTAAATGTTTGGACTTTTGAGAACACCCATCCAACAGAACCATAGAATAGAGTTTTTGAGACTTTATAAAGAACACCCATCCTACTGATGGTATGCATTCGGTATCCCTGAGGTCGGGATGGCGACACTTACATTACCGGTGCCAGAGTACCAGCGCCAGTCAGAATTACGGTGCTGGCTTCCCGACCGCTGGGATGCCAAAGGTAAGTAACATTTAGGGTTAGGGTTAGGCACTAGGGGGAGGGTTAGGTTTAGGGTGCGGGGAGGTGGAGGTTAGGTTCAGGCACAAGGGGGAGGTTAGGGTTAGGCACCAAAGAGGGAGGTTTAGGGTAGGGAGAGGAGGAGGGTTAGCATACCGACCAACAAGTGTCGGTATGTTAATCCTGTCGGGATCCCAGCGTTGGGATTCTGACCACCAGGATCCCGACTGTCAGTGTTTCATACCGATTCCCCTACTGATACATTGCATACTAAATCTTAGCAATAGTTATTTACTAGATTAAGAACACTAATATTGGAACTTTCCACACCAATGTGGGACATACAGATTGCATAGTCAGGATCCATATCGAATAAAGATTCAGAGCACAATGCTAGCGAATATCCATTTGAACACAAGCAGATTTAACAGCATAACTTTAATAAACAGTCAATTGCATGAATCGGACATAACTAACATATTTTAATTAACTTCAAATATCCTAGAGTGCACCACATCAACACACTATTATGTTTTTCTAGAGGTTGGGATACCTCTAAATATGGATCTGCTAAGGATACACTGGGATAAATCTTAGAGCGCTGTACCCCATTTTGTATATTATTCGTCCAGACATTACATACAGGATTGCCGAGTGCTGATACAATTCCCAAATGCCATTTTCCACAGCATGCTGCTTCTACAGAGAATTGCCCTACCCTTACTCCTGTTATCTATTCTACCTAGTTTGTGGGGTTATAGTAATGTTTAGCACTTATGTTATTATTTATACTAATGCTATTATCTCCCATTTTTTATTGCACTTATGCGCTTATACTCTGTTACTGGGAAATGTTTTTATGTTTAGCCTATACAGTGATGCAGATACTTTATACATTAAATAAAATAAAATATTATAATAAACATAAGTTGACATTGGTATTTCATGAGTTATTTTTGTATGTTTGAAGGTTTTTATTACATTGGTTTCTGACATTGCGCCAGAGTCCTGACTATCTTCCATGTATGCTCCAGTACCATTTTTTTCCAGGGGGCAGGAAGCTCACACAAGACCTTGCACAGTGGCCCTCTCATTTATTATATACCACTGGCAAGTCATGACAAAATAAAATTGCAATCAAAGATGGTTTAAGAGAGGAGGGGGCCCAGTGATTTCTGTCTGCATTGCAGTACAACATGGAACCCTGGAGAGGTAAGTATATTTATATATAGGTGCAGGGAGTGCAATGTGGGCCCCCCTGGACCTAGGGGCCTGCGTGCATCCATTATATATACAACAATGTTGCAATGCTGCTTTGCACTTTTGGGGTTCATAAATGACCCATATTGACACAAAACACAGAAATGATCATTTCACATTAAAGAGTTGCACAACTCTCACACCCAACAGATGCTGACAGAACATCAAGCAATATAGAGATGACTCTTCCCTTTAAATTAACATTTAAATGTTATAATTTATAATAGTAATCTCTAAATTGTCATTATTATCAATTTGATACGGTTTAAAATAGAAGTTCTCTTTGTATTGATAATATCTTGTTCTATCCTGCTCCAACACACCCAAAATACAGCCATATTTTCTAAGATTTGTACAGAGTAACAGAAAAATGTCATATAGAAGGACGTTGTCCCTAATTTCACAAAACAACCTGCCCCCTAACTCTTCTCTTCTCTACCCACTTTTTATTTTTTTATTCCCACCTCAAAAAGTTGCTTAGCAAGGGTTGGGTATGACATCCTGGCGGCTCAATAGCCACCAGGTGAAATACCGACAGTGGAAGCCCGACAGAAGGAGAATCCTGATGGCGCAGGTAAGTCACCTAACCCTACACTTCTCCCCTGCTAAACCTAACCCTCTCTTGGCGGTACCTAACCCTAACACTCCCAGGGTGGCGCCTAACCCTAAATCCCCCTAAGGGTACCTAAACCTAACTCCCCTCCCTGCACCCGAATCCTAACCCTCCCAGGGTGCCCAATTTTAACCTCCCCCCAGTGGTGTCTAACCCTAACCTCCCCTTCCCCTAGCCTAACCCTAACCCATCCCAGGGGGGTTCCTAACTCTAAGTCCTCCCGGGGGTGCCTAAACCTAACCCTCCCCCCCACGACTAACTGCTAAGGACGCCCAGACTTACCTCGTTCTGTCCGGTGTCCTTCGACATTCAGGCGTTGGGATTAAGATAGGCGTCAGTATTTTGACACCTATCTTAAGTCCCATGTTGGTTTTCCACAGTCAGGATATGGACCAAATAAATATAGAAAAATAGAGGTGCTGATTGTCCAACAAATGTATTTTAAAATACAATTCAGATTTTAGTTATTAAAATATCGTTGATGTCCGGCACAAATCAGATCACATAATCCACAAAAAATTATAAAAATTATACAGTTACATAGATAGTACACATCTTAAATTTTAAATATAGCACTTAGCCTCAATATATCATTTAATTAATCTCTGTTTATAAAACAATTTAACAGTGCTATTGATAATCTGATATCACATATAAGACAGGTTCAGCTCTATATGTAGCACTAATGTTTTTAGAACCGTATATTATATGTAGTTTTAACTATAAGGCAGTTTAATCTCCTCTTGATATGCTAATCAAATCCTACTAACAATAATGCATTTAATAACCAAGCTATTCAGAGATGTTATTATGTATCCATTTAAGAAAGTAACTTTTTCTGTTTGCCACAGACAGTGTTACTCCAGCTGGTCATTTCTTAATTGTATGATAGCTAAGTGCTATATTTAAAATTTAATATGTGCACTATCTATGTAACCGTAGCATTTTTTTTTATCCTTTTATGTGGATTATGTGATCTGATTTGTGCCGGACGGCAACGATATTTTAATAACTAAAATCTAAATTCTGTTTTAAAATAAATTTGTTTGGACAATCAGCGCCTCTATTTTTCTATATTTATTTGTTTTTTTTGCGGGATTGGTAATTACTCCATTATAGAGACTGCAGATTGCCAAGGTATACAATTATATTAGTCCTGCACCAGCTACTTATTTATCTTTGGGATATACAGTAGACCGGTGGCATTTAGGCCCTCATTCAGAGTCAATCGCAAGAAGCGATCGCTCACTCTGAATGAGGGCGGGCACTTCTTGTTTTAAAGTGCTGCCTCCAGGTCGCAAGCTAAGCTGTGGGTTACCACCCACAGCTTAGCTTGCGATCAGGGTGATGGTTGCAATGGTCATCACCATCGCGACCATCGGAGCTTACGACCAGACCCTAAGGTTGGGTCTGGGCTCTCGTAAGCCCCAGGGAACTTCCTGCTCTGTTTGAGCAGGAAGTTCCCCACTGACATCATCAATGATGTCAGTGGGGCCGACCCCAAACGGCAAGCGTTCCGACTGGAACGCCTCCGTTTGGTCGGCACACCCCCGGCCTGCCAAGCAAATGGGGCGAGCTGTCACTCAACATCGACAGCTCGCCCCGTCTGCTACGAGACCCCTAGCGATGGAGTGCCCATCGCTAGCCGAGTCTCGCGCATGCGCATGACGGAGCTGGCTCCGTCGTGCGCATGCTCTGTGGGGACCATCGACATGGTTGCGAGAGCATCAGCACTTGCGACCGGGTCTGAATGAGATCCTTAGTCTGCCGGTCTATTGACTACATCCCGTATCTGCCTTGGGGAAAGTCTGGCCCAAATGGAACTGTTTATTTTCTTAATTTTCTTATATTACCACCATCCTCCAGAACTTCAACCCTAAGCCTATTGTGGACAAAAAGGACCTTGATATCACTCCAGAAAGCAGTGGGTTGGGCAATATCCCATGACCCTACACAATGCGCCTTATCCCCCGGTGAGAATGAGAAGAAATGGCTATAATACAAATTAAATGGTTAAAAATACAATATTATTCATTCTGTGTCAATAACAAATGCTAGAGCATCATTCAACAGTTTTTAAATCATATTTATTCCCGTTCTATACTGCAATTACACAATTCCAATTTTATTTTTTATCTACTATAGTTCTATATTGTTTCTTTTTATACTCTTTGCTGTTGTTTATCAAAATAATTAACATTGTTTAGAATCTTTTTTTTTTTAATTGGTCATGAACTAATCTAAAAATAAAACAAAACAAACAAACTCATTGCCATAAGATGTCATGGCACATATTTAACCTATATCGTTATCAAACTTGTAAATTCACTGTTTGAGACATTATTCAAAATATTTACTCATAAGCACTCTTTTTCCTAATTGTAGCAATTACCTGTCTCGTTTATAATGGACAAGATTTTATTATGTGTCTTCTGGATTGTGCATTAATTACCAGCTCTCTATTGCCACTTTATCAAGGGTACGGGACACATAAGAGAAGATTGATTATTAAGCAAGCATATATAAAACAATGATTATTGCCACAACAAAGACATGACATATACATTAGATAGAGTTTCTCTGTGGTGATTAAATATGCATTGAAACTTACAAATCTGTGGCCTGCATTATTACTGTATTACAGATGGACGAATAAAAACTTTTAAGAATTTTTATAGAAACATATTTTTTTTTAGAAATAATGTGATGAATCCAAGACCCACCTACAACATTTGATTAATACATGTATCATCTGTATGTACATAAATCTAGGGCCAAATGTAGTAAGTAGGGATGTGCAGGCTCGGATTAGTTTGGATTTTCCCACCAAATTCAGATTTTTCCCGCCAAAAATCGGGTCTCAGAAAGAGGCAAAACGTCATTTTTCATGGACTTTGGCCAGGAATGATGATGTTTGTCCATGAAAGATGACGTTTTGCCTCTTTCTGAGACTCGATTTTTGTCGGGAAAAATCCTAATTTGTCGGGAAATCCGAACTAATCTGAGCCTGCACATCCCTAGTAATAAGGTGAGAGTTTAGAAAATATGAGAGTTTTCTCACACTGTTTAATCTCGGCCAATGTAATAGAGCCCGGAACAATGCAACAGAGCAAATTTGCATTTTCACAGTCAAAAACTTTCACAATTTAAAAGCTCATTCAGATGTTTTCCCATTTTGAAGATAAAACTCAACAAATGTGAGAGTTTACTGCTAAACTCTCACATTTTCTGAACTCTCACCCTATTACATTTGGCCCCTAGCCTCAATACAACATGCAGAACAACTTGCTTGGTGTGAGTGAAAAGCCAAGCCCAGGATGCACCAGTAGACTGTGCTGATGAATTTGATATGTGACACTTGTACACTGTATCTGTGTGCTCCTGAGACTGTATACGAAGCACAACGGAACTTGGAATGAAAACAGCTGTGGCCACTACATTGTAGCACTTTGTATACTGATTCAGAGACTTAGGTGCACACAGATATACAATTGTCACATATGAAATTAATCAGCACAGTCTGCTGGTGCATTCAAGTCACATCGCATTGTGACTAAGATGCTTTTTCTGCAAAAAAAGACACAAACAAGGTACCCAGTGCTAGCAGAGTCTCATGGCACCTGGCGCGCTGGGTGGGGCTTTTAGTGTGACTGCAGGAAAGATGTATAAGGACACATCTGTGCTCATGAAAGAGCACACACTTTTGTGGAACCAAATGTAATTCCAGTATGCATGTATGAAATAACAAGTGTAGCAAACCACACGAGCAGATGCTCCATCTTTCATTACATTTATATTCTCTATTCACCTTGTATATAGCAGACAGAAGTGGACACAGATATGGTATTTGCAAGAAGAGTGATGGTGTCTACGTTTATTAGATGGCTAGCAAACATTTGGTAAAATGGGTTTCTCAGGCTTCTAGTATTACTAGTTATAAAATAGCTGTGGCTTGTGCTATTCAATGACCTGTATGTGTCCCCAACTATTTTACTGGGATAGCAATTGTGTCAAAAGACACAGGCCCTGATTCAGAGCCGGACGCTCTGACAGAGCGCTCGCTCTGAATCAGGGCCGTCCTTCTCTTTTTTTAGAGCGGCCTCCTGGTCGCTCGCATAGCTGTGGGTGACCACCCACAGCTATAGCAAGCGGCCAGGAAGATGGTCAAGACCATCGCGACCATAGAGCCTGCGACGAGACCCTTGTGGTAGGGTCTCGTTGCCGCCAGCCTAAGAGTGCTTTTAGCTCTAACTGGGCCGAAAGCACTCCCACTGACATCACTTGTGATGTCAGTGGGGCCGGTCCTATACGGTAGGCATTCCCATGGGAATGCCTCCGTTTGGGCAGCCACGCCCCCGGCCCGCTCACCAAAGGGGGCGTGCTGTCACTCATCATCGACAACACGCCCCCTTTGTAGCGAGACCCGGAGTGACAGCTTGCCCGTCACTATCCGGGTCTCGCGCATGCGCATGACGGAGCCGGCTCCGTCATGAGCATGCGCACTGGGCCAACATCAACCCGCTTGCGAGTGCATAGCGCTCGCGAGCGGGTCTGAATCAGGCCCACAGTGGCCTATTTATGAAGCTGAATTACTTTGTTATTGTGTATTCACCAAAATAAAGGGCATATCTAAGCTCTCACAATTTACTGAAAGATAAACTGCAGAGAAAGCAGTAATTTGTCTTGCGGTACCTCTTTTATAACTGCGTATCATCATCACCATAGACCTCTTTGGGACAATGGCTTAACCCTATTTAACCACTTAAAGGGCTAATATTTTTTCCAAAAACTGTTCAGAAATTGTCACTTTTTTATTATTGAATTAGGTCAAGAACATCTACTTTGTACGTATCAAACTGAATTTTTTATTTTTTTTCAAAAATATTTTTTTTAAACACATAACGTTAATACCAAGTTTTAACATATCAGTTAATGATATATTGGGCTATCGATTATCAAACCATCACAACATTGCGACTTTACACACTGGGGGCTGCTTCATTTACATTTCCCCGACAGATGCTCCTCTCTGCAGCTGCTGTGTAGGGGGTCCTGCAATGCTGCTTGATCAGCAGTGATTGGCAGCATGGCAGACACTGAAGGAGGGTGCAGGGATGCAGAAAAGCCAGGAGGTCCCTCTGTCATTGGCGGCTGCTTTAAGGTTATCTTCTGGCAGCTGCCCATTGTGTGTTTCTGACTTGTCTCATTGTTTTTGAACATGTCAGGTAATGCACAGCCTGGTGTGGTCACAAACGATGCAATCACACCAGGCAAGTGGCATGGCTTTCCTATGCATCGATCCTCACATTAGCTGAATGGAATCTGGTAGTAAATCAGCCACTTTGCGTTCAGCTAAATGTGCTAAGAATCACATTGTCACCTAATGCATACATTCGAGTTTAGTCTGCTTACCAAAAGTACTTGCTCTAGTAAATTAGTTTCACTAGACTTTTTATATATAAGGACCTATGATCACATATATGTAGGTCATAACTTGTAAAATATTATCCAGATTCTGGATGCCAAAGTCAGCAAAGTCTCAGGTCATCAAGTATCTGGGTATAATTATCACGGTGACACTGGTAAGCAGATAGAGAGAAGATAAGTGGTAAGAACAAGGTACTAGATAAAATCAAAACATATCAAAGAGAAATTAAAAACTATTTGTGCAAGCAAAAAAATCACAAGTAAGATATTTATGGAACAAAATATTATACAGTACTTTTCTACTTTAGCAAGGACTAATCAATACTTAAGCCCCTCATCTGTGATCTGTAAACTACAGTACTTTAACAAGATTTAGTATGCTCCTTCTCACACTTTAATCTACCCATACATGCCCCCAAAAGCTTTGGTCACATTCACAATCTGGAATCCACACATATTTCCTCTAAGTAGAAGTAGGGACAAACATCCAATTCTTCATCCCCATCTGAAAAAGATTAGATATGTGCAATTTGACCTTCTGAACATATGATCAAATTGGTTGCAAATCTAATTGTTTAATTATCAGATCAAATAACAATGCCACATAATGCAACTGCCATATTGTCCTCTACCTTTATTTTACCATGACTACTTTTACAGGATTGCCACTTTTATACTGTATTACTCTGCATTGTATTGCCCCAGTTGTACTGCTTAACATTTTATTGGCTCTCTTATATTAAAGTTTGTTCTTTCATCTCCTGCCATACTGCCATGCCGCTGCTCCCACCAAAGTGCAGACACTTCCTCCCCCAATCACTGCCTCCTGCCTTCTTATGTCCCACCACCTTCCACAGTGGTCCCCAATCTCTCAAAATGCTATTTCTTGCCCCATCACATAACCTATATTTCCTTCTCAGATATGCCTTCTGTCCTATCCTTACTTCTCCCTTCCAACTCACCCAGATACTCCCCAGAACATCTCAGTACACCATCATCCCTGCCAACTTTATCCCCATACCCTCATCACTCTTTCCCTTTCTCCAAAGCCTTCTTCAATCTTTGATTGTTCTGTAACAAACTTTCCTACATTCATGAGTGTATTATCTCTGACTCTCTCAACCTCATTGCCATTAATAAACATTGGCTCTCACTGTCTGTCAACATTTCACCCACTTTTCTCTAAGTTGGAAACCTCTCTCTCAAACTTCTTGCCCTGGTGACTAACATGGTGATGGCATTGGAGCTCTTCTTTTCCCCTACTATCATTCTGGGACATACTCACTGTAGCCTTCCTCTCCTTTTCTTCCTTTGAGATCCATTCTGTCTGCGTCTTTCACCCCATTTACCTTTGTATCACTGTCACTGATCCTTCTTCCACCTTAATTAAATAATATTTCCATATGCTTTCCCACTCTCTCTCCTCCAATGGTCAATCTATTATCCTGGCAAACAATTATTTTATTGGACAATTCTGTAAATATTGTTTCTTTCAAAGCTGCTTCCCTTCTTCTCTGCCTTTGACCTCACCCAAATGACCTCTTCCTTCTATTACTCTATTGGTTATTCACTTCACCTATACTTTTCCCACCTTTGAAAAAATTAATGTAGGGGTGGCACCAATGAGTGTCCAATCTCTGCAACATAAGGAGATCTAGTGCATTTCACAACTTAATCCAAAGGTAAGAGAATTGAAAACAGAAGAGTATCTCCGGCGCTTGGAAGGATACTTATAGATCAAAACTTCATTGTGGCACTTCCGCTATGCAAAAGTTGTCCCTTACTCTTCATAAATGGTAACCAAGCAATATAGGACTGTTAAAGGTAGTGTCAGCACATAAAATATAAGTGGTCGAACACCCTCTTAACCAGACATGAAATATAGACTGCAATTGGCAATTAAAGGATGACCCAGCAAACAATTGATAATCAATAATCAAACGATTTATTTGTTAGATTAATGGCATCATATTACAACTCACTATTATCATGGATAAATGAAATTTAAAAATAACAAAATCATTTTCACTATTGTAGACAACAATGGTTAGAGTAATATTTAAAAGTACAAATAATTTAAAAATTATTTAAAAACACAGTATCACAAGTTAAAAATTAGGCACAAAATTAAAGCATTAAAGAAAAATTAAATTCCCACTTAAAACTGCAACGCATTTCACAGCACCTGGCCGCTTACTCAGGCAGGGTTGAATAAAAGGTTAATTCAAATTGCAGTTGCAGTTTCTCCCACAGCACTATTAGTGTGCTGTCCATGTACTGTATACTACCTTAGAGCCATAGAATTGTCACATTTGTTACTTTACCATTGATCCCTCAACACCATTACCAAAGGCACCGGGACTGACAGGACCAACGCATAACCATGGAGAAATCCAAGAAAGTAACGTATAAACTTAATATACTCTGTATAATAGTGTCATGTCTAGTTCATGTTACTGTGCATACCATTTCTTTGAGGTGGAATTAAAAGTGAAAAGGGCAACAATTAAGACTCATCACAGACTGCCCAACTATACAGAGGATAACATAGAGATAAAAACACAGAATCGCAAGTTGAAAATTAGGCACAAAAATAAAGCATTAAAGAAAAATTTAATTCCCACTTAAAAATGCAATGCGTTTCACAGCACCTGGCCGCTTCCTCAGGCAGGGTTTAATGAAAGGTTAATTCAAATAGCTGGTGCAGTTTCTCCCACAGCACTATTATTAGTGTGCAGTCCTTGTACTTTATACTACCTCAGAGCCATAGAATTGTCACATTTGTTACTTTAACATTGATCCCTCAACACCACCACCAAAGGCACCGGGACTGACAGGACCAGCGCATAACCATGGAGAAATCCAAGAAAGTAACATATAACTTACCATACTCTGCATAATATTGTCATGCCTAGTTCATGTTACTGTGCATACCATTTCTTTGAGGTGGAATTAAAGGTGAAAAGGGCAACACTTAAAACTCATCACAGACTGCCCAACTATACAGAGGATAACAGAGATTAGGATAAATATCCTAAATGTTTGGACTTTTGAGAACACCCATCCAACAGAACCATAGAATAGAGTTTTTGAGCCTTTATAAAGAACACCCATCCTACTGATGGTATGCATTTGGTATCCCTGAGGTCGGCATGCCGACACTTACATTACCGACGCCAGAGTACCAGCACCAGTCAGAATCACGGTGCCGGCATCCTGACCGCTGGGATGCCAAAGGTAAGTAACATTTAGGGTTATGGTTAGGCACTAAGGGGAGGGTGAGTGTTAGGCACTAAGGGGGTGGGTTAGGTTTAGGCGGGGAGGTAAAGGTTAGGTTCAGGCACTAGGGGGAGGTTAGGGTTAGGCACCAAAGAGGGAGAGTTAGGGTAGGGAGAGGGGGAGGGTTAGCATACCAACCAACAAGTGTCGGTATGTTAATCCTGTCGGGATCCCAGCGTTGGGATTCTGACCACCAGGATCCCGACTGTCAGTATTTCATACCGATTCCCCTACTGATACATTGGATACTAAATCTTAGCAATAGTTATTTACTAGATTAAGAACACTAATATTGGAACTTTCCACACCAATGTGGGACATACAGATTGCATAGTCAGGATCCATATCGAATAAAGATTCAGAGCACAATGCTAGCGAATATCCGGTTGAACACAAGCAGATTTAACAGCATAACTTTAATAACCAGTCAATTGCATAAATCGGACATAATTAACATATTTTAAGTAACTTCAAATATTTTAGAGTGTACCACATCAACACGCTATTATGTTTTTCTAGAGGTTGGGATACCTCTAAATATGGATCTGCTAAGGATACACTGTTATAAATCTTAGAGCGCTGTACCCCATTTTGTATATTATTTGTCCAGACATTACATACAGGATTGCCGAGTGCTGATGCAATTCCCAAATGCCATTTTCCACAGCATGCTGCTTCTACAGAGAATTGCCCTACCCTTGCTCATGTTATCTATCCTACCTAGTTTGTGGGGTTATAGTAATGTTTAGCACTTATGTTATTATTTATACTAATGCTATTATCTCCCATTTTTTATTGCACTCATGCTCTTATCCTCTGTTACTGGGAAATGCTTTTATGTTTAGCCTATACAGTGATGCAGATACTTTATACATTAAATAAAATATTATAATAAACATAAGTTGACATCGGTATTCCATGAGTTATTTTTGTATGTTTGAAGGTTTTTATTACATTGGTGTCTGACTTTGCGCCAGAGTCCTGACTATCTTCCGTGTATGCTCCAGTAGCATTTTTTTCCAGGGGGCAGGAGGCTCACACAAGACCTTGCACAGTGGCCCTCTCATTTATTAAATACCACTGGCATGGCAAGTCATGACAAAATAACATTGCAATCAAAGACGTTTTAAGAGAGGAGGGGGCCCGATGATTTCTGTCTGCATTGCAGACATGAAACCCTGGAGAGGTAAGTATAATTATATATGGGTGCAGGGAGAGCAATCTGGGCCCCCCTGGAACTAGTGGCCTGTGTGCATCCATTATATATACAAAAAATGTTGCAATGCTGCTTTGCTCTTTTGGGGTTCATAAATGACCCATATTGACACAAAACACAGAAATTATCATTTCACATTAAAGAGTTGCACAACTCTCACACCCAACAGATGCTGACAGAACATCAAGCAATATAGAGATGAATCTTCCCATTAAATTAACATTTCAATTTAATAATTTATAATAGTAATCTCTAAATTGTCATTATTATCAATTTGATACGGTTTAAATAAGAAGTTCTTTTTGTATTGATATTATCTTGTTCTATCCTGTTCCAACACACCCAAAATACAGCCATATTTTCCAAGAATTGTACAGAGTAACAGAAAAATGTCAAATAGAAGAATGTTGTTCCTAATTTCACAAAACAACCTGCCCCCTAACTCTTCTCTTCTCTACCCACTTTTTATTTTTTTTATTCCCTCCTCAAAAACATGCTTAGCAAGGGTTCAGTATGAAATCCTGGCGGCTTAATAGCCACCAGGTGAAATACCGACAGTGGAAGCCCGAAAGAAGGAGAATCCCGATAGCGCAGGTAAGTCACCTAACCCTACTCTTCTCCCCTGCTAAACCTAACCCTCTCTTGCTGGTACCTAACCCTAAAACTCCAAGGGTGGTGCCTAACCCTAAGTCCCCTGAGGGTGCCTAAACTTAACTCCCCTCCCTGCACCCTAATCCTAACCCTCCCAGGGAGGTGCCCAATTTTAACCTCCCCCCAGTGGTGCCTAACCCTAACCTCCCCTTCCCCTAGCCTAACCCTAACCTATCTCAGGGGGGTTCCTAACTCTAAGTCCCCCCAGGGGTGCCTAAACCTAACCCTCCCCCCCACTACTAACTGCTAAGGATGCCCAGACTTATCTCATTCTGCCCGGTGTCTTTCGGTATTCAGGGGTTGGGATTAAGAGAGGCGTTGGTATTTTGATGTCTATTTTAAGTCCCATGTCGGGCTTCCACAGTCAGGATATAGACCAAATAAATATAGAAAAATAGAGGCGCTGATTGTCCAAACAAATTTATTTTAAATCACAATTTAGATTTTAGTTATTAAAATATCGTTGCCGGCCGGCACAAATCAGATCACATAATCCACATAAAATTATAAAAAATTATACAGTTACACCCCCTTTCCTCCTAAATTCCGGGTCTGACCCGGAGTTGGAACAAAGGGCCTGATTCAGAGCCGGACACTATTTGCGGACGCTCGTTCAGAAAAAGGGGCTGGCTATTTAAATTAAGCGCTCGCTCTTTGCGGTCTGTTGACGCCTCTATGTATGAAAGAGCGAAAGAAACATGCGCTCACTATTTTGGAAAAAACGCCCCCTGGCCGCTCGCATCATACGTCATCTATTTATTTGATTAATCGAGTACATCGAAAGGCTTATGAACTGCTCGCAGTGCTTGTGATAGCATTTTCCTACCGCAATCATGCGTGCAGTTCAGGCTAAAAGACAACCAAGTGACGTGGTCAATGACGCTGCTTTGTTAATTATGCACACCCTTAAAATGCCCGTTTTGACCGTTTGGCACGCCTGCGTTCGGATCTCCACTCCCCGTTTTCAAGCACCTTCCCCTGTTACCACCCACAAACGCCTCATCCTGTCACTCAAATTAGCAGGCATTCGCTATTTTGCGAGCACACGATTTTTGACCGCACTGACTGGTTCGCGCATGCGTATAACTATCCGTACGCATGCGCAGTTGGGCAAACATCGCTCGGAACGAACGAGCGGCCGCTTACGAGCGGCTCTGAATCAGGCTCAAAGTTCCTATCCGGATCAGACCCGGAAATTTGCCGGCGCCGACTCTGGATATTCCCGAGTCGGCGCCGCTCACACCGGAGTCGGGTCTGCATAGACCCGGCTTTTCCGGAGTGAAAGTGGACGCTTGGAGATGATGTAATCTCCAAGCACCACTGAAGCCAGACCAATCAGCCGGCTAGCAGCGCACTCCAGGTCATCGTGACCTGGAGTGCGCTCTTCTCACAGCAGGGTTTCAAGGGCTATGCCCGTGTTAAACCCTGCTAGTTACCTGGGTTGGATTGCTGGGTCACTCGACCCGGCGATCCAACCCTCTCCCCTTTTACACCAGGGAGCTGCCTGGGTTAACCCTTCAAAAACCCGGGTTTTAGCTCTGGTGTAAAAGGGGTATAACATAGATAGTATACATCTTAAATTTTAAATATAGCACTTATCCTCAATATATCATTTAATTAATCTCTGTGCTATTGATAATCTGATATCACATATAAGACAGGTTGAGCTCTATATGTAGCACTAGTGTTTTTTGAACCGTATATTATATATGTAGTTTTAACTATAAGGCAGTTTAATCTCCACTTGATATGCTGATCAAATCCTACTAACAATAATGCATTTAATAACCAAGCTATTCAGTGATGTTATTATGTATCCATTTAAGAAAGTAACTTTTTCTGTTTGCCACAGACAGTGTTACTCCAGCTGGTCAGTTCTTAATTGAATGATAGCTAAGTGCTATATTTATAATTTAAGATGTGCACTATCTATGTAACCGTGTAATTTTTTTAATCATTTTATGTGGATTATGTGATCTGATTTGTGCCAGACGGCAACGATATTTTAATAACTAAAATCTAAATTGTGATTTAAAATAAATTTGTTTGGACAATCAGCGCCTCTATTTTTCTATATTTATTTGTTTTTTTGGTGGGATTGGTATTTACTCCATTATAGAGACTGCAGATTGCCAAGGTATACAATTGTATTAGTCCAGCACCATATTTATATTTGGGATATGCAGTAGACCGGTGGCATTTAGTTTGCCGGTCTATTGACTACATCCCGCTAAGCAGCCATGTATGGTCATGCAAAAATATTTTTAATCATCTAACTGGCTAATATTTTTTCCAGAAACAGCTCAGAAATTGTCGTTTTTTTCATGACTGAATTAGCAAGGGTTCAGTATGAAATCCTGGCGGCTTAATAGCCACCAGGTGAAATACCGACAGTGGAAGCCCGAAAGAAGGAGAATCCCGATAGCGCAGGTAAGTCACCTAACCCTACTCTTCTCCCCTGCTAAACCTAAACCTGTAGGAAAAAGACGCCTCCTGCCTGCATCTACAATCCAAGTGACATCTGCGATCATAGAACAGATCTTGTCACTGCCCACGCTTCACCTAGGTTACATCACAGCATGTCACTTATGCTGTGGCTTGGGAGAACTGCAAATGATTTTGCAGAAGGGGTACAGATCCTGCGCAGATGCATGTCTCTCACAATCAGTGTTGCATGCAATGCATTGAGTGTGTGAACAACACTGAATCAGGTCCAAGAGTTCAGCAGTAATATTAATAAAACAAACTTAATTGACTGAGTAAGCACAGGCACCCACAGGACACATATACCCCCTATTTAGAGCAGGGCTCCTGTTCCAGGGCATAATGAGAGGCTTGCCAAATTGTCTAAACCCTGACAAAATTTGGTGAACATTTCCTCTTGTACATAAATCATTCATGTGTGACTGTAGAATTAACCAAGACAAGCCAATTTGAAAATGTAGATAGATGGGAAGCAATTCATTGCCTAATATTACATACACTTGCCAGAACCTGTAGATTGTTAACATATAATTGAAGGTATTTATCTAATACATCCTTAGTAGGGATAACATATATACACATTATGGAATTTCTTACTGTAGACTACAATATGAAACCATAATGCAGTTACCATGGGGCAATACCACAATAAGAGCCAGAACCCCATGTCCTTTGTACCACATTTAGGAGAAGCAATATAAGTTATATGACTTGGTTTAATCAGCTTCACCAAGGTCCAATTCATTCTATGCAAAAAAAAGCTGTATTTTCTGATATTGGGCATAAGATATTGCCTTTTGGGAAGAACTCAGAACAAAATCCCAATCATCATCTAACAGGAGCCACAGATGAGCCTTACAGTGTTGCAGCCCTTCACCACTACACTCAAGAGTAAAGTTGAGAGATACATTTACAAGGAGAGTGACAGGTCAACAGGGTGTGAACAGGTGGTGCTGACATAAGAGGAACCCTGGGCCTGATTCAGAGCCGGACGCTCTGACAAGAGCGCTCGCTCTGAATCAGGGCCGTCCTATCTAAAGTTGGAGCGGCCTCCTGGCCGCTCGCATAGCTGTGGGTGACCACCCACAGCTTATGCGAGCGGCCAAAAAGATGGTCGCGATGGTCAAGACCATCGAGACCATCGGGCTTGCGATGAGACCCTTGCAGTAGGGTCTCGTTGACCGCAAGCCCGGAGTGCTTTTGGCTCTATCAGAGCCAAAAGCACTCCCAGTGACATCACTAGTGATGTCAGTGGGGCCCGGACCCAGAGGGTAGGCGTTCCCATGTGAACGCCTCCGTCTGGGCAGCCACGCCCCCAGCACGCCCACCAAAGGGGGCGTGCTGTCAATCACCATCGACAGCACGCCCCCTTTGGTGCGAGACCCGGAGCGACGGCTTCCTCGTCGCAAACCGGGTCTCGCGCATGTGCACGATGAAGCAGCCTTTGTCGTGCGCATGCGGACTTGGGCAACATCGACCCGCTTGCAAGCGCTCAGCGCTTGCGAGCAGGTCTGAATCAGGCCCACTGTTCTCCCACTGTTTACTGTTCTCCCTCTCCACTGTGCACAGAGAGCATGACGGAGTTGCAAAAACCTGTAGAAAATGGTATTGTGGAGTGAAAATCTGCACATAGCTGAAGAAAAAATTTCAATGTGGTATCTAAATATAACTCATTTCAGCTATCCAAAGGTCTTTAATTCCAAAAATTATTGTCACCCCCCCTCCCCCCCCAATGCAAAGCAATCTCTGGACCACTCAGCAGATTGTCAGACCATTTCAAGACAGCACTAAAAGAGGGAAGCAGTTTGAGTACCCACATTTTTTAAATGATTACACCACTGGAAAATCATAAGAGAGTGGCATGGAAAATCTAGAAAGAACAGGGAAAATTGAGGACTTATCCTAATTGATTTTCACCCCGAAAAAAAGCCATAATTATCCAACATTGCCAAAAGTGCATTTAAAGAATGTTCCATTCCAGACAATGCATACCATGTCATCAGCATACAGTACAATCTTCTCCTCTCTACTAGTGACCAACAGACCATTGATGAAAGAAGAAACCTAAATAGTGCCAACATGCGTCTTTATGGCAATGGCAAATTAAGAAGGAGAGAGTGGGCATCCCTTCCTGGTACCCCTACCAAGCGGGAAGGAATCAGTGATAAAACCAATCACAAGAGCCCTGGCAGCTGGGAATAAATAACAATGCTAAATCAATCCTATAAAAGGTATGGTAAGAAAAGGAAGAACAGGAATAACATCAAACTTCAGTGTGGCACAATCTTAGCACATCCAGCAAGACCATCTCTTTTATCAAGCGAGGAACTGTAGATGGCCCACTAACAGGAGACAACTCACCTTCCCATCACCTGTCCAGAGCTTCATTTAGCATTGAAATCTCCAAAACATATAACAGGAACATCATGAAAATCAGTAAGAAATTCACAGCATTTAGTAAGAACATCAGCACTATATCATGGAGAATTTTAAACTGCCAATAGGATAAAGAAGGAGGCCCAAATTGTATTCCTTAAAAAAAACAATCCAGGGGATTGATTTAGACTTTATGATAAACAAAACATAGAGCTTTGTGAAGAAGAACAGACAACATTCTGGAATTAGAGTGCAAGGTGGTGTGGAAGGACCATCCAACCAAGGGCTATTTTAGAGACAGAATTTTACCACCAGCAAACTGTGTCTCAAGGAGGCAAGCTATGCCAAGCATAAGAGATCTCAGCTGGTGCAGCATTAGGGAAAGCTTTATCATATCTTTGAGCCCATGAACATTTCAGGACACTACTTTCTGTATACAGTAGAAGAAATAACAACAATGGTACAAAATATACAGGATGCATTCTAACAACCACAGTAAAAGTCCATGAAGTCGCACCCACGAGGATCCTGCAAACCCAGGCACAATCAACAATGGCCTGATACAGCATTACATAATCAAAAAACAAATGGCAAATAAAAAAAAAATATATCCCCTAAGCCTTCCCACTCTGCAAAACAATTTCTAACAAGATACACCTAAACACTAAATGTAAGAACTAAACCCAATCCACAAAATTGTATTTACTAACTAAGGAGTAAGCTCATCCAGCCAGAAAAATCAGGCAAACTTAGGTTCACAATTGTAGCCATGAGATGTCATCCCCAGTAGAATAAAGTACAATTATGTGTCAATGAGTCAGTGGGGATGTAGTTAGGGTCCTGATGGTCAGGATGCCAATGGTCACAATACCAACAGTGGCATCAACAGTCAAAATCCTGATAGATGCCGACAGTATTTTCGATCGGTTTAGGGTTAGGCACTAGGTGAGGGTTAGAGTTAGGCTGTGGGAGGGTTGGGCTGTAGGATGGGATTGTTAGGGTTAGGCTGCAGGAGATGTGGGTTAGGGTTAGGCTATGGGACAGGATGTTAGGGTTAAGCTGCAGGAGGGGTGGGTTAGGGTTAGGCTGTGGGAGGGGTGGGTTAGGATTAGGGTAAGGGCTAAAATACTTATCAAAATCTATCTGGATTTTGACTGTTGGGATGCCGCAGTCGGGATTCTGACCTTTTGCTTTCTAACTGTTGCAATCCCGTACCCAACCTAGTCAGTGATATAGCAGGAGAACATATAAACAAACAGTCATAACACATAGACAGGAACCAGTTGATAACTTGTAAGGATAAGATTTGGAAAAATAGTAAAGATGACACTCAAACAAGTGATTGATATTTTGGAGGATTGTTCTTTCTACCAGCTTTAAGGTCAAGCCACCTAAATTCCGGGTCTGACCCGCAATTGGAACAAAGGGCCTGATTCAGACCCACTCACGAGTGGCTGTCCGCTCGCAAGTGGGTCGATGTTATGCAAGTGGGTCGATGTTACGCCTCCCGTCAGACATCACTAGTGAACGCCTCCCACTGACATCACTAGTGATGTCAGTGGGAGTGATTTTGGCTCTGATAGAGCCAAAATCACTCCGGGGCTTGCGGTTGAAAACCTCAACCGCAGGCTCCGGCTCGCAGTTTCGATGGTCGCGATGGTCACGACCATCGCCGCCATCAAAATGCACGCTCGTATAGGCTGTGGGTGGTGACCCACAGCTATACGAGCGTCCAGGAGGACGCTCCATTTTCATGGAGGGTGGCCCTCATTCAGAGCGTGCGCTCTGCTCAGAGCGTACGGCTCTGAATGAGGGCCAAAGTTCCTATCCGAATCAGAACCGGAATTTTGCCGGCGCCAACTCGGGATATTCCCGAGTCAGCACCGCTCACACCGCTGTCGGGTCTGCATAGACCTGGCTTTTGTGGAGTGAAAGTGGATGACGTCATCTCCAAGCGCCACTGAAGCCGGACCAATCGGCCGGCTAGCAGCGCCCTCCAGGTCATCGTGACCCGGTGTGCGCTGTTCTCACAGCAGGGTTTCACGGGCTACGCCCGTGTTAAACCCTGCTAGTTACCTGGGTTGGATTGCCGGGTCACTCGACCCGGCGATCCAACTCTCTCCCCTTTTACACCAGGGAGCTGCCTGGGTTAACCCTTCAAAAACCCAGGTTTTAGCTCCAGTTTAATAGGGGTATTAGTAATCATTCATGGTCAACTTATTGATCTCTGGGTTGCAATGTCTGTCCCTGGGGATTGGGAGAATGTTTGCTTGAATATTGTGGTGTGAAACTAGTGTGTACACACATATTACTCTCTGGATTCCAATAGTGAGATTAGTATTCTTCAGACAACTAAATAGGTCATGCTTATTTCCCACTAAGCTGTGAAATAACATTTCGTGGAACTAAACATAAACTTGGATAACATCCAAAACAGGTGTATATATCTGATATTTGATGCTCCATGTGCCATTGTCTTATGTGAGTACCAGTACATACAGGTTCATCTCTGTAATTGGTGATGGTTGATATTTGGTTTAACTGTTCTGAAACTCACTGACACCCTCAAGTTTTTCTACAATAGAAATACCATTTAATGAGACCAAGACCACACTTCAGCTGGAGATAAAGACTTGGGATGTTTCTTAACATGGTGACAGGTAAGAAGAATTATATCTTTTAATGCTGCTGTGTAGAAAGAAGAACATTTTTTAACAATGTTTCACAAAATAGTTTTGCATTTGTTCATAAAGTTTTGTATGTTGGGCTTATATGTTCCAAGTCCTAACCCAACCAAACCACAAACCAAAGGATTGAATGTCAACCTCCAAGTTCTATTCAAAGGCTATAAATATACTGTGGAGTGTTATTTACAAATATAGTGTAAAGTGGCATTATGTGGAATGGCAAGCAATAGCAGAACTCACATTTTGTATCATGAGCATGTTAGACCTCTGCAAAATAGCCTGATAAATACAATAAATGCATCATTTTGCCATAACTTTGTACATCATTACTGACATGATTACTAGTGACATGGTGTATGCTATATTTAATTATTTTTATTAACATGGTGTAAAAGGCAAGAATATGCTGTAACCAATAGCAACCAATCAGGTATCAGCTTTTAGCTTACTGGAACCTGCTGTCATTTTTTCAGTACATGTTTTACATGGACAGTTTTATAATCCTTAATTGTCTGTTAGATGCTGAGTGATATGACTGGAAAAAGTGGGAGGATGATTCGTTATTTTTATACTGTATTAGAATATAAAATTAGACATGGTTTGGTTCTATGGTTGAACTACACCATAAATATATTACAAACATGGATGTTATAGCAAGCAGGAGCATTAATGTTATTTCCTACTTATTCTGTTCAGGATGTAAATATATGATAATAACAAGTGATCATAAAATATTTAGTATATACTATATGTTAAATGTGTGGTCACACAACAAAAAAGGGAAATACAAAAAATGAAACTAATTCAGTATTCAAATAAAAGTAATAGTTGTCCTTGGTGGGGGATAATATTTAGTTTCAACTGGCAAGTACATAAAATAATATTGCACTTGTTAATAGAGAAAGTATTTTGGATTTATGTATTATGGTATTTACAGTTTAGCAATTGTTTAGCGATTACAGATCGGATTAAGTAGGGGTCATCGAAGGTTAATCTAATGGGCAAACTTATTGCAAAAGTACTTACTGTAAATTCAGTAGAGCTAATAACTATACTATGTTTGTGCAAATGCACTTAAGTAGATTAATGTGTACAATTAGCTTAAGTGTGGTCAAACTAAGGAATTGTGACTGATTTGCAAGCTCACAACCCATGGGCTCATCAAGTTTTAAGTACTGCATAAAGACTCTTCTTAATAGATCAACCTTGTTTAACATTTTGGGTTGTGTTTCACTGATTTGTCTGATTTTTTTAAATTACACTATTACCCCTTTTCCACTGGCCAAAATACCCGGGTTATTGCCGTGTCAACCCGGGTAGTGGCTCAGTGGAAAAGGGTCCTAGGGAAAAATCCCGGGTCAATTCTTCTTGGGACTCGAGCAGGGATTTACATGGGTAAAACTCTGCTCAGGCTCAGGTGAAAAGGGTTACCCAGGTCTTCTGACCCGGGACCCATTTACCGCATGCTGATTGGCTGATTGGGAAGGCTGTCTGTGTAACAGCTGTCACTGGGGAGGGAGAGAATACAGCATATGGTCCGGACTGGGGAGGCTGTAATCTCTCCCTGCCCGGTGACAGCTGTCACAGACAGGCTCCACAGCCTTCCAAATGACAGCATCCCCCCCCCCGGGAAGGACCCTCTCCCCTGGTTGCCGGCCGGCTCTGGTCTGGCATTCAGGGGAGAGCTGGAGTTTCCAGCGCTTGGTGATGACATCATCACCAAGCACCAGCACTGCACTCGGGTGCAGTGTGAACGGGATTGACCCAGGATATTCCTGGGTTGACTCCACAATGGAAATAGGGCAAATCCCGGGTCTGACCTGGGATTCAATTCCCGGGTCAGACCCGGGATTTTTGGTGTAAAAGGGGTATATGTTTCCATGTAAAAAAAATTCTTTATTCTCTAGTCATGCACAGCTGCCGTTGAGACTCTTCCAACATGTCAGTGAAAAAATATGGGCTAACTGAATTCTCACAAAAATCTGTAGATGCTCACAAATGAAGATTATGTCCTGAAGTTTAGCAGAACAACGTTACACTTATTTAGCTTTGAATTCCATAAAGCTATCAGTTTGCACAATACAATGTCCACCAAAAGTAGACATTATCTCTGTCCTACACAAGCTGGTGCAGGTGGGACCATGGAACCTGTATTTGGCTTGCAGGTGTGCCTGGAATGGAATGAATAAGTCATACTGGCCTACATTCCTGGGTAGCTTTCCGGGAGCAGCAGGAGGGGACCTGCTGCTCTCCTCTTCGGGGGTCGGGGCCAGATGATAGATGCCATTAGGCCCCACCCCTTTACAGAAAACCCCCGTGATTTGTGGGTCCGTGAGGAGGGGGCGGGGCTAAATTATGAGATTTGCCCCATTTAGCTCCTTCCCTACGGACCCGATAATTTCAGGTAAAATCTCCCCATCCTGCCCACTTCACTAGGAAGTGGTCGGGATGCGGGATATATGCCTACTCTTCCAGGATCGCAGGGGGTTACCTGAAAAATCGTGAGCCTCCCACGATTCCCAGGAGAGTAGGCATGTATGGAATAAGTACACATATTTTTCCACCATGACCTTTTCCTTGGAATCACAAACAAGAAAAACAGTCTGCATCTTCTAGTTTATTACGTATTTATGCAAAGGTGCCTATTTGTCCGCCTAGCACATGCCTAGGTTCTCACTAACATCCAATTTTTAGACTGTCACTGCACAGGTGATCATGGTTAATGACTCTCCATGTTAATACTGTACCACAGACTCACTATGATAAAAAGAAGCAGAGCCACACATTCCCTTTCAAGGCCTTATTACATCCATGAGGCTTTAGTGGAAACAACAGCATTATTTGTCAGAGGAAAGAAGCCCCTGCTTGAGTAAGAGAGCTGCTGGGAGATGGGTATCTTAGCAGAAAGAGAGCCAAAGGGAGAGGGAAATGAAGAGAGATTAATGGCAATAATGGGAGATAAATAGAGCATCCACCAGCTGGGGGTGCATTGGATATAGCACAGGGCCACATTTGCAAAGGCCAACCCTATCAGTCTTTGATAGAATGCATTGGGAGACATTGAACTAAAAGTTGCATCTTTCAAAAGCCATGTCATTGGTATACTATAAGGGGTACATTTTCTAAAGTGAGAGTTTTTAGAAGTGAGTTTTAGAAGAGATGTTGCCCATAGCAACCAATCAGATTCTAGCTATTATCTTCTAGCAGGTGTTAGTTAAATGTTAAGTAGAATCTGATTGGTTGCTATGGGCAACATCTCTTCTAAAACTCACTTTTAAAAACAGCTTTTGATCAGACTATTAAAAGTTGGTCTAATGATAACAAATGTCTGGTTCATATGAGTTGCAGCACATTTTTTCTATTTTTACCGTCCCTTCATTAGAACTAACCCATTATTCCTCTAGGGCATCTGTGTCACACCAATTCACTGACCTGCTCCTGCTGGAGGGGGGCATCACACAGGATACTGTACTTGCAGTAGGTAAACTGTGTACAAGTACTGTAACTGTCTGCATTTGGGTGGAGTAGTAATAGGTCCTTAGAACTTTTTTCCTCAGTTGTCACTTAAAGGACATTGTTATTATTAAATTTTCTGTACTTTGTTGATTTGACAGGCTGGGAAAAGTTCTGCTCTATGACAACAGCGCTGGTTGTTCTCTGTCTGTCCATTATCGTATTACTCCAAAAGAGAAAGGGGAAGCTTCCGCCTGGTCCTCGGGCCCTACCTGTACTAGGCAACCTTCACCAGCTGGACACCAAGGACTTGCTCAAGTCATTGAAAAAGGTATGTGATACACAGAGCCATAACTAGACTTTTTGGTGCCCTGTGCCAGAGAGAGCATTGGTGCCCCCCTCAATTTTTAAGTAAAGACATAAGATAGTGCACATGAAAAAGGGCCATGGCCTCATGGGGAAGGGCCAGGGAAGAGATAGGGGAGGTCAGGAGATGCTGGGGATAAAAGAAGAGGAATCTACAAGTGAGAATGATAATACACAAGAAAACTGACAGGACTGAACAGCGTCACCTGCCCTGCGGTACCCTGTCCACACTATCCTAGTTACTGCCCTGGTGATACTGTTTATTAATCTATTTATTAGTTTAGTCATCTGCCGACCAGAACCACGGGGAAAAAAAAAAATAATAGTGTTATGTAATGATAGAGAAAGTGAAAACAGGAGTGTGATACAATATGGCTGTATATATGTGGGAATAGTGGAAGAGACTGAGAGGTATGTGTTAGAATCAAAATAAAAGGGGGCAAGATAAAAAAAAAATATCATCCTCATATTTTGCCTTGAATTATTTAATTACATATGACATACTCATTTATTTATTTCTAAATATGTTTATATACAGTAAGTCTTATATATTTATCTCTTATCATTTTTCCAATATGTTAACAAAATTCAGCTGAATAACATATATGGTCCAGTCTTCACTATCCACCTGGGACCACAGCCTAATGTTGTCCTCTATGGCTACAAGGCAGTGAAGGAAGCACTAGTAGAACAAGCAGACAATTTCAGCGGCAGAGGAGAGTTCCCTGCAGTTCATAGGTTCACCCACGGGAACGGTAAGTGTCTTCTCTGTGACATGGTAGGTGGTAACTATGGCTGCATGATTTTTTTAAAAATCTATACAGTATGTAAGTTCTTCTGTACCAAAGAACTGCACAAGTAAGAAATACCTAATATGTAGTATAAATGACACCAGTGATCTCAAAACAAACAAAACAAAACAAAAAAACAACAGAGATCTCTGTTTAAGTCATTCTTCTACATTACCAAGGGTGAGCTTGTAATTGGTTAAAATGATCCACCAGAAACTTGACAGTATTGTAGACTACAGTAGGTGCACTCTACCTCATGTGGAAGAAGCATGTGCTTGCCTAAGCACCTATTGCTCTAGATTTTGTCCCCTCCTTTCAAATGTTACATATGACACAGTAATTTTTGGGGGATACCTGCAAATATTAAGAATCCCCCCGAATGTATGAAGGAGAGACTGCAAGCAGGTATGGGAGATATCTGCTGTGGTCCCTCCATTTCCAACATAAATAAATAATTTTTTTCGTGTCTGAAACATAAACCTAATTCGTGTCTGAAACATAATTTGACAGAAAATTGGGGACATTTTTATGGCGTATCAGATCATTGCAAGGTTTTCAATGTTCAAGTTATGTTTTATGTTATTACTATCCTTTATTTAAATGGGTGGGTGAGTGTGTTTTTAAGTGAGTGTGAAGAGTTTGAATTGGGTTCTGAAAGGAAAGCGGAGCTAGCGTCGGAGATGGAAGTCAGATGTAGTATGCTTGGAGAGGCAGATGAGCCAGGCAGCAGCATTGAGGTCAGATTGGAGTGGAGAGAAGTGGGAGTCAGGGAGACCTGATAAGAAGAGGTTACAGTAGTCCAGTTGAGAGAGTGGATGAGGGTCTTAGTTGCCTCCAGTGTGAGAAAGGTCTGATCCTGGAGATATTACTGAGTTGAAAACAACAGGACTGTGAAAGGTACAGAATATGTGGTTTGAAGGAGGGGAAGGAGTGAAGAGTAACTCCAAGATAGCACTCTTGTAGGCTAGGGGAGATTGTGGTGCTATCAATAGGTAGTGAAATTGTGGGAGGTGAGGTAATTCAGGAGGGTGGGAAGATGATCAGCTTAGTCTTAGACATGTTAAGTTTAAGAAAGTGCTGGGACATCCAATAGGAAATGACAGAGAGACATTTGGATTTGCTGATGCCTCAGCAGGGCAGCAAAGCGAGAATGTCCCCCTCAGAAGCTGACTCAGACCCCTACCATGCCACTCCACTTGGCTCCTGGTAAGTAGTACCTCCTCGTCTTGGTGCCTCTGTGCAAAGCTCCATGCCTCGTGAGTGCTCATAAGGTTGATATTATTAAAGAAACAATATGCTGAGAAGCGTGCCCTTGTAGAACATGGCAAGGCCTCGCCTCCCTGATTTGATGAGTAGGATAGGGAATGTTCTATTGTCAACAATGGGTGGTGTCTTTCCAACCACCACACCTCACAGGGTTGCAGAAATTCATGTCGATCCCCATATGATGTATATAGAAGGAAAAACACATAATGTACAAATTTCCTTAATAACAATATATCCAATATAACAATATGTTATTTAAAAAATTATGGTGTTTTCAGTCTGGATGTTGCAAAATTAGCGTACCCAGACTCACATGCCAACGTGTGGAAATAATCATATCTAGGTATCTTTTATCCTCCCACCATATGGTTTCCTGAAAAATATCCACTTGATAAATCAGAAAATAGCAGAAGAAGGTAAGTATTGCGTACCTTACTCACATTAAGTATATGCTATAACGGCTCATAAAGGTTTCTTTATTCTGTAGTTCAGTATTTCATCAGCTTATCACCATACATAGTCATCCTCATGATAAACAGGAGAAGGATAACGGTGGGTATAGCCAGTATTTTAATGAAAGTACAGACAAACTGATACAAGTAGATAAAAAATGCACATCTGTAATAAAAGGTGATGACCTGATAAATAGAGCAATGGAGTCCAGAATCCACCATCTCATTCAGGGTAGTCACCAAGATAAAGTGTCCAATGCAACAGAGATCCCCTCTGACCAACGCTTTTTTCGATCTGCCACTGCAGATCTTTTTCAAGGTATAGGGGACAGTACATAATAGGGCACCTTAAATATCCTAAGCAATCAATCAATTAATGAACATACTTATCCAATGCATACATATACACAACACAATACTTTGATGATAAAGGTTTTGTATAGTCCATGTTCCAGGGCGAGATCACTGCATCTGATGTCCTAAGCCACATGGTTCCTTCTGGCAAAGACACTTCCGGAAAAAACATAATCTGGTTTAGCGCGATATCCTTCTCTCGCCGTGACCCACGTGTCCCACATGTGGACCGCGGCTCCGGCGTCCTTACATCAGGTCCATGCAGCTCCTATTGGTCTTTCTAGAGCACATGGTGTAGACTCTCCGGACAGCCGAAAATAGCGTCCAAAGTACACAATGCACTTCCAGTTGACATATAGGGAGAAAACCTCAGTGATTCAGTAGTCCTTTATTTTAATGTCCATATTGGAGACCTAATGTAAACATTCTCCTATAAATACAAATAGCAAATAAGATAATATACAAGAAACAGTGTCATATATAAAATATTAATAAAGTTAAAAGTCATAAATAAAATCATATATAAAACATATCCATAAAAACCATTTACAAAAACCATTTTATTTTGAAATCTTGATTAAGACCACCAAGAACCAGTGTTTTTTATATTTATAAATAATTTTCATTTCTTCCATGGCGATAGCTGCCATATTATCCTTAGATCTTATAGATCCTTTCGTTTTAAACCAAGGAAATTTACAGTGGTGTATAGTTTTAAAATGGGATGACAATGAGTGAGAATCTAAACCCTTTTTAATATTACGGAGATGTTCTCCAATACGGATTTTAAGACTTCTCGTTGTTCGTCCAATATAAAACAGCCCACAGCTACACTCTATGCAGGGGTCTTCAAACTTGGCCCTCCAGATGCTGTGGAACTACACATCCCAGCATGCACTGCACATAGTTTTAGCATGCTGTTATATCAAAAAGGTGGCAGTGCATGCTGGGATGTGTAGTTCCACAGCAGCTGGAGGGCCAAGTTTGAAGACCCCTGCTCTGTAGCATAAATTAGATTTTTAGCGTTGCATGTAATAAAATCAGATATTTCGAATTCTTGGTGACTACCCTGAATGAGACTGTGGATTCTGCACTCCATTGTTCTATTTGTCAGGTCATCACCTTTTATTACAGATGTGCTTTTTTTTATCTACTTGTATCAGTTTGTCTATACTTTCATTAAAATACTGGCTATACCCACCATTCTCCTTCTTCTGTTTATCATGAGGATGAATATGTATGGTTATAAGCTGATGAAATACTGAACTACAGAATAAAGAAACCTTTATGAGCCATTATAGCATACACTTAATGTGAGTAAGGTACTCAATACTTACCTTCTTCTGCTATTTTCTGATTTATCAAGTGGATCTTTTTCGGGAAACCATATGGTGGGAGGATAAAAGATACCTAAATACGATTATTTCCACACGTTGGCATGTGAGTCTGGGTACGCTAATATTGCAACATCCAGACTGAAAACACCATCATTTTTTAAATAACATATTGTTATATTGGAATATTGGATATAGTGTTATTAAGGAAATTTGTATGTTATGTGTTTTTCCTTCTATATACATAATATGGGGATCGACGCGAATTTGTGGAACACTATGAGGAGTGGTGGTTGGAAAGACTATTTTTTCCTCTAAAAAGGATTAAGTATCATTTCTTTTATATTATCAATTTCTATATGTACATCCAGCGCCACCTGGTGGCACTAAAATGTATTGCTGCTTTGTATATCTAGGGCCGAGTGAATCCCTATTGTTTGCGCCAAAAAAAGGAGGCTGCAGGTTTTGTGCACCTACCATATGACCATTTTTTTTTATTAATGGGTAGTGTGATAACCTCAAAGAAGTGGATTCCTTATCCATTTGCAATTCATAGGTAAAAAAATGCCAAGAGTGTAAGTTTTTAAAAACAATGAAGTGGGGCCCACTGTTAACCAATGCGATGTTACTGGGCATATGCAGAAAAAACATCTTTAAAAATATCATGACTCAGAGCTTCATTTTTAACAGTAGTACTAAAAAGCCTGTATTATTTTTCTACCCTGATTCAGAGCCGCATGCAATGCTGATGTTTGCAGTGTTGAGCGACTATGCATGCACAAAAATCCCTAAATACTCGTTCAGCACATGTGCTCACAAAGGCTCTATTGTGATTGAGATATACGGTATCAGAAATGTCTAGGAAAAGTGCTGGCTGTTCCTGGGCGGTGACAGAGAGGTGGCTAACAGAGGCACAAAGATGTACTGTATAATAGGCGTCTTTTGGGAGTGCTGCGGGCGCGTTGCTGAAGTGGTTGTGTACACAGATGCTCCATCGTTCACAGTGGAGGCCATACAGAAAATCTGCACCTGCCAAAGAGCTGGTGGAAGTTTTGATGTTGCGACCAACTGTGGAGTCTAAGGTGCCCCAGATGGTATTGCAGCATCTACAGAGGTTGAAAGTTGGTATCTCAGCCCTTGCACATTCATACAGTATGCATGGGTGTACACCAGGGAAGGACTTTGTAATGGCATTGGCATAAAGACACAGACGGATGACAGCCAAAAGACACAGCTGCGGCCACATATGCCTCTACCTTTGAAACAGCCCCTCTGTGCCCCCACTTCACATGTACCAAATCATTATCAACCTAAGAAGGGAATAGAAGAGGCACAGTTTTCTTTATATTGCTCACTGCCATTTACGAGTAATGATGGGACCTATGTATCTCGTGTTTGGCAATTGATCATTTATTAAAATAAAAAGATAGAGCGACACAAGTGCTGAAAACAGTTACCCACAATGAGGAAACTCACAAAATATCTTGTGCTGTATACAGTATGTTTTAGGCTTCACTCCCAGTTCAGGCAAAAAATCATGACAAACAAAACTCTGCAACATCGCATTTCTCCTTTCTTTTGTGGCCCCGTCTACACAATGATGGTATTAGTGTCTCTTATACTTTACAAGGGATAAGTATTCATGTCCTTTTATTGTGCCAACACATTTGCTCCATAATTGCCGATTCCTTATCCGGATAAATGTTATCTGCTTAGTAAATATTGTGAGTGTGAGACCTGCAAATTACATTTGAAACCGGATATTTTAGCATTTAAGCTATAATCCTTTTAGCACATAGTACAGGGCTAAACAATATGGAAAATTGCTTTGTCACCATGAAACGGCAAAACTAGGTACAATAAACAACTTCATTAATGTTGTTTTCATTATATAAGTTTGCGAGTAAATGTCAGTAGTAACAATATATATAAAAACCACTCTGATCATACCCATATATTGTTCACTATCAGGATTATTAAATTGGTTATCAATTTAGCTTTTGTTAACTCAAATGGTTGGGAATCACTTTTATTACTGCAATGATGATTACAATGATATATTTGTATCTATCATATATAGAGAAATAGGTGTTTATTCAATAAAGTGTGTGTTTTTTAGAAGTAGTAACTAATCAGATTCACATAGTAACTAATCAGATTCTACTTAACATTTATATAGCACTTTAAAGAAGATAATGGTTAGACTCTGGTTGTTATGGGCAACATCTCCACTTCTAAAAACCCTCACTTTATTAAAAATACCCCCTAGTCTTAATTTTCATGTCATAATTTTGGTACACAAAGGGCAGTAGTCTTCTGGAAATAGATGTAGGAGGCTAGGCAGTGGCATTTATAGTGGACCATGCAGAGGCAGAACATGGCATCACTGGTCTTCACTCACTACAGAAGTTCTGCCACAACACATGTTCTGATGAGCAGAGAAGGGGTCTTGGGAGGATGATGTGGAACTGGTAATCTCCCCCTTAGCTTGGGCCTTCATATTGGCTGGATCCCTTAAGATGGTGTCACTACCTTTTTAAATCCTTTAACCACAACAGCCAAAAATGGTGGATCTGGAAATCCACCACTAAGTAATTGTGCAATGGAAAATTCAGGTTGAGAGCATTGAGGGCCGCACAGAAAGTGTTAGTGGATTATGTGCCAGTAGCAGACACTACGTGGACAGACATTTCAGCAGTGGGTAGCAGTACAGGAAAAGGTTTGTAGGAGATGTTGGTACCAGAAACCAGTAAAGCAGAGATAAGCGGTATGCTAATGAGCATTTCCATAGGGTTAATGTGAGAATCAGCACAGCTTTAAGCAGGAAGCCACTCCATTGTTTCTCTGTCCACAGCCGTTGCCATCATTGTTAGTATCAGTACTTACACCAGAACTATGCTAAGTGCAAGAGATCCATCAGACACAGGCTGCCCCACTCTATATGCATGACTCAGAAAAGCATGGGACGCTAACTACACACCCATAACACTCCTATAAGACAGATCTCTTGTGTGCATTCCCATGGCTGCTGCCTAGTTGTGTGTCTACCAGTAATGCTCATTTCACACAAAGAGATGTCCTGTACAAGATCTATCTGACTCAGGATTAGCTGGAGATATGCAAAAAATTGAATTTCCTTCTGTGCATGTGCTGTACACTAAAACTCGCTATTTATGTCCATGGAGAGATTTGCATCTGACTCAGACTCAGCACTTATAGGAGTAGTTAGATAGAAAGTAAATCAGGACATAACTGTGTCAATAAGTCCAGTGAAGTGAAGGGTATACAGGAGAAGAAACTGATAAACTGCATTGAGAGCATCAAAGAGGACCAGGAGGATGTGTATGGAGAAATGTCCCTCAGGCTTTGCTGTAGGTAGGGCATTTATCACTTTTGTGAGCAATATCTTGGTGGAATGTTGGGGACCCCAATTACAGAGCATGCTTGAAGGAAATAAGAGCAGATTAAGTCACACAGGCAGTGTGAAAAAATCATTCTATTAGTTTGAAGGCAAAAGGGGGGTCAGAGAAATACTGTGATAGTTGGAGAAGTTGGCTGGGCTGAGAGATGGTATCTTTAGGATTGGTGAGAATGTGTTTAAAGCAGAATGGAAATGTGTCAGTGAAATCACACCTCTTAGAAAGGTGAGCTAGAGGTGGGCATACAGTACTGGAGAAGAAGCCGTGAAGTTGAAATGGAATAAGTTCAAGGGGGCAGGGTTTAGGGTGAAATGATGAAATGAATGCAGAGACTTTAGCCTCAGTTAGTGTTCAGCAGGAACATACTGTAGAGTGAACTGGGGAGTGTAGGAGATGGTGTATTGGGTATGCAGGATTTTACTAATGTTGGCTTTAAAATATACAGTATGGCAAAACCAGGAGCTATTTGGCCAAAGGTGTCCCTTGGGGGTTCCCTGGTGAGCTGGTGTCTTCCACGATGTCAAGGGACCTCTTACCGCATTTTTATATATATTGTCTATGTTGTGCCCTGAACTGGGTGGTCATCGGACAGCTTCATGGTGGTTCCCTTCCCTTTCTGCTCCTCATCATTATCCTTCACCCTCTTCCTCCTGGGACTATTACAGCCAATTGCCGTAATGTGTAGTGCCTAAGCTGATTTCCAGTATTAAGGAGTGTCAAAATTGATGGAGGGTTGAGAAAGGGAGGTCACTGTAATGTGAAGGGAATTTATGTAGTGTTTGAGTGTGGAAGGATATTATTGATGTAATGGGGTGTTAATAAATGTTGGGGGTCATTAAGTTAAATAGGTATGTTTGTTAAATGTGAATGCTAATGAGTTAATGCTGGAGCAGGCTGGTAAGCCTAGAATATTTATTAAGTAAACAACTTTCCAGGAGGTGAATACTATCTATCCACTTAAAGAGTTCCCCAACATTCTAGGATACAAGCTGCAAGGACAGATAAGACAGAGACTGTCTCCCAACACTACTGGTTGTGGTTGGAAATTTTGTCCTTCTATGTGCTGTTTTGATTATGAAGGGTCAGCCACATGCTCCTAACAATAGTGTTCACAGTTTTGCTGGTGCATTTGAAGGGATATAGGTTTTAACTTTACCTAACACTCCCACATCTGGCTGCATTGTGTCATATGCATCAGCAGTCAACCTCCTGTTGATTTGATCTCACCTTCTGATCAAATCTACAACATGAGGCCACTTAAAACTATTTTTCAGAGCCACTTTAAAGTCTTAAGCTATCCCTGAACAAAACCATCATGACAGTGCAAAGGTGAAGATGCAGGTGGGTAAAGAAAACTCTGTAGGGAGTCTCTCCAAGGCATTCTGAAAGAGTGAGTATTTAAAAAATAAATATATAAAAAACTAACCACAAACATAAGTGAGGAAATTACCAGCACTTATATATTGTAGCATCAGTTGTTTACTGCTATGAGTGGGAATAAACAGTGGGTGATTCCTCTGCAATTGTCAAAGCAAACATAAGGCAATTATAGGATGGGCTGGTCACATTAGGTAACCCCAACCTGTTCAGTACAGGTTTGAATTCCTTTGTGTTCATTTAACTCATTATCCCAACAACTAGTCGGAAGTACTATACAGAGCTCCAGAGTCTTCAGCATGAGTCTGGCACCTACCCAATGGTTCAGCAATGGTCCAGCAATGGTCAAGCACCTACCCTGACTGTTAAGGTTAGGCACCAGGAGAAAGTAATAGGGTTAGGCACCAAGGGAAGGGTTAGGGATAGTGTGAAGATTAGGGTTAGAAAAAAAATGTGTCGAACATTTTCATGTTGACCATTTGATCCTGTTGACCAATTGTGCCTGTCGATCTTCCATGTTGACCTTTAGTGTGTCACCCCTTTTCTTCCTGTCAACCTATTGCCCATCTAACATTTGGTGTCTATCTAGACTTTGTCGACCTTTTAACTGCCTATCTATAGTTCAGTATCCCAAATAATCTGTTGTAAATATAGTATAAAACTTGTTAGTTTTGTATGTGTAAACTAACTTTTATAGTGTGTCATTGGTTTTCATTAACACAGGAATAGTATTTTCCAATGGGGAAAAGTGGAAGACCCTCAGGCGTTTTGCACTTGTTACACTTCGGAATTTTGGTATGGGTAAGAGGAGTATTGAGGAGCGCATTCAGGAGGAGGCTCAATTCCTGTTGGAGGAATTCAGGAACACGAGCAGTAAGTATCACGTGGAACTATTATTATGGTTTTTTTCTGCAGTGGAATCTACTGAATTGAAAATAGAGGCATAAATGCAATTTCTCATTTTAAATCAGAAGTGCCTCTGTCACACATTTAATCCACGTCCCAGTGATCATAAACAAAACTTTCTGTCCACCATCTATGGACAAAATATTTCTTTCGAGTTCAACATCAAAATTAACATAATGCAACATGAAATGGTATGTTCTTGTTTGAGCAACAACCAACTTAATTACATCCCTGCACCTTTCTTAGTTTTATCCCACTAATGAAGGTAAAGTATTGACTGTTTTATTTTTCTCCTAATGTAATATTCCCCAGTTGACCACATACACTCACAAATAACTTTCTCCTGTGCCCATCAAAGCCTTAACTAAAACCTGTAATTACTATCTCTCCCCACTGGTGTCTTTCTCTCCTTATTCAAGCATGTTGCTATTACTCCTTCTCTGTGAGAAAAATAATTCTGTCCTGAACTCTCTCAGATTATTGTCCTACCTCTCACCTCCAATGCTCCAAGCTTCTTGAAAAGTTGGCTACACTCTCCTCACGTGTATACTTTCCTCACATAACCTACTTTACTGTCTACTCCACAGAGGATACTATGTCTAAGATTGCCAAAGAGTTGATTACTGCTAAATCTAATGAAAATTTACACACCTGTATTTTTTATAGACTTTTTTGTTGCATCTGACACATTCATGGCCTCTCATTTTTCATATGAATGAAACCTGGGTCTCATTCTAGTTATCTTTCAGGGCTCATCTCTCTGTGTCCACCAATCCTCTATTTCCTCTTTCAGAAGGTACATACATTTAGAGTACCACAAGGCTTGGGCCTAGATCCACTACTGTACATGTACTTCTTCATATCACTTCTCTTGTAAAACGACTGAATGTTCATTCTCATACTATTTGTTAGTTTGTTTATTCATATCCACAAGATTTTTATGTTGACTATATGATTCTGTAGAAAGTTTGATACCTTATAAACAAATAAATAGATGATGATTATGATGAGTATGCTAACACTATAATCATTCATCTTTTTAAGTATATTAAACTGCACATTTCCTCAAATGCCAGTTCAGATGTATGAACATTTAAAGTGATTAAGAAGGTTCTTCTTACTCTGCCATATTTATATAAATATTAGCCACCCCACATCCTAAGTCACTTAGCTACAGTAGATCAATAATCTGTCCTGTTAGGATAAATGCATGAAATAACATGTACTTTTACCAATTTTTAGATATATACAACAATTCCATGTCAGTATAATGGGACTAAAATTCTAATTTATCATTTTTATATCATATATATATATATATATATATACATATATATATATATATATATATATATATACACCATTTTCAAGTATGAAGTTGAATACATTTCTCTTACATGAGTTTTTAAAATGTAGCATTTAGGGGTATATTTCACTATGAAAAAACATACAATTTGTAAAGAAAAATACATTTCTCTCCTACTTAAATTAGAGATGTGGGGGTTTGGTTCCCAGAGAACTGATAACAACCAAATTTAGGGGTTCGGAGTCTGAGTTCGGAATCACTTTGGGGTCCCGAGTTGAACCGAGTGCAGTTTTGCTGTCAGTTCTGAACTTGGATTTAAAAAATGAACTTGGGTTTTGGGTTACATGTAAACATGTCCAAACATGTTGAATAAATACAGATCTAAAACCAAAACACGTGAGGGTGGTTTTGCAAAACCAAAACCAAAACACGAAGATGAATCCAAATCCAAAACATGGGGATCAGCGCACATCTCTAGCTTAAATCTAGAGCTTCTATTACTAGTAGCACTCTTTTCATATTTTACCATGTAAACTCAGTCACTTCTGTCTTTCTATAGAAACACCCTTTGATGTGACCTTCTTCTTGAGTCGTGCTGTCTCCAATGTTATCTGCTCAATCGTTTTTGGGAAACGGTTTGAATATAAAGACAAGAAATTCCTGACACTTCTTGAACTCATTAATGACAACTTCCGAATATTCAGTTCTGGCTGGGGAAAAGTAAGAGAAAAACCCTTTTCTCCCATCACCTTATCTGCTTGAGAAGATCTCCAAATCTCATTAAGCAATGCACAAAAAATGTAACTTATTTCCTAACATATAATTTATGTAAAAAAAATCTCTGGGATTGCAATAGCTCACCCAGGGCCTGATGCAGAGTTGTAAGTTAATTGGCTGTACTATAGGTGTATCCCCTACTAATCATTCAGCCAGCCTCATTTGCGCCAATTATCCCCATTTGCCAAGGACTTTGCACCTCCGCTGTGCGATGCTTCCAGCCACACACTTCTTCACAAATTATGCATCTTATTGCATTCAGTGGGCGTATTATGGGAGTGTCCCAGGTGTGCAGATGCACATTCGCAGTCACATAGGAGCGCATAGTCAGACAGATAAACTGCATTTCCCATAGGGCTGGTGCAGTTTGGATGGTGCAACTGTTGGTGGCGTAGAAGGAAGCACCAATCTGTATTATAGCGTAAACAGATGCTAGAAGTGGCCATCTCTGAATATGCACATTCAGACGCATGAATGTACACAAGAGAAATAGTTTGTATCAGAACTTACATAAAGTTACAGGCGGGCAAACGCGAATAGATGCCACTGCATGTGCGTCTGCTTGTAATCATACTCTTGGTGTTTATTATCGATCTCACAACAAGATCTACACTGTTACTTTGGCCCTTTGCAGTTTTACAACATATTCCCAGGAATAATGAATTATTTGCCAGGACCTCACAATCGCATTTTCAAGAATTTTGCAAAGATGAAATCGTTTGTGCTCGAAAATATCAGAAACCACGAGAAGACATTTCAAGCTAATTGCCCACGAGACCTAATCGATTGCTTCCTTAGCAAGATGCAGAAGGCAAGTAGGACTTCAAGACTTTCCAGATTATCTGCTTTTTAAAAATATATTGTAAATCTTAATTTTTCCTGGTCCAGGAGCAAGAGAATCCAGGGAGCCACTTCAACATGGAAACTCTTGTAATGACGACACTAACCTTGTTCTTTGGGGGAACAGAGACTGTGAGCACTACCCTGAGATATGGGATCCTTATCCTAATGAAATATCCAGATGTTACAGGTATGGATGTCACAAACCAACTTTTTTAAAATGCAGAAATTCATAGAACGTTTGGGCATTGTTATTAGAGCCCTAGGATTAGTTACAGGTATACAAAGCTATAGCAATCATCATTGGGAATGTCAATGTTTATGATGGTCTTGCCCCCATTCTCCATAGGTGGCCGACTGACCAAATAAGGGTGGAACATCATTGCCAAGTCCTACCTCATTTCTTTGTGCCATACTGATCCCACCAGATGCAATGATGAACTTCCACCATTGAGTAGTATAGTATATACTACTGACACCCATCCAAAACTGAATACTTCTTATGTTGCCACAATATAAATTATAATGAGTAACTTCACCCTCAGGCCCTGGTGTGTCAAATTCTTGGTAACACCAACAGATTGAGCATGCAGCTGTGGCAAAAAGAAGCTTATAGAAGATATTGTCACTTCTCAGCTAAGATGATCTGCAAATCATCAATGCAGCTGCTGTCCCCAATCTTTCAGTGTCCCTGACAATTAGATGTTATATAGTGGCCTGCTTGAACAAAGGGCTGGTAAATTACATCATATTTGTTTTCTGTTATGTCTATGCAGTCATCAGCGAACATCTTGGCAGCTCATGATGTAGTTTAGTGTAATTAATAGCCCCAGGACAACCATAACTGATTAATGCAGTTGTAGACATGATGCAAACAGACTTGTAATGAGTTTTATGAGTCTCGTAGTGCCTTGAGAAATTTTTGCTGCAGTATGAAGAAAGGGATCAGGGTGGAACTTAAACATGATCTCTTTCTATGTGACTAGTATACAATGTACCTCATGTACAGCTGGACGCGTTGGCTTCCCTAAGTTTGTCCCCCAACTTTGTTTTTTTTTCGCCTTCAAAACAAAGTACTTTTTGATGGTGTCCTGAAGTCTTTTTAAAAAAATTATTTGATTCAGTAATCCTTAGGGGGGTTTTCCCATGGGTGCTGGGTGTTTTTTTTTTTCATTTGTACCCCAAAACCCCAATTCTGCACTTTTTCTCGCCACCTATTCCTAGGTCATACTTTTTCGCCGGGTCTGATGCATTCACTTTTCACACCGGCAAAAAGTCAGCCAAATTGAATACTGGGAAAAGTGGAATCAGCGAAAATGACATCATCGGCGAAAAAATTTCACCGAGAACGGCTTTTCGCTCCAAATTGAATACGGCCCATAATGTAAGAAATCCATCTGAAATCACACAGATCTCTGCTATTGATCACCTCTGATTGGCTCTACATGTGTCTGGTCTATTTCAGGCATAACAAAGAAAACAGAAAAAAAACAGATACTAATCTCTATCCTTGTCCAACGCTAATTAATTTAAAGATAAATTATCGCACAACTGCAGCTATCGTCAATATTGGGGTTTTGACCACCAAAGGTAAAATGGAAACCAGATAAAATAAGAGAGGGAATGCTGATGTTGGACAAATAACGAGTCAATAATAAATAGGCCATTAGTACTGTCAAATATCCTTACTCTTTCTTTACACTATCATGGTGCTGAAGTATACATACTTGTTACTTCTGAAAAAAGGAGGGAGGGAGCGCAGTTGTTGACATAACATAAACAAATAAATATATACAGTAATTAATATGCAATAATACATAACTATATAACCAGGACAGTTGTAAATGAATAAACCTTATAGAGAAACCTGTGTGCATACAGGCAAGTGGAGGATTAAAAAAGGGCACAGTAAATATGGGATGTGGTTACAATCCCGGCAAGTAGGATACCGGTGCTTGTAATACCAGTGCTGGAATCATAACACCTGTCAGAATACCGGCATCCCAGAAGGTAAGTAGTGGGGTTAGGGGAAGAGGGGGTTAGGGGTTAGATTTAGGCACTAGGGGGAAGGTAAGGCACTAGAAGGGAGGGTTAGGTTTAGGGTGCGGGGAGGAGGTTAGGTGTAGGAGAAGGGTTTGGATATCTACCGACATGTGTTGGTATCCTAACCCTTTTGGGATACCGGCATCAGGATTTTGACCTCTGGGATCTTGAGTGCCGGCATCCCGTACCCACCCGTACTTACAGTATGCTTCAGTAACATAACCTAGTCTAATACAGCAGAAGCTCCTAAAAGTGTTATTGTGCAGCACCAAACCAAAGTATAAGTCTCTAGAGATAGATATTAGTAGAGATGAGCGGGTCCGTTTCTCAGAGAACCGAACCCACCAAAACATCGCTGTTCAGAGTGGTCTGATTTTGCTAAAATGGTCAAGTTTCAGTAATTTTGCAGCAGATTTTGAAATGATTTTTTTTTTAAATGCAGAACCAAACTGAAAGAGTTGTACTGTAGCTTTAAATCTCGCAGCACAGAAAAATTATTGGACTCTATTACATTTGGCCCATGGTCTAAGAGGACTTCACATAATTTACTCACTTTTTACCCTGGTACCCATTTGTCAGATGGTTACTCTCTATATCTGCTGATTAGACTGCTCCAATTGCAACAAATATTGTCTAGGGACTTCCAATGTTTTCTATGTGCATCAGATTTACTGTATATATTTATACAGAAAAAACTATAATCATCTCATTAAAAGTCATGTGTCTTTAATTGTACAATTCACCTTTACTACTGTGTGTGTCTACCAGAAAAAGTTCACAAAGAGATAGAAAAAGTGATTGGAAGAAACCGCTGCCCAAAAGTGGAGGATCGGAATAAAATGCCATACACTGATGCTGTGATACATGAAATACAACGTTTCACCAGTATATTCCCACTGAGCCTGCCACATTCTGTAACACGTGACACCCATTTTAGAGGATACATGCTGCCTAAGGTGAGATATATACTTTAGGCCACAGGGAAATTGTAATGTGCAAAGATGAAAAAAGTATAAACTTAAATATTTTAAAAGAAATCTAAGAGTCTGACAGGACTCAGTAAACATACTGTACAGTCCCTTATTCTCTCATTCATGATTTTGCCTCATTCCAATCATGGGAAAATCAAGTAGTGAGCTAAACAAACATAAATCATGAACATTGATACAGTATAATAACTGAAATGAACATTAAGTACTGTATATAGAGGTAGATAAATGTTTAGCATGAGCATGACCTTCAATGAATTCAAAGGTAGCACAGATGTTGTATTTTTAACCATTTTCTTTATAATTCTATCATGGCCCATGGAAATGGAATGTTATGTTTGAGTGGAAGAAGTTGATAAGAATAAGACAGTGTGATTTACAGTATATATTATGCATAAATTGATGTTCCACCTAGAGATGTGCGGTTCGGTTCTCCAGAAATCCTAATCCACCTGAATATCATGGATCCGGATAAATCTGAGTTTTGGTTCTGTTCTTTTCAGAATTTGGGTTTTAAATCTGAATTTTGGGTTTTGAATTGCAACAATTACAAGATTTTAGCTGTTTTTAAAAAAACTTTTAGCAATTTTTTTTTCTTTAAATTCAGATTCAAAACCAAATCACTGGAGGGTGGTTTTGCAAAAACAAAACCAAAACACAAAGATGAATCCAGATCAAAAACATGAAGAAATGGAGTTTGGGGACAATATAAAGAGTGATCAGGGCACAATATTCAACAATACGTAGATAGTAATTGGGGAGAAGGAGGTTATGAGACTGGCTTGATGTAATTGAGAGGAAATATAGATGAATGAGTTGAGATTAAAAAAAGGACACTTTGGAGGTTGGTAAGGTTTGTTTCAGACTAATAATATGTTGGGTGGGAAGTACATGCAGTGGAAGGTGCTTAAAGCTAAATTTTGTCATATTGCGCTTTACTATGCTGTTATATCTACAGTAGTTTTAGCTATTGGGGTGTAAAGGAGCATTTTCATCAGAAACAAAACATGCTTAGTTTTGTATAGAATAAAATTGCCACTTTTAATCCAGTAGCCAAAACCGTCAGACACGGCAGACTTAAAAAAGTACCATCGTAATTTTAGCCTTTAGAATAAATTGAGAGAGTGCAAGGTGTTGTACTGTATAAGTTTACAACAGATTAATGATAAAATTAGTATACTAAAATGTGTGCATTTTGAGAAACAAGAAGGATAAGCCTAAATACATTCAATATGATGAAAACAGTCTCCGAGACCAAATAAAATACTCAAAGTCCAATTGTATATAAACAGTGAATTAATTATCTTATTAGATCCAATAGAATTCTAAACAGGAACCTCTTATGTTTTGTATTTACCAGAACACGGTGAGAAATAAGTTAAACTAATATCGTCTAATGTTGTTCAGAATCCAGATTTTATGTAGCCCACTTACTTGAAGCAGGTTAGGTGATTGGTGTTTCCTTCTGTGTGACCTGGTCAGCTGATCTGTGCAGTAGGAGGCTGAGAAAGTCCCAGCAGGCACTCAGCTGAGGTTACACAAATCAAGTGACTTGGTCACACAGAAAGAGATACCAACCACCATTTTATGATTACAGTTAAGTTTTATTTATTTTTTTGTTTGTATTTAAATATTTATTTTCACTGCGATCAGCCTGTGGTTTAGCAGGCAGGGAAAGCCGAGCTAAAGTAGGTGAAATGGGCTGGGGGGTTATTATGCCATCTGAACATGGCATTATTATCGCAGGGCTCCCCCCTCTTGTATTATTTTACAGTTAACTTTAGTGCATTTGAACAGATCACATTTCCCTTTACAAGTATGGGAAATGCGAACTGCTTACTAAAAAAACTGAAATTAAGGGCTTGGAGGAGTTTTTTCTTAACCCAATTGCCCTTTCATACAACCCTGTGATGATACTAAAATAGTATGAAATGAGTGTGAAAAATACTCATTTTCAAATTATTTAGTTAAAATAATATTGATAAATACTGTATGCCCCTTAATCTCTTTCCAAGGTTTGAGACATCTCCTACTGAATCACTAGTACCTCAGTTGCCCTTTGCTGAATGTAATCTACCTATCCCGGTAGAAAGTTCTGCTGAACTAGTGAGTTCTAGTTGATGTGTTTCATTTTTCTCAAGACTGAGCTGATTACTTTGTTTAATGTATATTGTATGCTTTCATTTGGGCACATTGACTGTACATTTTTTTTCATGTCAAATTAAAAGAAAATAATGATAACCTTAATAATAAATGTACTATACAATCCCCTATACAGGGCACAAATGTTATGCCAGTGCTGACCTCCGTTCACACTGACCCTGAGAAATTCCAAGAGCCACATACATTCAACCCTGAAAATTTCCTGGATGAGAACAATCGGTTCAAGAATAATGATGCTTTTATGCCGTTCTCCACAGGTAGAGATGTTATTTTCTACAGATTTAAAGCATCGGTGTTACAGATTAAAAAAGAAAATTCCCTGTCATACATTAATCAAAAAGATAAATTTATCCAAAATTTAATTATTAAAATAAAATTGCAGGTGATGATCATATGCATATATTTAAAGTGATCCAATTATTAATCCAACATGGCATATTTCAAAATCCTACTTTCACAAGAAACAAAACTTTGATTGTATATTGCATTATTTATTTGTGATATGCCATTTATATGAGGCTTAAATGTGTCACTGTGCTATACTTTCACTAGCCTTATTCTGCTCTATCAATGAATAATACTAAATTTACTATTAAATGTCACAGTCTTTAGGGCGCATTCATACAGTATAACACCAATAATTTGTGTGACCACTGTATTAGAACACATTCTCCTGTAATCTGGGATCTAAGGGCCTAATTCAGACCCGCTCGCGAGCGAAGGACGCTCGCAAGCGGGTCGATGATGCCCGAATTGCGCATGCGCACGACGGAGGGAGCTCCGTCGTGCGCATGCGCAAGACCCGGCGAGCGACGAGGAATCCATCGCTCGGGGTCTCGCACCAAAGGGGGCGTGCTGTCGATGGTGAGTGACAGCACGCCCCCTTTGGTGGGCGTGCCGGGGGTGTGGCTGCCAGACGGAGGCGTTCCCATGGGAACGCCTGCCGTCTGGGACCGGCCCCACTGACATCAGTAGTGATGTCAGTGGGAGTGATTTTGGCTCTGATAGAGCCAAAATCACTCCAGGGCTTGCGGCAGAGAGACCCTACCGCAGGGTCTCGTCGCAAGCTCGATGGCCGCGATGGTCTTGACCATCGCGACCATCATCATGGACGCTCGCTATAGCTGTGGGTGGTAACCCACAGCTATGCGCGCGTCCAAGAGGCCGCTCCAAGAACAGGTAGGAGGGCCCTGATTCAGAGCGAGCGCTCTGGTCAGAGCGTCCGGCTCTGAATCAGGCCCTAAGTGTAATGCACAGAAAATGTAGCACACAGTACTGGGAAGTTTCCCTTTACAAATACAGTAAACTGTTGAATATGAGGACAATGTTCACCAAAAGGAATAAGCCTAAATATAATCCAAAATATAGTAATCAGAACAGTCTGGATAACACAGAGGGCAAATTTACTAAGCGGCGGTTTGACGGCGGTTTCTATTCTATTCTAAACCCCGGCAGTTTGGTGACGGGTTCTATTCTGTTCTAAACCCTGTGAGTTTGGTGGCGGTTTTGCAGTGGTTTCTAAATGACAGCCCTGTTCTATTCTATTTTAAAATGTGTTTTGACTGTGGTTTGGCGGCAGTTTTGCTATCTGCAGATTTACTAAGGCCAAAAAAGCTTCAAAACTGCCATCAAAACACATTTTAGAATAGAATAGAACAGGGCTGTCAATTAGAAACCGCTGCAAAACCGCCACCAAACTCCCGGGGTTTAGAACAGAATAGAACCTGCAACCAAACCGCCGGGGTTTAGAACAGAATAGAAACCGCCGTCAAACCGCCGCTTAGTAAATTTTGCCCAAAGAGACAATGGAGATCAGGTAGAATTGAATGTATCTGCTGTGGATTTTACACTATGCATAATCTGGAATCCAGCGTATGTAAGCACTAGTGATGCAGACATGTACAGATATGTCCTCGATCATCTATCGTCCATATGGCATGTAGTGCTCTCAGCTAGTCGGGTCGCATACACCCACGCCAGGACACATCGTAACGTATTCAGTTGCAACATGGTGTATTCATGGCCATGCCCCCTTTAGGAAAAAAACGTGAAGTTGCAGCGCTACAAAGCGGCACTGTGCGCTGGGGAGGGGGGGTGCTGTGAGCCCCTCAGACCAGTGCAAATCCATGGGGGGGACCCGATCATGATCCCCACAGTTAATTTCTGAAATTGCTGCTAGCATCTTACAGAACGGGTTGCTTTTGAAAGTGTACAGTGTCTACCGTGCAATTACGCACAAATGAGTATCTTGATGTAGCATATAGAAAAGAGAAATAATCAATAAACGCTCAGAAATTTTTTTAATGATTGAGTTATGTTAAGAAAATGTATTTAAAACATATATTGTACAATATGATTATATAAAAAAAGAAATAAATGAAAGTATACTCTTCCACTTATTATGCAGGTCCTTAGTCATTGCAGTCCCCTTTCCTGCCTTCTCATGAGGTCACTCCAATATCTCTGGAGTGACCGCATTGTCCTCTTCTGCCCCACTGTAGTGAGAATTTTTCTATGGGCATTTAAATATGCCCTTTGGTTCTCATTCGTATTGCTTAGGGGCCCGTTGCTTCACTAAGATGAAAAACTCCCGCTTGGAATGAGGACTCTCCGCCACTATAACAAGCAATAATAACGTAAATCTGCACTGTGTCAATGCTGCTACGTCATGTATCTTTACTCAATTACTGTGTGTGCAGCTTATTTGCAGTTGGATAGGAGACTTTTTCACAGGAACAAGCAAAATAAAATACATGTTCACTGTTGCTCCGGTGGCTTACATCTGCATGTGCAGTGTTATAGCTACTTCATGCACAAGCAGCAGATCTGAGATGCTTCAATACAAGTCCCCACTGCTGCAACATTTCCTTATTTTTTGCACAGCTGCTGCATACTAAACTGCACCTCTGTGTGTGCGGCTTATTAGCAGTCAATTGTGCAACTTTTTTATTGGACCAAGCAAAATAAAATCCCTGTTCACTGCTGTTCAGTGACTTACATCTGCGACTGTTTACACTCTATGTGATTGGCCTGTCTGTTAGGGCTTACTACTGTGTACTGTAGTGCCATTTCCATACACTGCTGTATTCAGTACTGCAGTTTTCATCAGTGGAGCACTGATCACCCAGCGGTTAAGCTGTGCATTGCATGCCATGGATCCTCTTGCGTCTTACCACATCTTACTATGCCAATCCACAGTATTTTCATGCCTCGACTAAGACACCTGTATGGCGTGACCAGAGCAAGGATAAGCGAGGACACGTCTGTAAGCATTACAAGCACATCTGGTAACAAGGGTTTCTCATTTAGGCAAAGTTTAGTGAGGGCATGTCAATGCAACTGCAGGCTTTGCAGAGTATCCCGGTTTCCAGTTTTATCATTTGCATTATGCATGGGTTGGTGACAGTGCACACTGATTATGATTAGTAATGGAAATTCATCCCTTTTGCCTGGAGGCAAACTCTCATCTCTCCTCTTCCCAGGGGCGTATCTATAATGGGTGCAGGGTGTCTGGGGAACACGGGCCCCTGGGTCCAGGGGGGCCCCACACCGCACTGCACACCCTGCACCCATAATATTACTTACCTTTCCGGAGTCCCACGTCCTGTAAAATGACTGGAAAATGGCCGTGGTGGCCATTTTCCCATTGTATGCGCAGTACAGGAAAAATGGCCACCGCGGCCATTAACCCGATGACCTGTACATACATTATAGACTCCTGGCACACTCTAGTGCCCAGAGTTTATAGCTCCAGCGCTGGCCGCGCACAGCTCAGTGTGCTGCCGGCTGCCGAGCGGAGAGGAGGGGGCCCGTGTCGGAGACTGCACACGGGCCCCATGTTGGAGACTGCACACGGGCCCCCTCCTCTCTAGAAATGCCCCTGCTTCTTCCTCTTAGTGGCACATAAAGATTTCTATGTAGGAAGCAGCATGAGTGCAGGAGGTGGCAGCAATAAAAAGTTACACACTAGGCAGTACAGTCTGTGTAAACAGTCATGCACTCTCTCTCTAACACAGCACACAGCCCAGAAGATTCTGGATCAAGATCCAGTGCCCTAGTCTAGGCCACCTAGTATTCTGTAACCACCAACCACCCTTCCTCAACAGTCTTGCTGATGCCCTCTCCACACATCCTTTGCTTCTAGGAATTACATCACTGATGACGAGTAACCAAACCACAAAACATTCCAGCACTGAACATACTCTTTACATTGATGTGTTACTGGTCCAATCCTAAATACAATAATAGTATTAATTAATCATCTAAAATCTCCTGGATTATAGTGCTACCACCAAACTCACCAAAGTAACAATACAAAGAAAACAAGAACCAAGTGAATTCCTATTCCTGTGTGGTTCACTCTGGACCAAAAACCCTATTTTGATTTGTTCAGACTGGCGTGCATTGATATTCTTCATATTATTGTACAGATGTGCCCACGTTCATTGTGGCTAATCGCAGCACAAACATGCCCGCGAATCAGGTTATGCACCATGCCACACTATGGCGTGTCCCCAATCACAGGAGTACATCTTCATTCAATCCTATGGAGATGCAAAAGCGCATCCCCGATCGCGGGAGTCCATCTTGCGTAATGCATAGCACAATTCGCTGCACTATGGACAACAATGTAGCTGGACAGATCTGTAGCTATAAGCTCTCACAAGCAGGGCCATCTCTACTCTATTTCACATATGTTTGATTTAAGACTGGAGCTGTGGAAATACCAATAGATGATGATGATGATTGGTGTCAACAGATTTACAAATTTTTACCCCTATCTTACAGCAACTTTTTTGTTATTGATTTAACAAAATTTTTCTTGATTTCCAGGTAAACGCATCTGCCTGGGAGAGGGACTGGCTCGCATGGAGCTCTTCATATTTTTCACCATGTTGCTCCAAAATTTTAACTTTAAACCCACAGTGCATCCTGATCTGATTGACCTCACCCCATCATTCAGCGGCGTGGGCAACGTGCCACCCACTTACCAGCTGACAGTTGTACCGCGATAAACTTTCTTCAATGGCTCATAAACATTACAGATCCACCTTCTTATTGTTTCACACAACTCTGCAGATAAGAAATAAATCTGTTTGTGTTGGGCAATAGAGGGCAGCTTTTGTAATTTATAGTTTAGACAGCAGAAGAAACCCTACAGTGAAAAGTGAGACAATCTTCTGGAGACTACCACTGTCTTTATACTTTGAATGCAATATATTTGTCTGTTTTTCATTGGAAGGTACCTCACAGACTGAGGATGAATTATGTAAAATTTTTAAATTGTTCTTTAAAAAAAAAAATTAATTCTGATAATGATTTTTTGTAATCTGATCATCTGCACAATGCTTACTTGTGTTTTTGCCTATTGGATATAATGCTCATTAGTTGTTCTTATCATTTGTGGATGGACCAGTCACTTTTGTCACTTCTCTGGCCTGTGGTATTTCACTGTCATTGAATTATAAGACACAGCATGATATGTCAGAAACCGTATATATATGCTGCATTTTTGTCTGCTCTTTGGATGACAATTACTTTCTTATTTTTATTTCTGTATATTATTCAGTTTTGTACTTTTTAACTTCATATGCACCTAACCCCTTTGTTGCAGATGGGATGTAGTGGACATCCAGGTGGTCAGGATGCCAATGCTCAGAAGACTGGTGCCGGAATTCCAATAGCAGATTTCCGGCACCAGGATCTTGACCACGAGCATCCCGATGGTAAGAATTAGGGTTAGGGGGAGGGTTAGGTTTTGGGTTATGCACTAGGGGAGGGCTAGGCTGTGGGGTGAGGGTTGGGGTTAGGCTGCAGGGGGGAATGTTAGAGTTAGGCTGTGGGAGGAGTGTTAGGCTGCGGGAAAGGTGAGTTAAGGATACAGTTAGGGATTTGGGTTATGCAATTTACCTTTGTGCATTGGGATTTTGACTGTTGGGACAAAGCTGTTGTTATTCTGATCACCGACATACCAAACCTGTTGCCGATGATGAGTAGGAATTTACTTTTGCATACACCATAAAGCCCCACTCATTCACAGTTTTGGTAGACAGTAATAAAAGAAAAGAAAATTATCTTCTACACATAAGTCCAGATGAACAGTGAGGAATGCTGACAGCCAAGGTGGAAGAACAGAAAGTGACATTGTTGCATACATGCCCAACAATGTAAGTTAAGGAACAAAGCAAAAATTATACTGGAAAATGGGGTTAATAAATTAAGTCCCTATACCACCACCTCAGAATGGCACCTAGAAAGATGGGATCACCCTTGTTTTCATATTATTTGCCCCAATAGAAATGAGGGCTTTGTTATAAGTGTTATCACATGCAATAATCCATACACTACAGAAATGAGGGTGACCAAGTTTGAGCAAAATTCCCCATCCTGGCTTCCATAAATTCAGAGACACCCATATGTGAAAGAGTGGGTGGGGGTCATTAGTGAAAATTGTCTCATGATCACCTGTAAATACAGAAAACACACATTTCCAAAATAAGGTATAAAAGCACTATGAGCCCTATCACCCCACATCATATAGTGTGGCCCCTACTAGCTATTGTCTGGTGACTGCCTATGACAACCATGTAATATCTCCAGCACTGTAGGAAAATTACATTTTCCATAGATGAGGGAGGACATACTGTATCTCCCCCATATTGGCTCCAACACAAGTAGGGCTCCATCATTTGTATTAGGGGAGTCCCTGGCCCTTTCATAGTTATTTTCTGGTCATCAAAAATAAATTTTCCACAATTATGGGATCCACTTGTTTAATCCAGTAGGTTTTCTAGTTTAAAAAAATGTTAAGTATTGTTGGGGTACCATGATATTCTTACACAATGTAAATAACTACAAAAATGATTTGTAGTGTATATAAAATAATACAAATTTGTTTTAAGTTTACTTTCTTACAATAAAAAACAAAATAAAATTTTTGGCTATTTTTGGTTCAATTTCATTCAATGTGTTAAAAGGAAAAAAAATACTAATGGTGTTTTCTAAAAATCGTCTTCTGAAAAGAAAAACATTGTGTAATGTGTGTGGGAACTGCTTTTATATTTAGTGGCTAAATAAATGGTGGATGTGGTGCAGTAATCTTATATTAGTGTATTAGAATTAAAAAAAGGTGAATATAAAAGCAAAACTGGATTTAAGAAACAGATGCCCATAGTAGACAGAAGTGTGTGGGGGGGACATTGTTATATGGTTCATATGAATGTTAGGAAATGGGAATACGGTCAGACTCTGGTGTTCTCATGTCCACACAGTCTGAATGGTCAATGGATTCAGGGGGGATACACGGTATATTACCATGCTCTAATTGATCCTCTGGGGGGCTATTCAATTAGCCCCACTTAACGGGGTATTGTTTTTGAGTCTCATGAGACCTGAAAATAAATCCCAATAAGAGTTCTGTTATCAGTGGATAACAGACACTTAATGCTCAAACACAAATTCCGGGGGTAAATGCCCGATAACCTAAGTAAACGCATGTTAACCCATTCATTTAATGTTCATTAACACAGGCATCAAGAGAAAAAGGGAGCCTAAGTGAATAGCCTCGGGTAATAAAGTCCAAAACTACATCCCTTTTTCCCCCTTGATAATTTATTGCGGCTATTTAATTACCCCCTAAGTTGTTAACACTAAATGATGGCTATATGTATAATAACAACAATTAAAGAACTAGATGCACATATTGAGATTATATATAAAAGACCTGGAAGAATAATTTCCAAATCAAGACAAAGCAACAAAAGTGAAAAATCACTGGGGGAAACAAACATATTATATATAATGATTACTGGAGTAATTCAAATTCCAGAGTTTCATTGAGTCCCTCAGGATGTAAATTGTGTAATTTAAACATCCAAAGGGTCTTTTTTTGTTCAAAAGTCTGAATGTATCTCCTCCGCTCTTTGTGTTGGCAATGTGTTGTAATCCCATCAGGGAAAGTTCCATTAGATTTCCATTACAGATCAGGGCAAAATGTCTAGATACGCTATCATGCATATGTTTTTTTCAGTAAACGCATTCTGTGTTCTCTAAATCTAGTTTTAAGTGTATAAGTCATTTTTCCTACATACTGCATGCCACAAGGGCACTGCGGTACATATATACAACACATAGTGTGACAATTATTGAACTCCTGGGTTGTACATTTTACTTGACCTATACATGATTTGACAAATGTTTAATTGTGATGAAGTTGCATTTTAGGCATTTATGTTTCCCACATTTATAGAAACCTTTACGTTTTAAACTTAACCAAGTTTTATTTACTGGTTCTGAAGTTGTATTTTTAAACATACTAGATGCTAGTTTTTCAAGTTTCAATTTTCTTGAATATAACTTTAGGTTTTTATTTCAAGATACTATTTAGAATATGATCTTATTTTAATATCTCAAAGTTGTTATTTAGTATTCTGTGTATTTGTAAAGATTGCCACTGGACAATATGGGTGGAACAATGGAGTGAGGTACTTTCCAGCACATTATGCAATCTCCAGATATCCAAACGAAATTATGAAGCAAAACAGAAACAAGACATTTTCATTCTTCTCTGAATAGTTTACCAGAAACATATGGGGAATACAAATTGCACACTTTAGAACACAGCTGGAGAAATCAGCATACCTCCCAATATATGGAAGGTGGGAAGAGCGACTTTTTGTGCCAAAGAAAGGGGCATGGCCTCATCATGGCAAGGGGGCTTGGCTTCTCATCATGCCCCCCCTCCATTTGTGTCCCTCTGGGAGTGCCCAGTGCTCCACTATCTGCTGGGCTGCCACTAGGGTTTTCTCCACACCATGTAGGTGACGTGTGCATGCCATGTTCTATAATCACCCTCTGATCTGTAAAGCAATGGTGAGAAAGTGCCATCTTAACATTCCGCTCTACCCTGTGGGGCTTTGTGGCCTGTGGGTGTGATGTGGGGATAGTGTCTGAAAAGCGGGATTGTGATTGTGGGACAGTGTCCAAAAGTGGGACGGTTGAAGGGTATGAAACAGTGTTTTCTTCACAGGAAGAGGTTTTTTGAATTGATCAAAGTAGTGGAAAGCCCTTCTATTACAGCTAAAAGGCGTTTCACTACTTAATGAAAGGAGTCCTGTGTTTCACATTATAAACTTTTTTTCATTTTTAACTTCCAATATGCTTTGTACTGTACACCAGTGTCTGCTCCCAGATGATAGTGTTTGTGTTAACATTAGTTAACTGTTAGTTCATCTCAACAGCAGAGACAAAACACTGTGCAGGGGTAGCATACAAAAAGGACAACAATGAAAAGTTCAACAATGATTTGGTCAACACCAGAAAGTTGACATGTCGAAAGGTAGACCGTACAGAAGGTCAACTGGTGCACAAGTTAAACAGGTTCAAAAGGACAACATGGAAATTGTCGACACAGAAATGTTTTTTTAGGGTTAGGCACTTAGCGGAAGGTTAGGGTTAGGCTGCAGAAAGATTAGTTTTAGGCACTTACTGGATGGTTAGGCTTAGGCACCAAGGGGAGGGTTAGGGTAAATATTAAGGTTATAAAAATAAAAAAATGTGTTGAACATTTTTGCAACAACCATTTCCATGTCAACCTTTTGAACTAGTCAAACTTTGTCTAATTGTCAACCTTCTGTACTGTCTAACTTTTGTCATATCAACTATTTTCCATTTTGACCTTCTGGTGTCGACCAAATAATTGTCAACCTTTTGTATCACACCTCTGTACAGAACAGGGTAATAGTCAAGATATATGAATATGGTAAATTACCTGCACAGACCTAATAATGCAAAAAAAATTATTAAATGCTTCCTTATTTTGAAGAGAATAAGAGAATTTCCCACCTTACATATACAATGTACAGTAGGTAATTCACCAAAAGCAAAGAAAGTTGTTTTTAAATTAACGTGATACAATCTGAAGTTCTTGACCTACTGTAATTCAATCCTAAAAGTGAGCAGTTTTTTTAAAAAATATTATCCAGGTACGGGGTTAACAGGCAAAACCAGTTTAATTTTGTTTTTTAAATATTCGCCAGTATAAATAATTGGCCAGACTTGCTGGGAACTCCCCTTTGCCTGCAAGTCACAGGCTATTACATTTACTTCATAGGGGAATATTCAATTTGGTTAGAAAAGTCCCATACTTTTCGCATGCTGGACTTTTCGCCTACATCGCTGTTTGTCCATGGGAAAAAGTATTGTGCTCGTCCCCGCTTATCCCCGTATTCAATTAGAAATTGACGGAAACGGGACCCGGTGAATTCGGAACATGTGACAAGTCCTTTAGATTTGGGGAAATTAACCTGACACTCCCCAAAAGATGCACTGACATTGGGGATCACTATAGATACCCCCGAATAGGCCTGCTGAAGGTATTTGGGGTACTTAAATGATCTCAATAGCTGCTAATTAGCGTATTTGCAAAATTGGTGAAGAGTAGCATTTAGTAGGGGTTTTTTTGCAGAAAATAAGTATTCCCAGCAAATTTGGGGTACAAGAAAAAGGGTGCAAGCGTATTTTAAAATTGCTAAAGTGAAGTTTGAAAAAACTTTAAAAATCCACATGCCGCAAGTACCTGCAATTTTAAAAACACCTGGGGCATACTTGAGGACCCCCCTGGAGTCTAGTTAGCTCGTTTTGTTTGTCCCCCAACTTTGAACTTTTTCACCCCCTCTTTCAAAGTAAATTTTTGGGGTGATCTGAAGTATTTTTTAATCTTTTTTTGATACAGTTTACCTTTGGGGGCCTGTCCCAAGGGTGCAAGGTGGTTCCCACAAGTTTGCACCCCAAAACCCCAATTCTGTACTTTTTTTCACCTCCTTTCATAGGCAAATCTTTTTAGCCTATTCCAATGCAGTGACTTTCCGCACAGGTGAAAATTCTTTGGAATTGAATACGGTGATAATTTTTCAACATGTGTTTGAACAATTACTTTAAGAGCCTATTGGTTCACAATAAAAATACTTTCTAAAACATGCGTCATTTGTATAATAGACAAATCTGTTGACTTTTTAGGGGGTGCTGAATATTTTGCAAGTGTGTATTTGTGTGTGCATATATATATATATATATATATATATATATATATACTGCAGAGTTCAAGTCTCCATACAGTTCCATACATTGATAAATAGAATTAGAAAGACAAAGAAAAATAACTTTCTGTGGCCTCAAATTACATTCAAAAAGTAGGAGTAAATCATACTGTAAATCCTTAATATATTGCATTAATACATAAAAAACATAACTCTCTTAAAAAAACACTTAACTGGTTTGCTACACACAATGAATGCAGACAGAAGAATGATTAATATAATATGCCTTTTATTGAAGTATAATACTGTGAAAGATACACAAAGTATCCCACTTAAGCAACATATTAGTTTTCAACCTCAACCCTCAAATTGTCTCAACAGTTTGTGTTTATAGGATTTCTGTCTCTGGAACCAGGTTGGATAATTACTGACCCAGTAAAATAGATCAACTCACCAGTGGATTATAAAAGAAATCCACAAAACATGGCTTGTTGGTGTGATGGGGCACATCCACTAGCAGTATTTGAAAAGATTGCACAATTACGACATTGTAATCATGCAGTCGTTTTACAGTCTGTGCAGTGCCTACACTGAATGATCAGTCGTTCAGTGTAGGCACATCAATCATCCCCGAACATGGTCTATCTGTCGTTATCGTCAGGTTGACCAGCATGTTCGGGCGATGATTGATGTCGGAAACGACCAGCGGGAGCGTTGAACACTGGTCGTTTCCTACATTAATGTCCCCGATTCATGCACAATTCATGAGTGATTGAACTATATCATTATCGTTCAATCGCTCATAGAAAGCGGCAAGTGGATGTGTGTCTGTACTTGAGGACTAGAGTTGAGAACCCCTACAATAGTGTACATATTTAATAAATTGTTTTCACTAATTGGCTATGTAAGGAGAAATGAATTAGATGGTTTAATAGCTTGCTGTAAACATGGCAGATGGCTAACCAAACCTACAGTTTCCTTTGAAATAATTGTTGCACAGTATGTAAATAGTAAAAGTCATTTACACCCCACAAAAGTTGAAAATCACAGCACAATGTCTATTTGTGATAGCACATGCCTACTTTTGCACAACTGCACCTAGTTTTCTGAGGAAACACTTGGATTTAATGGTAGAGATGACAACAACTGTTATGGTGCAAAGTCTTTTGGGAAAAACTGAGCAGATGGAAGGGGTTTCCTGGCTTAAACTGAATAAAATGCATGACTGTATCTACTTTTGCACCAACATGCAACATTATTTTATTTTGTGGGACAATAATATATATTTAAATGAGGTAAAGGGGTGATGATGGATAACTTATAAAGCATTCCTCACTTTGTGAGATGGTGAACAGGCTGGATTTAATTTTTATACCTTAGCTTGTCTTAATTGAGGAAAGGGTGTGGTTCCTTCTGGGCTACAGGCGGTTAATCCTTTCTTCAGAATGTGGGAGAGACCCACTCTGCCACAATATGCAAAAAAGTAATGAGTACAAAAGTGTGAGCCAGGTTGTGGGGTTTTTACTTGGCTCTTTTTGGAGCCCAGGATGTGCCTGTGCTTCAGGAGAGCAACAGAGATAGCATGTCTTCATTGTCAGGCTTGAAAGTGTTTTTTTTTCCAGCAAAGGGAGCTTTAACTGGCTAAGTACACTTCCTGTTATAATGATGTATTTATTTTCTTTGTCAATCTTATTTGATTACTGGGCATACCTCATAGAGGGAGGTTTAGGAGACAGAAATATGTAGTGTAATTGAGTAAAGGTGGATATTCTTAATACAGTATTATTGGGGGTCCCTCAGAACCCTCTATAGTGAATATGAACAGAAGTTTAAGCAGTGATTTAATAATAAAAAAATTGATATAAAATGAAGGTTATGTTTGGAATAGTGGCTTTAAACACAGAACATAATGTTTATTCTCAACAAAAATTTTTTTTATCAGATAAAACCATGTTGTCAGACTTCAATTTAGAGAGCCCAGTAGACTAGCGAGGTAAAATACAGCACTTGTAGGGTGAAGTGATATTTCCCAGTCCTTTTCTCGCTGGTTTGACGTCTAACTCATCCTTCCCAATCACTGGATTGAAGTTGAAATTTTGAAACAGATGTGAAGAAAAGAAAGAGCTCCATCCAGGCCAGGCTCTCTTCTATACATATCCGCTTCCCTGGATAGAGAGAAACAATTATACTTGTGTACAGTGAAACATGCTTTAAGACAACTTGAAAATACTGTATTGCTAGTGACACTAAATGCACTAGAATGTGCCAAATTAGTATCCAACTAACTCCTTGGGCATGTACATGCAGCATGGCTTGCAGTAAAATGTGTATTCATTATGCAACATAGTATATCTATAATAGAATTGCTCCATCTGTAAATTATTAGGCCTTTTGATCTAATGGACAAAGAAATTGGATAACAAAATAAATTGTAACATTCTAACTTTCTAAAAAGTACAATAAATACAATCATTGTTATAGTCACCTAAACACAGTAAGTAGGGGCAGATATTTTTTTAAGACTGAACCATTAGTCAAAGTGATAATGGATCCTTTGCTCTCACCTGCGACATTATTAATGCAAATCAAGTTATTTCAACATGCACTCTATATTAAAAGCAGGAAATGTTATTATCTGGAATCGCAATACAGAACATGTTAAGCTGACCAACTCATTACATAATGAACAGTCCTAAACTCTACACACACACAAACATACATATATTTTGGCATTCAGCAGCTGCATGTAGATGATTGCAACCCTTGCAAGAACAGTTTAATTTGCCCTGTCACCAGCTGAAGCAAGATGTAGGTAACAAGGTGAAATTCCACCCTTTATATGCTTCAGCAAATGTAAGAACAGCAAAAAGCCATTCAAAGCTAAAGAACTAGACATGACATAGGGAGAATGTAGCTTACTCAGGTGCAGTGGAGAAAACGTTTGAGAAACTGAAGGTGGAGCTGAAACTAAGTGATTCCGCTAAGTATGTCAGACTTGTTGATCAAGTCCTTTATTCGCTTCACCAGGATCCAAGGGTTGTCAGCATCTAAAAATTGTATGAATACATTTTGGCAACGGTGCCCAATCCTAGGTTTAAGTTGTACGTAAAGTCTTTCTTTCCAATAGACACAAATCTAAAGAGAAGCAAAGCGCTGTTGGCAAGCATGTTTTCAGCTCAAGCGTTAAGTGACCCTGAAACGTCTCCTCTTTCAGTTTCAACTGCTGCTGCCAGAAAAAAACTCAGCTTTCCTAAGAAACCCACTGCTGATGCAGATGAGACAACAAAATTTAGACATCTGATCGGGTCTAAAAGAATTGCCTAAAATTTGTGACACTGTCACATCTACCGCAACTCTATCTTATTCAAAAGTGGTTGAAGATAATTTTAATGACAGCATCCAAATGGGCATGTCAACCAGTCCGTTTGTCTACTGGCAGGAAAAAAAGGCAATTTGGAGGCCATTGCACAAACTGCCTTTGCTTTACTTAAGCTGCTACCATCTAGTGTTTACTCAGAAAGACTTTTCAGCACACCCGGGAACCTTGTCAGTGATCGGTGTAGGAGGCTACTTTCTCTAAATGTGGAAAAGATTATGTAAATCAGAATGAACTACAAATTCCACAAGGAAGACCTTTACCGTCAATTACGTCAAAATCAAGAGGCAATTATAATGGTGGATTCCATTGAATTAATATTGTGTGAAGAAGATGCTGTACACACTGATGATAATGGTGAGGAAGTTAATGATGCTGACATCTTGCCTCTCTAGAGTCAGTTTGTACATAGAGATTTTTGCCAGCTGATTACAGGTATTGGTTTTTTTGGAACCTCACAAAAAAAAGCTAACTTCAGCCACAAGTGCCAGTTCTTGTCACTGAAGTGATTGGTTTGGTAAACTGTACATGTCCTTTTTAATATACATCATAAGGATGGGTGGGAGGGTGGGAGGGTGGGAGGGCCCAAGGACAATTACATCTTGCACCTCTTTTCTTTGCATTATGCACTGTTTGGGGCATTGCTGACTGTCTTTGCATAGACGATAAACAATTATTCATTTTTTTATAGTTTCTTTAATGGCCATCCTGTCTTTCCCAGCAGTGATATTATGTTTCCTAGATGTGATATGTTGGAAGTTGAACTACCACAGCCTCTGAAATCTTCTTCATGCGTTTGATGAATGCATAAAATGTCTTGAATTTTTTCTGCTCACAGACAGCATCTGCTGCATGCCCCTTTGAGCTTTTAAAAAATATCTGAACCACCAAAGAGCTCCACTGGGGCAAGGAATAATGTGAATGAGTACATTTTCTTTGTAAATGCCTTCCATCCTTCCTCATAAAATTGCTTTGGAATCCAAAACTTAAATTAAATTTACTTTGAATCACCCCTTCAACTACATACATTCTCCATCTCCCTTGGACCTCTGCTCTAGTTCTTGATTTTTGAAAACATTCTTGTGTTCTTTGTATGGGGTCATATAGTTTATTGAACTGCCATCCTGTCTGCCACAGCAGTGCCATTCTCCTTCCTTGATGAGCCATGTTAAAAGTTGAGCTGCCACAGCCATTTAAATCTACTAAATGCGGTTGATGAATGTAGAAACTGTTCAGAAATTTTTCTGCCCGCAGAAAGCATCTCCAGCATGCCCCTTTGATTTTTTTTACAAAAAAATTCTGAACCACTGAAGAGTTCTACTAGTGCAAGGACTGATGTGAATGACTAAAACCCTTTGTAAATGCCTCCCCACCTACCTCATAAATTTGCTTTCTAAAACTTAAATTAAATTTACTATGAATCAGCCCTTCCTTACTTTTCCTGCCTTCAACTACATACATACTCCATCTCCCTTGGGCCTATGATCTAGCTCTTGATTAATGAAAACTTTCATGGGTTCTTTGTATGGGGTTGTATAGTTTATTACACTGCCATCCTGTCTCCCACTGCAGTGCAATTCTCTTTCCTAGATGTGCCATGTCATGTTGGACTGCCTTGTGTTTGTGCCGTCCATTGCTGTCTCTTAGCTAGCTAAGCTGTCAGCTAGCTAGCTTGGTGCAACCTTTTTGCCTAAATGGAAAGAAAACAATATTGTGAGCTGTGAGGTGGTCAAAATTGACTGGAAATGATTGGAAATTATGGTTATTGAGTTTAATAATACTGTAGGAACAAAAAAGGCCCAAATTAAGTGATTGTAACAGTTTTTAGCATTTTTGGAAAAATAATACAGATCCAAAACCAAACCCCATGAGGGCGGTTTTGCCAAAGCCAAAACAAAAACATAGGGTCAGCGCACATCTCTAATATACACAGTATGTATGATGATCCTGGTTTTCAGTTTGAACTTTAAAGGCATGCAAACTTACATATAATACAGTAAATCCATAGCTCTATTCAATATGTTATGAATTATTTATTGTAGGAAACTACTAAATGATTTGTACTTCAGCAATAAACTGTCATATTGGACAACATACATAGTGACAGATTGGTTAGCATCGCTTCCTCCATAGCACTGGGTTTTATTTATACCATTTCATCCTGGGCACAATTTTGTAAAGTTTGTACAACATATACTTTATACTGTATACTGTATTTGTATGTCTGTATTGATTTACAGGTAGACTATTAAACATTTTCTGAAAAAAAAAAAAGCTGCATAATTTGCTGGCACTACATATTGTAAATAGTGCAGAGGTTCTCAAACGCCATCCACAAGGCACCCCAACAGTTCAATTTTTTTTTTAAAGATCCATAGTTGAGCACAGGCTGTTAAATCAAATTCACTAGGGTACTAATTAAGTCACCTGTGGTCAAGCATGGATATGCTTAAAACTTGGACTGTTAAAGTGCCTTGAGGACAAGTTTGGCAACCTCTAAAATAGCGGTTATTAAAAGTAAATAAAACTAAAATGGTCTTTGTTATTAAAATGTACCTGAAATACCAAGAGAAACTATTGAAAGATATAATAAAACAGTCCTGTTGTACACCAGGTGGTGATATGAACAGGGCCATAGCTAGGGTGGTGCGGCTATTGCCACCGCACAGAGCGCAACTGCCCTGAGGGTGGAACACCGGCCAACCACCTCTTATCTCTAGTCTCTCTGCTGGTGCTGAGAGGCCACTGCTTAAAGCGCGATGCGTGGCGCCCAGCAGGAGGACAGTTAAGAGTCTCAGCTTCCGGCATAATGTGACATAGTGTAACTCACTAAGTCTGAGTCTCTGCCGTCGCCTCCCGAGACCCTGTAACAAGCCCTGTATCTATTGGGGTGGGAGAGACATCATTATGTCATGACGTCTCCTGGCCCAAGGCTCCCACAGTTCCATGGGTGAAGTCTCTTTGCGAAGGAGATGCTGCTGTTGGGACGGTCAGACAGGGAGCAGCATGCTGTGACTGTGTTGTGCGGACTGGACAGTGACAGAAGCTGCCAGGTGAGGTCCAGTCCATTGTGTTGTTAACACTGATACAGACAGAGGCGGGCGGTGCCATGGCATCAGGTCCAGCTCTAGGGGTGTTTGATCAGTGCGGTCGAACTGAGGCACCACCCATAGAGGGCGCACCCCTCCCCAACATCCCGATTTCAGTACTGTGGGCCGAAGTGGCCCGAGGCTGGTCAAATCAGGAGGTTAGGGACCCCCACCACCGCGACGGTGCCGGAGTCTGGATGGATGCTGCTCTCATGCTCGCGGCATCCATTCAGTGACGGGAGAGGGCTGGGGGAAGCCAGGCTAGTTAGGCTCCTGACGTTATTTGGAGGCATGTCATGCAGGCATGCCTCCAAATAATGTCACATAGGAGGCATGGCCTATAGTAATTAGGCCACACCCCATTTGCGGCTTCGCAGCGCATGATGTTAGAGCGCACTATAGAGAGGCTGCACAGGGTGCTCAGACCCCTGGAGCCAGCCCAGCATGACATAATGTGTAAGGGAGAGGGGGGAGATGTACTGTGTGGCATAATATGTAAGGGAGGAGGGGGGGAGTTGTACTGTGTGGCATAATGTGTAAGGGGCATTTATACAGTGTGGTGTATTGTGTAAGGGACACTACTACAATTTAGTGTAATGTATATAAGGGACACTACTACAGGTATGTAGTTTAATGGAATTAAGGGGCACCACTGTGTGGCGTAATGTGAATTGGGGGTACTATAGTGTGGCCATGCCCTTTTCCTATGAGACCATGCCCTTTTTTGGTCCGTTTATGATGGGGGGGACCAAAGCTCTTTCTGGCACAGGGCACCAAAATGTCTAGCTATGGCTCTAGATATGAATAAGGTTTAATATTACACTTTAGATATTATGCTGCTATTATATATAACAAAGGCAATAAATAGAATAATCTTTATATTGTAATTGAAAAGACTGATGTCAGTGGAGCAACACTCCATAATTGCTGGGATACAATGTGTTATTACTATGGGGGAGATGTACTAAGCCTTGGAGAAAGATAAAGTACCAGCCCATCATTCAATTTACAGACTGTGTTTGAGAAATGACAGTTGGGAGCTGATTGGTTGGTAGATTATCTCTCTCCACTTTATCACTCTCCAAGGCCTAGTACATCTGCCTCATGAGCTATAGCTGTCACACTATCTCAATGTCTGTGAAGAGTTGGATAACATGCTTATATTGTGATCCATCTTAGAAATATACAATACTACAATCCATTCATTATCACCATAAGTGAAGGGGGGCTGGAGAATCTCCAATACAATGTGACAGTGCTGCAGATATGTGTTTATGAGTCTCTGAGATTGGAAGAGGCATAAATCTATCTAGAGAGAGGGGAATGCAGATATCAGTGATAGTTTGTTTTAGTTCACTGACAGACACAAATGAACATGGGGAAAAGATACAGACATAGATTAGCTATGACTCAGGCATACCACAAGGTTTTATGCCTGTTTTGGTGTATTAGCATCAAATCCTCATAACAGAGGTTATCATATGTCTTCCAAAGAGTGTCACATTCCCTCTCTTACAGCTGATAGTTTTGCCCATTCCCGTGTTCCCCAAGTATGGTGCTTGAAGGTTACTATTAACTCCACATATCCATATGCTCACAGAATCCTGTCACATTCACCTTCACAGCATTGTAAAGATTCCCTCTTTTTTCTCCAGGGTTGTTACCAAGGCCACAGTCCATGTAGTTGTCATCTTCCACCTTGATTATTGCAATTATTTTCTTTCTGGCTCACGAGTCACATGGCTGTCTCCTTTACAATTTGTTCTAAATATGGCAACAACATTAATCTTCCTCTATTGCTGCTCTTCTACACTGCTTTTTTCTCGTACCTCTCCTCTCCCATCACCACCTCCCATCCCCTTTCTTCAGGACTTTACCTATGCTGCTCTCCATCCTTAGAACTCCTTGGCCCACTTAACAAGACTTACATTTAATCTCAAAGCTTTTAAGCGCCCGCCCAATACTGACCTTTTCATGATTGCCTATTGTGCTTTGTCCTAGATAGTTTTGCTGCCTTTTCTAAACCTTTCAATCTACCTCTTCTATCTACTGTACATCTCCTTCACCACCTACACCTAAACTACTGTACTCTCCTCTCGCATCACCTACCCTTTCCATTTACAAAATCAAAAAGGATTAACAAATCAATAAAGTTATGAGTTTACATGCTCCAGCAATAAATATCTCAACATGTTTCCTGTGACATTGGTTGAAATCACAAAGTATTGTTGCACTGCATTTGCTACTGGGTATTACAATGCTAAACAATATACAATAAGTAAAAATTCTGTGAAATAATAAACAGATCAGATCAGTCAAAATCTTTTTATAAAAAGTTTTTCCTTTTTGTTTTCTCAAACTCTTTGATGAGGAAGTGTGCCTCCTCCAGTATCTGCTCTTCCATGCTCCTCTTCTCCATACCAAAGTTCCTCAATGTAAGCAGAATGAATCGCCAACGTTTCATCCTGTTCTCACCATTTGTGAAAGCCATGTCTATGGTGTAAAATATTTTGGTATATAATCAAAAGTTTACATGGATTTAGAATTAAACACTTCCAAAAGAGCCAAAAAGTGTTATTTAAATTGGATGGTGTAGGTTGGGTATCTGAAGAAACAATATACTTGTGGCGTAGCTTTATTCTCTTTAGTTTACTTGTATGCTGATTTATCATATAGTTGAAGATGCAGGCACATAACATGCACGGAAACACTTTGTGATGAATGTACTGACTTAAGGATATATTTATCAATGAGTTTTATAATTCACAACAAGGGATAAAACTTGTTACATATGATAAATGGAGCTCACGCCAATCAGCTCCCAACTGTCATTTTTTTAAAACAGATGACAGTTGGGAACTGATTGGCTGGAGCACCATTATCATATGTAATGAGTTTTATCACTTGTGGTAAATGATAAAACTCATTGATAAATGAGACCCTGAGAATGCTGATATGCAGGTGTAAGACATGATACAGAACTCAGAAAAAAGGATGGTATGGGAAAAGATTATGCACAAGAAAAATTATGTATTCTGAAACCAGCTGTAAAGAAATTACGTATATAGAGAATAATTATCTGCTTTCAGTTTAAATTGCTGGTGGTGCTCCCAGGAGTCAGAAAATAGTCTACCAATTGTCCAAAATTTTGCTCAGGCAAGACAAAATTACTCCTTTCTGGGGCACTCTTTAATATCACTTTGTAGTGTATAATTATCAAATTTAAAATCTCAATTTTATTTGTATACTCATAAAATAGATTGCAATGTAAATTATATATAAAAAGTCACCAAAATTTTTTTTTTATTAAATTCTGTTCAAGAAAAATAATATTAATACTATTTAAATAACAGAAAAATATGGGGCGAATATATTAGGAAAAATCTCTCTTTGGTTATATATAATATCTTAGAGAGTATTACATCAACAATAAATGGATAAATAAATCAAGGGTATACAATATATACAGGGACAAGTACCCCAGTACTATATATAATATGCACAAAATGATTGTTCCTTATATTGCAAGGAAAAGAAATAGATTTACACAGTCACATAAACAATTTTATAGTGCTGCTGTAAAGAAACAGTACTTCCTTATCAATCATAAAATATACATATGTTCAAATATCATTATAGATCTTGAAACATGTACATATCTACATATATTGTTTTATGGTTCACATCAATTCTAAGTTGTATCCGGTGATGGTTATAGAATATAAGTAGGACTTTACAGTTTCTCTCCACTTCTGCTTTCTCTCATCTTACAAAGTATCAAATGAGTGATGAGAGAGTGGTAAGAATTTAGATCTGTGAAACAACAGTAAGGTATGGTATGAAAAAGTAACACGATGTAAGATTTAACAATTAGAGTAAAAAGCAATGAAAATAGTACAGCCCGATACATACGCGTTCACACTGGCCCCAGTATACAGTCATCAATCCAGAAGTCTGCGGTCGCATAGAAGATGTCCCATACACTGAGGTCAGCACACAGCTTGTATACCTTACAGGTTTCAGAGTTAACAAAGAGACAAATTGGCAGGTTCTTATTGGTTCTTGCTTCTGGTCAATCTGGTCATTGGTCGGTTCATACGGTGTCATCAGGGGTATGGCTCAGTCCTCCAATGGTCAAATTGTGTAGTTTCCCACTGAACAACTGGTTACTACTGACTACAACAGTGCATGCAAGTTATAACATTTCTATCCAATAACTCCCTATCATCCATAACTAGTGGACACATGATGCAGGGGATTTAGTATGATACCAAACATGACATGTCCACTGTATTCTGAACCTTAGATCTCATTTAAGTACATTACATCATAATTATTAGCTAACAAAACCTTTTAATAACACTGGTTATTATCTATAATGTGTGAGAACCATTTTATATGTATGTGGTCGCATATGTGCGTCTGTGTATTGAATTAGCAAATATGTGTCTGTATGTATGTGAATATGCATATGAGCGTCTACGTGTACGTATGCGAATATATATGTATATATGTGTGCGTTATGTGCGTCAGTGTATGTGTGTGATGGATTCGCATTTGTGCGCATTGGTTTGCGCGACACAAAGTAGTATCCTCGTAACAAGTCATCCGACCATAGACAACTATATCGTCAGATAATAATTGCAAGCGATCATATCCAATTATTTGACTTTGACAATTGATTGTACAGACAAACACATCTACACTGCATACACTGAAAAACAGTTCAATTCATGTGCACTAACATTACGTGCACTAACACAGGACATTAAAATGAGCAAAAAGGATGATTTTTAAACCAGAACTATTCTTATAAATAATATTGGCTTTTTTTAAGATGGCAAAAAGTGAGAAAGGACAGAATAAAATGTGCATCACTATGGTGCACAGTAATGAGTGCAGTTAAAAACAGAAAATGTTGGGCCTGATTGAGAGATGGACATGATGTTATACTGTAGTCACTCATAGCGAGTATTTATTTGCAGTGTGTGTGACAGTCAGGGAGCGTTTGGAGGAGGTAACGGGGAGTGTCGACTTAAAACGCATGTGTGTCACAACCGTTTCCCGGGCATGTCATGTTCTGCATCTGTGATCCCATACATAGTAAACATGGTTCCAGCGTCTCATTTACCCAGGACAGCTAAAATCAAATAATCTGCGACCAAAACTGCGTCTTTGTATGCAGATGCTTGAATTTACAACAGTGGGCATCTCAGTACATATGCCGGCAGCTGCAACATTTTCATAGGTACAGTATCAGATTAGGTCGGCACTACACTGGTGCGATGGAAAGATTGTAATTAAATTCAATGGAGATGGATACACTGTATAAATAGATAAGGATCAGTGCTACACCTATTCAGTGCTGCACTCAATATGATGGAGATGGAAATAATATGCTACACAGACTAATATGATCCAATATGCTTGGTATATATTTATTGTAAAAATCAGGGTCACAGATGCCCTTATATATTGATTTATAGAAGTTCACTGTTCTGAGTGATTATAGATACCTATAAATAAGCCAGGGCTGTAGGTATCGATAAGGTATTGGTCTCAGAGTCAATGTCCTGGGTGTGTGATAGGTACTCTATAGTATTTAAGAAAATTGTGGACTGTTTAAAGTCACCAATGGTCTCTCTGTTATATAGATGGTAAATGTCTGGTGGTGTACGCGTGGTGTTGAAAGAATGTGTCTGGCGGGGCAGCGTCCTGTATCCCCCAGGTGCACAAACTTACCCTCAGCATCCTTTTCCGCTCACCTCCAGGTGGGCGACATCCACTTCTTCGGTCTACTGTCTTCCGGTCCCTCGTTCTGCTATGTCTGTCAGCGCGTGTGGATACACGCGCTGACTGGGAAGCAGAGTCCTCACCGTGGGTCTGCGAGACTTCTGGGTAGTGAACTCTCGCGAGATCGTGCACTTGCCCGGGCTCAGCAGTTCCGTAGCGGTGGCTCAACTCAGCGCCATGAGGAGACTTCAAGAGTTGGACTCGACAATGTGTATAGTTGTCTTGGATGAAGCAGCAAGTGTCCTCCCAACGCGTATCGGCTATACAGCCTTCCTCAGGGGTTAAAGTTTGCCATCTTGTGTGTGGCTTATATACTCTATATTAGCAGCCATCTTTGTTGTGGTATAAGTGACCATATCGTAGTGGCGGCCATCTTATCTGTGGGCTAATAAATTATTCACAGTATGGATGTCGTTTTTTCTATTATTATTTATTCTTGTGTCTAGATGATATCGAAATATTGCAAGTATGCATATATATCCATCTCTATTATCTAACCAAAAACGGGTAGTACATAATATGACAGGAGAAGTCTTATGGGTGGATTATTGCATTATAATAGACCTAACTTCATTATCTGCATTCAGACCTTGTGGTATAAAGGTTTTTAATGTGTAGATCCATTTTAATTCCTCTTTGTTCAGTATGCCCTCAAAATCTCCTCCTCTCCAGTTATTTTCCATGCATGCAATCCCTATGTACCTCATCCCTTTGGGATCCTGTCTATGTGCTTCTCTAAAATGTAACGAAAGGGAGTGAGTTTTTAGTCCCTTCCTTATATTGCGGCGGTGTTCAGATATGCGGGTTTTCAGGTTACGCTTGGTCCGACCCACAAATTGAATGCCGCAGGGGCATTCTATCAGATAGATAACCCCTGTACTGTTGCAGCTCATATGCTGTGGTATTTTGTATGTCTTATTAGTGGTAGTGGATGTAAATTCTTCAATTCTTTTGATGCTACTCAATCCTTCTCTACAGTTTATACATGTTCCACAGGGATAAAATCCTTTTTTAATCCCTGTGTTCCCTAAAGTCATTTGTTTAGCGGAATTGGTTTTGATATGGTTTTAACCAATTTTTGTTTCAGGTCAGAGGCTTTTCTGTATATCATTTGTGGTCTGGCTGGTAGCAATTCTGAGAGAATGTTGTCTTCCTTAAGAATATGCCAATGTCTGTTCAAAATCTTCGGAAGTTGTTTAGTGTCCCTACTGAATTTAGTAATAAATGCAGTCTTAAAACGGTTATTGTCATTAGTTTTTCTATTTTTGTATTTGAGTAGTGATTGCCTCTCCGTATTTTCTATTTTCTGGTATGCTTCCTCTACTCCCTTCCTGTCATACTGTTTGGCTAGGAATTGTTCCTTCAGATTTTGGCTTTGTGTTTTGAACTCATGTAATTGGGTGCAATTCCGTCTAATTCTGGTGAATTGACTAATCGGGATGCTTTTGAGCCAATTATGGTGGTGTCCACTAGTTGATAAGATATAACTATTCACGTCAACCGGTTTAGTGTATGTTCTCGTGTGAATTTGGTGATTTTCTATGTATATGGTTATATCTAGAAAATTGACACTGCTATGGTTATAGTCAGTGGTAAATATCAGATTATAGTTGTTGTGGTTAATGTGTGCCAAAAACCTAGTGAGTGAATCCTCATCACCTTCCCAGATGAAAAACACATCATCTATAAAGCGCCGCCATAGGACCAGACCCGCGCCGAAGTCATGCCCGGACCAGATGTAATTGTTTTCCCAATAACTCATATAGAGATTCGCATAACTCGGCGCGAATCTGGTTCCCATGGCGGTCCCGGTTTTCTGGCAGTAATTTTTCATAGTTTCGCACAATAGCTGCATACGGGATCACAGCTGTGGTAACATTAGCATACAACTCTGAATCAGGCCCTTCATTGGGTAAATATGACTCACCAAAGACAAATTTGCATAGAACACGAACAGTTGTATTGGAAACTGGGGTAACTGGACCTCTTTGTTAATTGATCCTAACACATATATATGGACCAGAGGATCCTAATTGCCCTATATCAAGTAGCGATTAGATTAAAAGACATGTATACTAGACATGGGTAGGAATAGAGGGGCGTAAAAATAAGAAGTAGGAAAAACAGGTGTAACAAATAAACAGACAATTAGAAAATAACACCACTGTCACAACATAATAATTCAGATGGAAATTCACTAATAAATCAAATAACCTGTTTCATCTGGGCATATATATAATTGTAGTTTAGGAACATGAAACAAATGTTTAGGTGCATGCAGTGTTTGACTGTAGCCACCAGGGAAATGCAGTGGTAGGAGCCAATGTCTAAGGGGTGTGGTTATCCACCAGAGGGGGTGTGGCAGCCAATACAGATGCTTTGTTAACCATTAGGTGCATCTTGGTGTAATTTCTATAGAAGCATACAAAACACCCATGTTTATCAGTGGTCCTGCCCCACCAGGTAACTGACCCTCTAATAGAGTAACAATGCATAATGAGTACAGTCTAGAACCTGAAACCTAGAGGAAGGGGTGGGGTTGAGACCTTGGGGGTTACCGGGGATTTTCCCTGTACCCTGGTGGGCCAGTCCAACCCTGGCTACATGCACAATAAAGCCTGTTCCGACAATGCACAAAATAATAGAATTTGGAGGAATTAAAGCAATCTTTTTCTCCTGCTGTGCACACCTGGAACAATGGCTTTTATAACAAAGGAAACATACTCTTTAATCATTGATAATAAACCAAAAAATAGGCTGTCATCTAGTGGAAAAATGGAAGCGTAGGTGGCACTGGTATTAGTGAACATAACGCCATCTTCAAATGGCATGATGTTTTTCTACAATAGTTTTTCATTGCAAAAATATTGTTACTACTTTTAATTAGGGAAGTGCCTGGACCCCATATTTAGCTATGGGGCCAGCATTTTTAAAGAGCGTGATGCAAAAAGGCGGAAATCTGACTGTTTTTTTTTCATTGTTTCTGCTTTTTTTAATTTGTGTGAAACATTTCTCTCCTACTAATAAGCAGGAGACAGGGTCTTAATACCTTTTATAAATAGAGCCCTAGATGCATACTTGCCTACTCTCCCGGATGATAATGGTGCTCCAGCCAATCACCTCCTTACTGTCATCTGTTTTAAAAATCTATGTTGGGAGCTGATTGGCTTGACCACTCTGCAGCTGCATACTGATATAACTGGTTCAATTGGTTTTGGCACTTTCCTGGTAGGAATTTGAGGTGTGGTGCCTTGGCCTCAGAGGTGGCACTTGGAGGTCCTTACAGCCATCCTACTGCACTTGGAGGTTTCCCCGATCTCGTTCACTTGATGAGGACATTTGTCCAAATTTGAGGGTGAAGGTGTTAAAGTGGAGGACGGTATTTCCATTTTGGGTGGCATAAAAAATTGCATTTTTCTGAAAAAACACCTTATTATGATGTGCAATGCCCCAGTGTGCTGCAGTAATGCTCCCATACAGTTTTGAAGACCTACAATTTGGGCAGTTGGGTACGGGATGCTGATGCACAGGATCCCAGTGGTCAGAATCCCAATGCCGGCATCCCAGCAGGTTTAGGATACGGACACCTGTCAGTCAGTATCCTAACCCTCCCCCTCTCACTACCCATAACCTTAACACTCTTTCCTGGTGCCTAAACCTAACCCCCCGTGCCTAAATCTAAACTCCTCCTCCCAGCACCCTAAACCTAACTGCCCCCCTTAGTGCCTAACCATAACCCTCTCCCTAGTGCCTAACCCTAACCCACCCCCTAAACCCAGTACTTAACTTCAGGATCCCGGCAGTCTGCATTCTGGAAAGTGTCATTATTCTGATTTTGGCATTCTGTATGCCGGAATCCCTGCCGTCGGTATTATGACTGCATCCCATTTTGGGAGTTGCAATAATTACTTTATGGACTCAAGTCTGATATAATGTAAGGTTTTTATAAACATCAATAAATTTGGCATTGTTTATTGTAGTTGGAAAACAAGCAGACACAATTATGTTCCATATTAGATGGTAGATGGTTGATGTTGGAATGTACATAGGGGTCTATTTATTAAGCCTTGGATGGAGATAAAGTCCCAGCCAATCAGCTACTAACTAGCTAACTAGCTACTAACTGCCATTTTTCAAACACAGCCTGTGACATGACAGTTAGGAGCTGATTGGCTGGGACTTTATCTCCGCTCACTTTATCTCCATCCATGGCTTAGTAAATAGATCCCCTAATTACATTAAAAAGTAGTGTATTAAATTTGTACCTTCACGTTACCATGTACAGTACAACAAGTGCATACCTCCTAATCTTCGTTTTTCTATGTGTGTCAAACAGAAGCTGCTACAATGACTATACTATAATAATTTGTTGATTGATTTTAATTGATCTTTGAAGCGTCACCTGGGTGAGCAGGTATTTAAGGACAGCATAGAGACTTTCCCATCACCTTTGATAGTCACATCCTAAGTGATAAAACACGTTAGTCGGGACGCTCTATTCACTGTTACATTGTTGCCACTTGTACCATCTGGCACTCCATCCATAGCCACGCTCTGACGCGTGTGATACACCACGTCCAGCGTGGTGGGAGAAACAACACTTCAGAACTCAGAGCATTATAAGGAGGAAAGAAAGGGGGGCCCCCACTCTTTATCCACATATCGTGAGTACTCACAATTTCTCCCTTTACAAGCGGTATTCTGCTCATGATACTGCATACAAGCTGTCGGTGGACACTCACTTTGCTTAGCTGCATGGTACTCATCTGATCCATGACTTTGCCCATATTGCATCTCTAATGTTGCGTGCAAGGGCTTGATATTCAGCTGGGATGGCCGATAACATATTATATGTGAATCTATTACCAGGAGCCTATACATTGTTTCATTATACAGAGACTGTTACACAGAAGGCTGTAACAATATGACAATATATTTATTGCATCTTTAATGTTGTCTCCAAGGGCTTGATATCCAGCAGGGACGGCTGAAAGCACACAATATATGATTCTGTTATCAGGAGCCAGTACATTACTGTGTTTCAAAATACGGAGACTGTCACACAGAAGGCTATAATAATATATATTTGAGATAGATCAATTGTTATTTGTTTGCCGGCAAACCATCACTATTATCAAGATATCCATGTTTAATTCAGCCAAATCCTGTTTGCTACATTACTCGCTGATAGAAGCGGGAAGTAGCTTAATTTGAATGATCATTCTACAGCTGTACAAGACAGGTCAGTCTCTGCATTACTTGCAAGAAGAGCGCAGTGTTCAGTGAAAGTTTTTCTTGTTAGCTATATAGCAATTAATCATACTTACATTTGATATATTGTCTGTTATATATATTTAGGTTGTTATTATATGTTATTGTTTAGTCATTATATGTCATTGTCTAGTCATTTGTTAGTATATGCCATTAATGGCTATTAAATAATTGTATTTTTTTATATACACACATCTCATTGGTACTTATTAATAATTGATTCTATTGATTACACTTTAGTGTAAGCTCGGAGTATTGTTTCTTTTTTATACTTTTGAAATAAGATCTAAATTGAATTATGAAAGACTGCAGATTTTGTTTTTTTTACCTCCGGATTTTTTTTTTTCCACCATAATTATTGTGGGGTACAGTTAATGTGGAAACAACAACACTCAGTAAGTACAGTAATATACTCTGCCTGTCTAAAATACACACTCATGACTTACTGTATATTTGTATAAACATAAAATGTTTTTTGACACTGGCAAAAAAAATATATATTTCCCCCACTTATTATTTTAGGGTGTAGCTGATGAGGACACATCTATACCCAATAAGTACAATGATTATATGCTACCTCTACAAAACACACACCTTTGAATACATGTACAACTTGTACAAAAAAGATCCTGTGCGCTTAATCAGTGAATTAGCAGCTGTCCTGTTGGGTGTAATCAGACACCTGATTAACACTCTATAACTGGAAATACAAGTGGGGTTTGGACACGCTAGTGATTAAAGGTGGGGTGGAAAAAACACCTTTGAATACAACTTAAATTAAATTATAAAATACTAGAGATAAAAAAAATAATTTTTTTAGAACAGATAAAGAGGCCTTCTTAATCTTAAAATCATTAACAATGTATATCCTACAGTGTAGACAGATATCCTTGTGAAAAACAAGTGCAAGTTCACTTTAACAAACATACACAAATGCCTGTTTGCAGCACTGTCAGGTGCCACTATGCCTGACAAAAAAACACACGGTGGCCTGGTTACAGTTTGCAGTGCATTGGATTGCAGTTGCTAGCTAGTATATCTAATAAACAAACATACAGAGTGAAAATGATGCCTGCAGTCATCTTTCCACCTACTCCATCTACTCATTACAATTCTTAATTGCATCCTAATGGCATCTTTTGAAGAGCAACTCCTGTGCGAAATGGCCCCTGATTACGAGGAAGAGACTCTAATATGCAATCCAAAACATATGAGATCTGATATTTTTGGGAAAATGACACCACTGCTGCTTTGAATATATTTTGGCAATGGCGGTTTTTTGCCTAGCTCTCCAGCCGCCTGGCCTACTGTGATGACTTAGACCTGTTATATGATTATCTACCAATGCTACACTAGTGTCATGCCATGGGTCTACAGGTTCTAGATACTTCCTTCTGCCCTTTATACTTCCTCATCTTCCCAAAGCCATTCTCCTTGCTCCAGTTTTTATTTATCTGACTAATGACCCACCCCCTCCACGTAAGGGCAATCCATCTGCAGTCTATCTCCAGCAACCACCTTCCTTCCTGCTGGCCTTGATACCACCAACTTCTATGACCCATTCTTTCCAAGGGGTATAATTACTAAAATGCGGGTTTTTATAAGTGGAAATGTTGCCCATATCAACCAATCAGATTTTACTTTAGATTTATCTACACCTTCTAGAAAATAATAGCTAGAATCTGATTGGTTATTATGGGCAACATCTCCACTTCTAAAAACTTGCTCTTTAGTAAATATACCCCCAAGAAAATTCCAGTACATCACTTTGAGTTATGTTTAGAAGCTCTAAAAGGATTATATAATATGTACGTATACAGTAGGAAACTTAGTGAGTTTGAAGAATTGGTCAAATTATTCTCTTCAAAGGTAAAAGAAAAACATTAAAACGTAATTCACAGTATATTTTTGTGTTCCTTTGTTTCCAATGATTATTAGTCAGTGAATATACTGTAGCTGCATGTGTACGGGCGGTCTACAGATCGCCCGTACACACTTTCCGATGGACAGATATGTTTGCCTTTGCAGACATATCGGTCCATCAGCTATGCAGCACAGCCAGTGCGATATGTCTGTAAAAATGATGTCATTCACAGACATATTGCTGGTATACATTGGCTGACAGGCAGCAGATATATTGGCCAATCAATTTCCCCTTTGGCACAGCTAAACATGCTTTTAAAAAAAATCCTTAAATAGATAATAATACACAAGTGTTTCAACCCATAGTGTGCCTTGATAGCATATCTTTCAACATGACCCCTTCCATCAGGTACAAAATGCTCTGGTCCTGCATTTCCCACTTAATTAAATATTGTATTCACCTGTGTTTAAACATAATGCTCATCAATTAAGTAGTTTAACACAGTTGGCTGCAATTATAAAATAGGTGGAAAGTCCAGGACAAAAGCATTTTGTACTTAATGGAAATGTTGGTGAGTCTGTGATATGTTTTACTGTTCAAACCTATCATATCCTCAGGGTACGTTTGCTAAACAAAGATATTTATGTGTGTTACATTCCTTTAGAATGTAAGCTCTTACGAGCAGGGCCCTCTAACCTCTTGTGCTTCTCCTTACTTTACTTTCATCTACTTCTTACTCCCCACTAGGGCACCTAACACTTGGTTGCTTTGCTCTGTTGCTTAACTTGGTGTTTTGGTCGCTAATGTAGCAATGTATATTATCCTTGTCCTCATACTGTATTGCATTGTACTGCAAGTCACTGTTCAAACTATTTGTTTATGTACTTTGTAAGGCACTGTGTAACACTTGTGGTGCCATATAAATAAATTATAATAATAATAAAAGTATAGGCACCCCTCAGTATATACATCTACAATTACTAGACAGGATTATATAAAGTATTCCTAGACTGTTACAGCAGGTTCCTAGCGGAATCCTAATCTCATTTGCATGCTGGATCTCTAGGACTAGGTAGGTGTCACTCTATAAAGGATATGGAAGATTAATGTCCCAAAACATATGATGCCATTGGTATGCAGGTCACCTAGTACTGTGACAAAAATGTGCATTTAGTCCGAAGAGAAGTTGTACCATCAAATCCTGCTCCAGACATCAGGTCCTGCTCAGAGTCATGGATAGTACTTATTAAATATGTAAGAATCGTATTTGATTCATGACTGTTAGGACAACAATAGATGTATATAATGTGTAAAATTGGGGCAGACTGAAGATGGGCTTAGAGAGGGTAGCTTGTGTCTAAATGGGAGCACTCACCTAAGGGGGGCAACATAGTTATGTGGCCTAATAAACTATATATTTCTGAGGCACAAGGAATTTATGGACACAAGCTGCTACAAAAGACTCCTACTAAATCCAACTGAGAATTTCCTGCAAGTCTATAATAAGATTGGCAAGATGGCACGAGAGAACTGCATGATTAACAAACAAGAATACACTTTTCTAGAAACTCAGAACCCTAAAATACCCACATTCTATATATTGCCGAAGGTTCAAAAGAATGAGCAAGAACCATTTGGCAGACCCATCATCTCAGGCATTGGAGACCTGAGCGAACAAGCCAGTATTTTTCTTGATTTACATCTCAGGGAATTCATCCTAGGCTTACCCTCGTATATTCAGGACACATCTGATGTCCTGCGATAAATTATAGGTGTCTTGAAGTAGGTAGATTGGCTGTTAGCTACTCTTGATGTTTAAACATATTACACAAGCATTGACCTCAGAAATGGTCTAAAGGAAGTCCAACATTTTCTCAACATGAAAAAAAGTAATGAATTCAATACCATTCTCATTGAACTTCTCGACTATGTTCTTAAGGCATTTGGTATGAAATACCGGCTGACGCATGGCCGGCAGTTCAATTCCCGGCAGCGTCAGCCCGACAGATGCAGAGATCCTGGCAGCGGCAGCCCAACAGCACTGGAAATCCCGATAGGCCCTAAGTAAGTACAAACTAACCTAACCTAACCCCCCTAACCCTAACCCTCCTTAGGGGTGCCTAACTCTAACCTCCCCCTTGTGCCTAACCCTAATCCCCCCCCTCCAAGTGCCTAAACCTAACCCCCCCTTCCCTGCTGCCTAAACCTAAGTCCCCTGGGGGGTGCCTAACCCTAACCTCCCACCGGGGGTGCCTAACCCTAACCTCCCCTTCCCCTAGCCTAACCCTAAACCTCCCGGGGGGGTGCCTAACCCTAAGTTTCCTCCGGGTGCCCTAAACCTAACCCTCCCCCCCCACAGCTGTCCGCTCGCGGCGCCCGGCATCTCTTCAATTGGGATGCCGGGCACCGGTCTCCCATCATCGGAAAAATGACAGGCGTCTAGATTTAGATGCCTGTCATTTAACCCTCACCGGGATAAAGCAATCGGGAAGCCGGATGTCAGGCTTACGTCAGCCGGTTTCCCAAATGAATTCCGTTCTTAAGAAAAACTACTTTACATTCAATGGGCAATTCTTTCTCCAAACATGTGGCACATCAATGTGAGTAGTCTGCATGCCCACCTATGCGCGCATATACTTATAATATTAATAATAATAATAATTTTATATATATATAACACTTTTATCCTAAAGGACTCAAAGTGCTTTACATTTGCCTTTACTGTACAAAATACAAAATAAGTTTAAACATGGGACATTAGTGAAATGCTTGGGTGAAGAGGTAAGTCTTGAGTCTATTTTGAAGATTCTAGAGTGGAGGCCTCTCTAACTGTGCGGGGAAGTGAGTTCCATAGAGTCGGAGCCACAAAGCTGAAAGCTCGACCCACAGACGAATTCCGGAAGATTCTAGGTACTGCTAATAGACCTTCGTCAACGGATCGCAGTAATTGAGTGGGATGGTAAGGAATCAGAAGCTGCTTTAGGTACCTTGGGCCATGGTCATGTAGGGCTTTGTAAGATAGTAATCCAATCTTGAAAACAATTCGCCATCTGACAGGCAGCCAGTGAAGGGAGTAGAGAGTGGGTGTTATGTAGCTGGAATGGGGCTGGTTAGTTAATAGCCTGGCAGCTGTGTTTTGTACCATCTGCAAGTGGTGCAATTCTTTTGCTGGGAGTCCAAGGTAAAGGGCGTTGCAGTAGTCTAGGCATGATGATATAAATGCATTTAGAACTTTGGGCAGGTCTTCTGAGGGAATTAAGTGCTTAATTCTGGCAATGTTCCTCAGATGAAAGAATGAGGATTTGATTGTGGCTGATACCTGATGTTTAAGTGTCAAGCCTCTATCCAGGACAACACCAAGATTCCACACATGTTCAGTGTTTTGTAATTCTGATCCCCCAAGCATAAGTCCTGTTGGTTGGCTATGCTGTAACCCTGTTCTGTGACCTATCATAAGGACCTCTGTTTTACCAGGGTTCAGTCGCGGCCAACTGGCACTCATCCACTCCTGAAGCTCAGCTAGGCAGCCATTTAGGGTTGTTATGGAGTCCATTGTACCTGGAGCAAAGGACAGGTACAGTTGTGTATCATCTGCATAGCAGTGGTAGACCAGGCCATGACAACTGATTATTTCACCCAATGGTAGCATGTATACTGCAAAAAGCATGGGAGAAAGTGTAGAACCCTGTGGTACACCGCATGGAAGTGGCAATGGTGATGAAGAGTTTACTCCAGAAGAAACTCTCTGTGACCTGCTGGTCAGAAATTATTTGAACCAGCTAAGGACTGTGCCATCCAGTCCACAGAAATTTTTCAGGTGCTCAATTAGAATCCCGTGGTCCACAGTATCAAATGCTGCTGAGAGATCCAGAAGGATTAACATTGAACAATCACCTCTGTCTCTTGCCATCAGAAGATTATTAAGCACACATACCAGAATGGTGGGAGCATGAGCACATATTGTATTCTGTGTGAAAATTGAGTGATACACTGAAATTGTCATGTTATGGTTAAGGTACACTGCCATTCAAAAGTTTGGGGTCACCCAGACAATTTCTTGTTTGTACATGAAAACTGACTTTAATTTATCAAATGAGTAGCCAAATGATTTGAACATATAGTCAAGACATTGGCAAGGTTAGAAATAATTATTTTTATTTGAAATAATAATTTTCTCCTTCAAACTTTGCTTTTGTCACAGAATGCTACTTTTGCAGCAATTACAGCATTGCAGACCTTTGGCATTCTAGCTGTTAATTTGTTGAGGTAATTTGAAGAAATTTTACCCCACACTTCCTGAAGCACCTCCCCCACGTTGGATTGGCTTGATGGGCACTTCTTGTGTACCATATGGTCAAGCTGCTCCCACAACAGCTCAATGGGGTTGAGATCTGGTGACTGTGCTGGCCACTCCATTACAGACAGAATACCATTTGCCTGCTTCTTCCCTAAATAGTACTTGCATAATTTGGAGGTGTGCTTTGGATCATTGTCCTGTTGGAGGAGGAAATTGGCTCCAATCAAGCGCTGTCCACAGGGTATGACATGGCGTTGCAAAATGGAGTGATGGCCTTCCTTATTCAAAATCCCTTTTACCTTGTACAAATCTCCCAATTTACCAGCACCAAAGCAGCCCCAGACCATCACATTACCTCCACCATGCTTGATAGATGGCATCAGGCACTTTTCCAGCATCTTTTGACTTGTTCTGCGTCTGACAACTGTTCTTCTGTGTGATCCAAACACTTCAAACTTTGATTCATCTGTCCATAACACTTGTTTCCAATCTTCCTCTGTCCAATGTCTGTGTTCTTTTGCCCATATTAATCTTTTCCTTTTATTGGCCAGTCTCAGATATGGCTTTTCTTTGACACTCTGCCTAGAAGACCAGCATCCCGGAGTCACCTCTTCACTGTAGACATTGACACTGGTGTTTTGCGGGTACCATTTAATGAAGCTGCCAGTTGAGGACTTGTGAGGCATCTATTTCTCAAACTAGAGACTCTAATGTACTTGCCTTCTAGCACATTTGTGCACTGGGGCCTCCCACTTATCTTTCTACTCTGGTTAGAGCCTCTTTGTGCTGTTCTCTGAAGGGAGTAGTGCACAGCGTTGTAGGAAATGTTCAGTTCCTTGGCAATTTCTCACATGGAAGAGCCTTAGGGCCTCATTCAGAGGCGGTCAGAGGATGCAAGCGGTCGCTCAGAAACTGGGCGGCCACTTGCATCCTGAACGCCCGCCTCTGTTGCGGTCATTAGGCTGTGGGTTAACACCCACAGCTCTAACGACCGCTTGGGTGATGGTCGCGATGGTCAGAGACCATCGGGGCTTACGACGAGACCCTAGGATAGGGTCTCACTTGTCGTAAGCCCCGGAGAGCTTCTGGCTCTGTCAGAGCCGGAAGCTCTCCACTGACATCACTAGTGATGTCAGTGGGGCCTCCCCAAAATGGCAGGCGTTCCCATAGGAACGCATCCGTTTGGGCTGCCACCCCCCCGGCCTGCCTTCCAAACGGGGCGAGCTGTCAATCAACATCGACAGCTCGTCCCCTTTGGAAAGAGACCCACTATGACCAGCGCTGTCGGTCATAGCGGGTCTCACGCATGCGCACGAGGGAGCCGGCTCCCTCGTGCGCATGCGCACTTGACAAACATCGAGGCAGCCGTGCGGTCGTAGACCGTATGGCCGCCTCTGAATAAAGGCCTTAATATCTAAGAACAAGAATAGTCTGTCGAGTTTCACATGAAAGTTCTCTTTTTCTGGCCATTTGGAGAGTATAATCGAACCCACAAATGTGAAGCTCCAGATACTCAACTAGCTCAAAGGAAGGTCAGTTTCATAGCGTCTCTAATGAGAAAACCCATTTTCAGCTGTGCTACCATAATTGCACAAGGGTTTTCAAGGGTTTTCTAATCATCCATTAGTCTTCTAACGCGCCTAGAAAACACAATGTACTTTTAGAACACTGGAGTGATGGTTACTGGAAATTGGCCTCTATACATGTAGATATTCCTTTAAAAACCAGACGTTTGCAGCTAGTATAGTCATTTACCACATTAACAATGTATAGAGTGTATTTACATTTAAATTACATTTAATTTAATGTGTTCTTCATTGAAAAAAACAGTGTTTTTCCTTAAAAAATAAGGACATTTCTAAGTGACCTCAAATTTGTGAATGGTAGTGTATATAAAGGTACCCAAGGTACCTAAAGCAGCTTCTGATTCCTTACTGTCCTTCTCGATTACTGCAGTCCATTGACGAAGGACTATTAACAGTACCTAGAATCTCCCGGAATTCATCTGGGGTCGAGCTTTCAGTTTTGGGGCTCCAACCTTATGGAACTCACTTCTCCGCACAGTTGTAGAGGTCTCCACTCTAGAATCCTTCAAAATAGACTCAAGACACCTCTTCACCCAAGCATTTCACTAATGTCCCTTGTTTAAGCTTATTTTGTATTTTGTACTGTAAAGGCAAATGTAAAGCACTTTGAGTCCTTTAGGAGAAAAGAGCTATATAAATAAAATTATTATTATTATCATTATTATTATTAAATAACATTTTAGTCATCTGGAAAGGGTCTGCGAAAGAACTATAGGAATTTGTAAACATCCTCAACAACAACAAACTCAACCTGCATCTCACAATGGACATAAGTCCCACAGAGATTTATTTCCTAGAGAAGATGGAAACATTATATAGGATATGTATCACAAGGAGACAGCCACCAAAAGCCTTTTGCACATCACAGGCTCCCACTTTCCCCCAATAGTTCAAAGTTTGCCAAAATATGAATCCTTGTGTTTAAGGAGAAACTGCTCTGATAATCAGATCTTCAGAGAGAAATGTAAAGAGTTGACTGCAATACTAAAGAAGAGAGGATAGAGTTACCAAACTATCAAGCAGGCTATTGTGCCTCACATACCCCAAGAGAGATGCCAATTTTTGCCTCCAGTAAAGAGGAAAAATAGGAATTGGTGTTATGAGATTTGTGGACAATTACAGCCAAGAATGGCGTGACATCAAAGGTCTTGTCAAGAAACACTGGCCCATCTTACTGATGGATGAATATCTTGGCCACAAGTTACCAACAATACCTATAATGAGTTGCAGAAGATCCAGAACCTTGATAGACTTTCTAGCCTGCAGTCACATTGAAAGAGGACCTCGTAAAACATCCAGAGTCAAGGGGTCTTATGCATGTGGATTCTACAAAGCATGTATATATTCATGGGAAATAAATGCACCATTGAGTATAAACATGGGAAAACCATACAATTATCCTCATTTATACACTGCAACACTCTGTGTATAATCTCTTGCCTGAAGTGTGCATGCAGACTATGTTATGTAGGCATGACATCAAGATCCCTTAAGCAGAGGATTCTAGAGTATATTGTGAACATAAGGAATGCTCAAGATGAATTAAACAAAATGAAGAAACAAATAATAGTGGTCAGGCATGTGTATAAGAAACATTGAGGAGAGTATAATACGATATGTTTTACAGTTGCACACTATGGGTAAAAACACTTGTGTTATATATTTTTTTCTAGGATTCGATTTTTAAGTTTGTTTAGCTGCTCAGGGCACTCTGTTGAAATGAATGCAATGGCAGTGCGGTGGTGGCCTCGGGCAAACCCCAACTGGAGGCAGATCAATACATGTCCATGCAGGTCAGCGCCCATGAGCGACCTTGTTGCAAGCGTTGCATACAGGTATATATCAGACTATTCACCAAACTTTTTAGACAGACCTCGTATACATACTTGATGAATCAATTTTGAAGTAACTTGAATTCAATCAATTTATTATTATCCTAAAACAATTGTCACCCAGACACTGTGTCTCAGCTTTATATATATATATATATATATATATATATATATATAAAACCTATTAATCATACAACTGCAAGACATACATACATATGCTCCTTAAAACTTACATCCAGACCCTCTGTACTCTCTGTACTCTCATTGATCTCTACCTTCTTAATCCGACAGCAGTTAGTGGAAATTTACATAACCCGGGCATTGAGCCCAAAAACTCATTGATCATTCACTACCAACGGGCACATGATCAAAAGCAGATTTTTTACTCATTTTTATGCAAGTGCATTTGTAATATCCTCTAGTATTTCTTCTGATAATAAAAATATATTCAAGATCAAGAGATTATACACATGCACCTATAAACCGCTATACCTTATGCCTATCTAGATTAATTGCCATCCATCCTGATTTTATGTCTCAGTCATGATCTAATGCAAATGTTAGGTATAGTATGAGTTAAACCAGTGGTTCCCAACGTTTTTGAGTCACGGCGGCCCAGTGTATCAGCATTGTTTTCACGGCACCCAGAATACGAATGTTTGTGACTGAGAAATTCAGAAAAAAATTTTGTGAAGTAGTAAAGTGAAGTAAATTGTGTTTACCTGTCACCCTTAGGTTTAGCTACAGTATGTGGTGGAGGACAGGTTTGCGCTTCTATTTGTCTACTTATTTAGTTTAAATTGACCATAAATAATTAGATTTGGTGCTGGACCACCAACCAGAGGCACCCCTGCAAGTGTCCCGAGGTACCCCAGGGTGCCGCGGCACACAGTTTGGGAACCACTGAGTTAAACAAACTATTCTCGGTATATGACACTTGTAATACAGAGCTTGGACTGAGTAAAGTATATGATTCCCTTTAAGCCTTAACCCTGATAAAGAGTGCAGTTTCTACTGTGTTAAAGTACATAACTTTTTCAGTGTACTAGCTGATAAATGACCAACACCGTTGTTATGGTCTGCCATGAATATATATTGCATATTAAAAATGACGTTTTTCTTTTTCATGAAAAAGACACCACAAATGAGTCTGGCAAACTATGATTGGCATATTTGATGCATATAACAGAGGTAAATTTACTGTATTTTGAGTCAGAATAACACTGTTGATTGAGAGTCTCTAATGTATGCAAATTAGCTGCGTAGACTAAAAAGTATCTGATTCGACAGGGACCTTCAGTTAAGCTCTTGCCCTAATACTATAATACCATGCTAACCCTTGGACTTTTTAGTTTTGTATACTGTATATCTGGTTGCCTTTGATCTGTATAATCACATACTGCTATATGCTGACATGCTGTCACATTTTGAATAATAATTAATACATTTTTTAGACCATTTATTTTCCCGATCTGGACTAGTTTTTAAGATAGATTTATATTTAAAGTTAGGTTTAAACTATAAGAGTGCTCCCACAAAAGAATCTACTTTCTCTTGCCATAATGTGAAAAATAACATTCAATAGATGCAGTGTCAGTCTTCATTTCATTGCTGTGAGTTGCAGTGGGAGGTGGTCATTTGTTAAAAAGAAAAATTCTTACATTTGTGTGTGTTTTGTGTTCAGGACCAGGCAGTGGCACTGTGCTACCAAAGAATGTTCAGTAGGTGCTGTGCCAGGACTGTGAGTCACTGTGTGAAGTTGTCATGTTTAAAAAAAAATAAAACTTTTTTTTTCTAAAACATGTGTCTGTTCAGGGCCAGGCAGTGCCACTGTGTTAAAAAAAAAAATCAACGGGTGTCTTTCTACTTTTATAGGTGTGCATAATTAAAAGACAGCATCAAAGTACACGTCACCTGGCTGGTTTTTACACTGAAGTGCTCGCAGTGCTTGTGGCAGGGTATGGTCAACCTCTAGTGCTGCGATGATGTTACCCGATGTACCGATGGTTGCATACACTTCCTGAACATGACGTGCACAAGTGGGCATCTTAAGACAGGCCGGTGGGTGTCTGTATACACTGTATGATCGCTCTCTACGCAATTTGCATAAACATCGCGTGAGCGGCTCTGAATCAGCTCCTGTCTTAAAAAAAACAACATTCAGTAGGTACCAAGGCACCATTAATATCGGCACTGCGGCACTGGGAGTCGCACTGTGAAGTTGCCATTTGTTAAAGAAAAATCTTTTTTTTCCTAAAACTTGTGTGTATTCAGGGCCATGCAGTGGCACTGTGTTAAAAAAAATAGCTGCTGTACCACCATTAATATTAGCGCTGTGAGTCGATATGGATCATGATCAATCAACAAAAGAGCAGGAGCAGCAACCAAGTGCTAGTGTTGCAGCTGTTGCCTATCATAATGATACTAGTACTTCAACATCTACTAAAGCCGGTGCTCAAGAGCATAGAGGGTTTAAGACTGAGCACCTGAAATAAAAACAATATTTCACAATGTTCAAGAAAAAAAAACATCACCTCTAATAATAAGGGAAAGTTTACTGCCGAAAAGTATAAAATTGCCAACATACCAATAACAATACAAAGTGGCAAGGACATATTCAGGCCTTGGCCTTTATTTGTGAGTGGTGGTTCTAGAACTGCTGTCAGTCAGGCATCTTCTATTGTAACCTCACATGATGATCTAAAACCTTCTCACTTATATTCTAGAAGAGGTGTCAAATGTAAAACAGGTAAATCAGTTTAGAAAATAACTATTAAGACTGAAGAAACATCACAATTCCCTGAGGAGAGTCCAAGATTGTCCACGAGTGCTATGTGTCAGTCTCACATTTCAAATTCTGTACTCATAGAGAAGCCTCCTAACATTTCTGCACCCTCTGTAAATGTGGGGATAAGCAGCACAAATAAAGATGATGACAAATAATTTGAGGATGCTACTGTGGATATGCAACAGGATGAGGGGGCTTTAAGTGAAGCTGCCACCATTAATGAGGATGTTGATGATGATGATGTTGTTTGTGTAAGTCAGGCACTAGTGGGAGCAGTCCTTCCCAGTGATAAGAGAAGGCCATTACCATGCATTACCATTACCAAAAAAAACACACCTTTTGTGTGAAATAATTTTTACACAAATCTTGGCAACCTTTGTCAAGGCATCTGTATCATTTGTGAGGCCAAAGTGAGTTCAGGTAGAGATGTTAACCATCTAAGAACCTCCTCCTTATTGTGTAATTTGCAGAGAGTTCATGCTAATTATTTGGGAAAATATCAAAAATCCTGTAAAAGATAATAGCAAGCAGTTGACCATCAGCTGTCGGCAGCATAGATAGATCCCAGCACATACAATCTCTACTGCCAAAACCTTCATCATCAATCTCCTCAAATAATCGGAGATAGTTTTCCTGCATCCAATTTGCAATAATAATTGGCTCCTCTCTTATCCAGAACTTCCCAGAAGAATCCTTGCATGCTAGGTCTGTTGCTGCTGGGTGTGAATTTTCATCACAGAAGGGGACCAAAAAGACTAATAGATTCAAACAACAACTGACTGTGAGACAATCATTTGCAAGAGGAAGCAAGTATGAAAGCTGCCATCCAGTTGCAGAGTGGATCATTGAAGCCATGACAACTATACTAGCATTAGATCTGTGTCCAATATCCACCATCAATACATCTGGTTTCAAACAGTTAGTTGAGGTTCTGTGTCCCCACTACCATATCTTATCTTGATTTCATTTTACCAGAGTAATTCCTCACTGGTACTGGCACATTAAAAAAACATAGTCTTGGCCTAGAAAATTATGCCATTATGCTGAGTATCCATTTAAATACTGATATGTGGACCATAGGCAAAAGCAGGGAAGGTTTCCATCTGCCTGGAAACCCCACTCTCCAGCCCACACCATGACCGCAATAGAAATAGTATTATAATATATTGTTACTAGTGCTGCATGTTCTTTTCAGTATCACAAATGAAATAATTAGCACCACCTGTGGATCTTTTAACATGTAACACCCAGTAATAAATAACCTGTGCACCAACTAGAAGATATGGAAAACATGCACTGTTAGCGATGCCCTGCTATAGAGCCCAATATGTACATACTGTATATATCCAGGGCAGTGCTAGTTTCTTCTGTGCTCCTCCATGCTCCCTGACTTGCTCCAATAGTCTGGAATGGTGCCCACATCTAAAATAAATACATTCAGCTCAGGCAGGATGGCCTACAGACGCATCTAATGGGTTACTGTGATCAATGGTCCTGTATATGCTGGAATTATTACACACAATACACTTTGTATGACGCTTTATTAAAGCTGGGTAAGTACTAATTCTGCCCTCTTCATTGACAGGCCAGACTCGCTCTAAAATTAAGCATTTGGAAACCCCCCTCTGCAAATTCTGCATTTGCCACTGATGTGGACAACCAGTTCTGTTCAAACGAAAGATTATGTGATTGTGACAACCCACTGGGTGGGTGTATTGACTTCAGCAGCAGAAATATCTAGCACACAATGATAGCTCATTCACAGAATTAAAAAATAAATGACAGGTGCATGCAGCAGATGTTTTCTGTGGCCCGTAAAATGTCTGGGGATTTTTGGCAGCAGTTGCATAACAGTTCAGTTTGCCATTCCACCAAACTATATTCTATATTTTGACTGCGGCTTAGACTATGTGCAGTGACCTATATTTTCAATGCTGACATTTTGATTATCTACATTTTTATCAGGTCAACATGTCCTCATACAAAATATAGACACATTTATATTATCAAATGGGGTAGAGGGTGCGGAGGGTGCGCTCGCCCTATGGGTGTAATGCTGGAGTAATAGTTTGTTGTGGTCTTTTGTGTTCGATGTTGTGTGTGGAGTGATGGGGTGTAGGGAGGGAAGGGGGTCTAATGGAGTGGAGGTGGTGGGTGAGGAAATGAAGACAGAGGCAGAAATGGGGACCAAAGGGTTTATTGGAAAAAAACAGTACTAATCCTGTTCGGTCCCAGGCACCCAGGTGGGGTGAGCGATCCACTTAGGGGTGTGTGTGGGTGGAGACTGGGGATTAGGGGGCTCCTTTCCGTGCAGTTCAATAGACCGGCACGTTACCCCTGCTGGACCTTGGTCAACAGTCTTAGGATGTCTCGGGGGGGAGGGGAGTGGTGGGTTGGCAGCGGGTCTGGCGGTTGTGGAAGTACACCCTGGCGGCGTCCCGCGCAGGGGTATAAGTCTCAGAGTCACTTACCTACTGGTAGGATTTGTTAGTGAAAAAGGCTTGGGCTGCTGGTAGCTGGTGTTAGTTTCCTTTTGCAGATGCGGTGTTGGATGGCTGCTGCGGTGTCAGCGGTTGGAGGAAGCTCTGTGTGTGGTAGTGGCTTGCTGGTGCACTGTGGGGCTTGGTGCACCGCGTTGCTGGCGTTCTGTTCCCGCTGCCTGGTGGGTGCCTGCTGGTGTGGATCGCTTAGGGATTGCTGCTGGACGAACAGCTGTGAGTGGAGCTGGTGTTAGTTGCTCCCAGGGGGTGGTGCGTGGTCGCCTGGGTCTAGCAGGTGGTGTGGTGATCAAGAGGGGTGCGCAGGGCTTGCTAGGTGTGATGCCCAGCGCGGCCCTGCAGGTGGTGGGTAGAGAGGGTTCTGGAACAGCAAGGCTCGACCCAGTTCTCCGCAGGAATGAAGAGCTCTGGTGTAAGCTGGCTGTGGTGTCAGAATGTAGGGGGTCTCTGACGCGTTTCGGCTGGGGCTCTGCCTTCTTCAAGGAGGTAAGAAGTGTGGCTATGTATGTGTGATTTTATATTATCAATATTGACATTTTAAACATGTCTATATTTTGCATGTAGACAAAAAGGCATGCCAATATTTAATTTAGGTTAAACTACTACATGTGCAATTAACTATATTGTGAATGTCGACATTTTACCTACTGTATGTTGACTTGTTCACATGATCAAACTGTCAACATAAAATAAACCCATCTAGGCACAAAATGTGGCATCTTCTAACTGTGACACTACTAACTTGATATTAACATAATATATGTATATCAATGTCATTCTTTGTGTTTAAACACATTTTCGATAATAATGAAAGTCACAATATGTTTTTGTCATAAAAAATACACTTTTTAGGGTCTAAAATGTAATAGATCGCAAATACAGATACTGTATGCCCAGTTACATCTCTGCTGCTTTCAAGGCGTGCACCTGAGAGAGGATACGTACACTGCATTCACACGCAAGCTTCCATAGGATTGCATGGTACAATCGCAGTGTGCGCCATAGCGTACCATAGCATATGCAGGCACGGGTAATCGCATGGCGCATTGCGTGCGCACGTTTGTAATGCGATCAGCAATGATGTAACTGGGCACATCTGTAGTGTAAGATTTGGCCTAAATTTAAGAAGCTATGGTCAGTGTGTTATTTTATCTATATTAAATAAAGTGAACATCTCGCAACCTTTTAACATTATATAAAACAGTTCATATGCTACTTACTGTGTTGATATGATAATAGCATATAGTAATTGTTTTGAACAATTAAGTATTAGTCATAGTAAGCAGTTTCACTATCAGTGCATGTCATCAAGATGTCATCCCTCTTGTAAATGTTAGAGATGAGTGGTTTAGATTCACGGAACCGAACTTGGAGTTTCTAAGTGGAACCTGCTCAGGTCCTCCAGCCAAATTTGGTTTTCAAAATGAGAAAAGCATAACTTTCCCGGAGATCTCAGATCTCACATGTTTTGGATTGCATATAAGTGCACCACCCTTGTCATCAGGCCCCATTCCACAGAGGAGAATGCATGGAGAGAGTGTGAGCTGTAGATGTGCTGCAAGCAGCAATACTATTCACCATTAGAGAGAGTAAGGGTTTGGAGTGGGTGGATAGGGTGTAAAAGAAAGCAGGGATTTCTAATCTGTGTGTGAGGGTCAGACACTAGCACCTGCAATCTGATAAAATGCTCTTGTTGCTGTGAATGTAACAATCGGCTACTGCAATCTGCAATCAGCCTCCTGTGTAACTATGTTTGTTAGAGCCTACAGTGAGCTGCACTTACAACTGTTTTTCATAATGGTATCTATCTACACTGCAGTATATGTTGTGTATGAGGGTAGAGACAGCACTGTGATAGCGCTTAGCTGTTCAATAATATTGTGCTGTGTCTGAGTGAACTGGATGCATAAGAAGACATCTTTTTGTGGTTTAAAAGAAAATATGAAGTCTTTTATAATTCATTTTAGATATCTAAAGGGAAGATTGTGTGGTTTTTAAGAGTCAGGATATATTTACTGTACATAAAAGGTGTAATCAGCTGCAACAAAAAATAATACAAGTTATGAGAGTTATTTTTGTGGTTTAAAAAAATGTTCAAGTCTTTTATTTCAAGTGAAGATTGTGTGTTTTTGATAGGGAGTTTATATTGCTGTACATGCTAGGTATACATTAGCTGTCCCATCAGCTGCACCCCAAAATAATAAAAGTTGAAAATGATTTAAGTATTTTATAATTCACTTAACATATCTAAAGGGAAGATTTTATATTATTTAGAGGCAACATATATTACTGTACTTACTGGGTGTACTGGTCCATTCAGCTGCACTACAAAATAATAAAAGTTGAAAAAACACCTTTTATTTGTGCTTTAAAAATACATTTTAAGTCTTTTAATTTAATTTAGATACTGTATTTCAAAGGAAGATTTTGTGTATATGGGAGACAGAGTATATAACTGTACTTAATGGGTGTAGTAGTCTCGTCAGATGCAACCCAAAATAATAAAAGTTAACAAAATACTATTTGTATTTTAAAAGTAAATATCAAGTCTTTTAATTACATTTAGTTATTTCAAGGGAAGATTGTGTGTTTTTGAGAGGAAGCATATATTACTGTACTTACTGGGTGTAGACATCCTATTACCTGCACCCCAAAATAATAAAAGTAAAAAAAAATATTTTTTGTGTTTTAAAAAATTCTCAAGTATACAGGTTAAGGTAAAAGTCCCTCATATTTCTCTATCTCATTTTATATTTACTTGGTGCAATTGCAGTTACAAGTTTAGTAGCTTTACTCCTGTCCTGGTGTAAATCAATCATGGATCAGTCCAAGAAGAACAGGAGCATCCCAGTATTAGTGCTGGCAGTCATATAACTTTTTCAACACCTTCTTTTAAAGAAGGTCAAGAAGGTATAAGAAAAGGCACTCTATATCTAAACTGTGTTTGACAATCTTTAAGAAAACATCACCTTTAACTAAGAAGGGAAAAGTTACTGCCGAAAAATGTAAAATTGCCAACATGCCATACACCACATGCAGTTGTATATTATTGTATGTTTATAATTTAAGTTTTTCGTTAACTATGATTCTTTTATGACAAAACATTAAAAGTTAAGTTTTACTATACAAGGTAGATTCTTGTGCCCCAAAAAAGAGAGTACTTTCTTTCTCTTTTCTAAATGCTGTTCTTACTGTAATGGGTGCACCTCCATAAGGATAATATATCTCTGATACTACTATCCGCATTTGCATTTTTATTTATTTGGAGTAATTCTACCTTCATCTTAATTCATTTGGCACCAGTGCTCAGAGTTTCCCCTTTTCCCTTCCCTAATATTACAAACTTCATATAATAGCAAGCAGTCCAGCATCAGCTGCCAGCAGCATGGGTAATAAATGCCAACAAATGCAAAATCCACTACCAACACTTTCATCATGAAGGTCCTCATTGGAAATCAGTATTCCTCCATCCAATGTACAAAGGCAAACTGACTCCCCTATCCACAACTCCCAAGAAGAATACTTGCATGCTAGGGCTGCTGCTGGGAGTGAATCTTCATCACAGGAGAGGTCCAAGAAGAAGACTAGCTAATTGGTATACACTGATCAGTTGAGGTTATGGGTCCAAGGCACCAAATTCCATCTCAATTCTATTTTACTAGAACAGCAATTCCTCACATGTACCTTGACATTAAACAACATGTTAATCTTCACCTTGAAAATGCCATTGTACCAATTATCCACTTAACTACACATATGTGAGCAAGCAGTACTGGTTAAACTAAACACAGCTCTTAGCAAGTTCTTTTTGTTATTTTCAACAGCACTGTTAGGATTTTGATCTTGTATTCTTAAATAATATTGTGCTGTGTATTATTGCACTTGTCTCATTTACTAGTGGTGGAATCTTGGTGTTATTAAATTCCCATTACATTTTTGTATAATGCTGTGCAATGCAGTCACTAGATCCAGCAGGTAAGAGGCAGAGACAGCATTTAAGTTAGTTGAATTTTTTTATTGTATCAAAACAACATGTTACAGTTTAACTAGGGCACAAAGTTCAGTTATACTGTACATTTTGTTCTGATTTTGTTCTGATACACATACTGTAAACATTTTTTTTTCAACGAATGCGTGTACTTTCCCTGACTACTTTCCTGCTAGATCTGGTGGGTGTTTATACAATATTAATCATATAGAGCTACTTCCAAAGAATTCTGTGTATGTAGATGTCCTTAAAATTGAGTCCTCGGATTACACTCCTCGAAACTTGAGGCAGCTGATATAAATTTTCCTTGGATATAGTCATTGTGTGTTGTCTGTACTTAAATTTATTACTAATAAATAATGAGAGACAAGCCGCTTCTAGTGTAGTATATCTAGAAAGATTTGTTAATATATATAGGTAATATATATATTGTAAAATGGGTACTTGAAATGAGGACTCGGTAGATTTCCAGTGAACACAGTGTCTTTTTACTGGCAGCAGACACTTAAGAACAGCATACTCAGGCTTAGGCCTGGTAACACAGGTACATATAGAAAAATGACAAACATAAAAGATTTCCAGCACTCCTCGTGCTTAGAGGTCAGTCCACTGCAGTGGCTTGCAGCCAGAATCAGCTATGCTCTCCCAGCATCGCCCATGGTCCCTGGCACTACAGTCACTTGGGCGTACTCGCTGGCCACTATTCAGCATCAGTGCCCAGAGCACTGGGTGTATGAGAGTTTTAAACTCTTTCTGTCTCTCAGTGATGAGCTGCAGCTGGGCCTGTGTAATTGTGAAAACCTGGAGTTCCAAATCTCCCATGCTGCTGCAAACTGCACAGGCTTCACTCAAGCCTTCCTTGAGTATGGCATAGCTCATTATCTTTCTGAAAGAAGCCACTGCCACCAGGGAATATTGTTTCCATGAAGGGGAGTATTTGATGGACAGCAATGTTCAGGTAGGTGTTAAGTGTCAAAGTAACATCCACCTAACTGCCAGGACTCTAGGTTTCCAAACAGAACATTGCCCAGAGCATCACACTACCTTTGTTGCTTTGCCTTCTTCCCATAGTGCATCCTGGTGCTGTCTCTTCTTCAGGTAAATGAGATGCATGCACCAGTCTGTCAGCATGATGTAAAATAAAATGTGATTCATCATACCAGCCCACCTTATTCCATTGCTTCATTGTCCATTTCTCAGACTCATATATATATATATTGTGACAAGAATCACATAGACCGGGTAAAATCCATCAGTAGCTTTATTGCTCACCACAGGCAGGTATACAGGATATGGCAGTTTCACAGGCAAGATGTTACACAAAGTCTTCCAAACAGCAATATTTTCTTCAGTGGACTCGCAGGTCCAAGATCCCTAACACTAGTCACCCCTGACCTATAACCTGAGCAACTATCTCACCATCAGGATCAGTTTCCCCATTGTCTCTGCAGTTGTTAAACCAGCCTCACACAGGTGTCTGTAATCAGCTTCCTTTCCAGACTCTGATTGAGGCAACACCTGAACTGGACATTTCACATTCCTTAAGCCTTTACTCGGCCAACCCAGGAATATCTGGATATTCCACATTTACTTCATGTGGAATTATGCTGACCCTGTCACAATATATATACGAGGGTTGTTCAATAAGTAATATCACAAGTCCTCTCATGTATGTAATATTCGCTATTTCATTCTAATTTCTCACCAGGCGACAGCAGGTAGACCACTGCTACCCCTCACAGCGATTACACTGCACCTCCTATCAGTCATACTGTCCCAACATCAGTTATAAGATGGCAGGGGTGGCAATAACATGGTCAAAAATTGAGGTCCATAGAGTGATCAGATTTCTGCATCTAAAGGGCACATTTGGTTTCCTCACCAAGTGAAATACTGTGAATGCTGACTGCTATACCTGGGTTGCTGCAGACAGGCGTCATATTGCTGCACGATAATGCCAGTCCACACTCAGCCAACCATATGCATGAGTTGCTATGGTGCCACCATTGGGAAGTACTAGACCATACTACCTTCAGCCCTGATCTGGCACCGAGTGATTTATGTCTCTTTGGACCATCGATGAAGCACCTGGGTGGAAAGTGATGCACATCAAAAAGTTCAGCAATCCATCATGTCCTGGTTTCAGGCATTCTACCCTGATTTATTCTATGCTGGGATAGATGCCTTGGTGTACCACTTGAACAAATGCAAGTATGGGGGCTATGTGGAAAAATAATCTGTTCCAAGGCCATACTATTGATTATATATATATATATATATATTAGGGGTGTGCACCGGCCACTTTTCGTGTTTTGTGTTTTGGTTTTGGATCTGGATCTTTCTTCGTGTTTTGGATCTGGATTGGTTTTGCCAAAACCACCCTTCCGTGTTTTGGGTTCTGGGTTTTGTGTTTTGGATCTGTATTTTTTTTAAAAAAAGCATAAAAACAGCTAAAATCACAGAATTTGTAGGTTTTTCTGCTCCTATGCTATTATTAACCTCAATAACCTTAATTCCCACTCATTTCCAGTCTATTCTGAACACCTCACACCTCACAATAGTGTTTTTATGTCCAAAACGTTGCACCGAGGTAGCTGGATGACTATGCTAAGCGACACGAGTGGGCGGCACAAACACGTGACCCATCTAGGCGTGAAACTGCAGTGGCAGACAGGATGGCAGTTTGAAAAACTAGGCCCCAAACTGTACATAATGCAAAGAAAAAAAAGAGGTGCAAGATGGAATTGTCCTTGGGCCCTCCCACCCACCCTTATGTTGTATAAACAGGACATGCACACTTTAACAAACCAATCATTTCAGCGCCAGGGTCTGCCACACAACTGTGGCTGAAATGATTGGTTCGTTTGGGCCCCCACAAAACAAGCTGGCAATTAATGTGTCCCTGCACAAACTGGCTCTATGGAGGCAAGATGTCATCCTCATCCTCCTCATCCACCGATTCCTCACCCTCTTCAGTGTGTACATCCTCATCCTCACAAAGTATTAACTCGTCCCCACTTGAATCCACCACCACAGGTCCCTCTGTACCTTCTGGAGGCTGGTCTCCCTGGAAGAGCTGATAATTCATTTTGATGAACATCATCTTCTCCACATTCTGTGGAAGCAACCTCCTACGCCTTTCGCTGACAAGGTTCCCGGCTGCACTAAACACTCTTTCGGAGTACACACTGGAGGGGGGGCAACTCAGGTAAAATAGAGCCAGTTTGTACAGGGGCCTCCAAATTGCCTCTTTTTCCTGCCAGTACAGGTATGGACTGTCTGCCATGCCTACTTGGATGCTGTCACCGATGTAATCCTCCACCATTCTGTCAATGGTGACAGTATCATATGCAGTGACAGTAGACATGTCAGAAATTGTTGCCAGGTCCTTCAGTCCGGACCAGATGTCCAAACTTGGTCCTGCCTGTCCTGCATCACCGCCAGCGGGTTGCTTAGGATACCTAAGTTTTTTCCTGGCAGCCCCAGTTGCAGGAGAAAATGAAGAAGGAGCTGTTGACGTGTCACGTTCCGCTTCAGCTGACAGTGTGTTCACCAGCAGGTCTTTGCACCTCTGCAGGCTTGTGTCGGCCGGAAAGAGAGACACCACATAGGCTTTAAACCTAGGATCGAGCACGGTGGCCAAAACGTAGTGGTCTGATTTCAACAGATTGACCACCCTGGAATCCTGGCAAAGCGAATGAAGGGCTTCATCCACAAGTCCCACATGCCGAGCGGAATCGCTCCGTCTTAGCTCCTCCTTCACTTTCTCCAGCTGCTTCTGCAAAAGCCTGATGAGGGGAATGACCTGACTCAAGCTGGCAGTGTCTGAACTGACTTCACGTGTGGCAAGTTCGAAGGGCTGGAGAACCTTGCACAACACGGAAATCATTCTCCACTGCGCTTGAGTCAGGTGCATACCCCCTCCTTTGCCTATGTCATAGGTGGATGTATAGGCTTGTATGGCCTTTTGCTGCTCCTCCATCCTCTGAAGCATATAGAGGGTTGAGTTCCACCGTGTCACAACCTCTTGCTTCAGGTGATGGCGGGGCAGGTTCAAGAGTGTTTGCTGGCGCTCCAGTCTTCGGCACGCAGTCGCTGAATGGCGAAAGTGGCCAGAAATTTTTCGGGCCACCCAAAGCGTCTCCTGCACGCCCCTGTCGCTTTTCAGAAAATTCTGCACCACCAAGTTTATTGTGTGAGCAAAACATGGGACGTGCTGGAATTTGCCCAGATGTAATGCCCGCACAATATTGGTGGCGTTGTCAGATATCACAAATCCCCAGGAGAGTCTAAGTGGGGTAAGCCACTGGGCGATGATTTCCCTCAGTTTCTCTAAGAGGTTGTCGGCGGTGTGCCTCTTACTGAAACCGGTGATACACAGCGTAGCCTGCCTTGTAACGAGCTGGCGTTTCTGAGATGCTGCTACTGGTGACGCTGCTGCTGTTGCTGCGTAAGGTGATACATCTACCCAGTGGGCTGTCACAGTCATATAGTCCTTAGTCTGCCCTGTTCCACTTGTCCACATGTCCGTGGTTAAGTGGACATTGTGTACAACGGCATTTTTCAGGACACTGAGGACACTTTTTCTGACGTTTCTGTACAGTCTCGGTATCGCCTGCCTAGTGAAGTGGAATCTAGACGGTATTTGGAACCGGGGACACACTACCTCCATCAATTGTCTAAATCCCACTGCACTAATGGCGGATACCGGACGCACGTCTAACACCAACATAGCAGTCAAGGCCTCAGTTATACGTTTTGCTTCAGGATGACTGCTGTCGTACTTCATCCTCCTCGCTAAGGACTGTTGGAGGGTCAATTGTTTAGTAAAAGTAGTGGTGTTCCTACTTCCTCTCTGGGATGATGAACGACTCCCAGCAGCAGCAACAGCAGCAGCGGCAGCAGTAGGCGTAGCAATGCAGGATCCTCCAGAGGAATCCCGGATAGGAGAGTCAGTCATGCCAGTGACATGGCCTGCAGGACTACTTCCGATCCTGACTAAGGAGGAAATTGACGAGGAGGGAGTTGACGGTGTGGTTTGCAGGCGCTTGGATACAACAGGACAACGGGATTTAGGTGTCCCTGGACTGCTTACGGTCTTAGCCAAAGTTTCTGAACTTGACAGTAACTTTTTATGAACGCGCTGCAGGTGCCGTATAAGGGAGGATGTTCCTAGGTGGTTGACGTCCCTACCCCTACTTATTTCACCTTTACATATGGTACATATGGCAAGACAGTTGTTGTCCGGATTTGGATAGAAATATTGCCAGACCAAAGAGGTGGAATGTTTGGTCTTCTGCCCAGGCATGACCGTGATGGGCTTTTTCATCCCACGGACAACAACTGTCTCCCCCGGAGCCTGATTTAAACAAACCACATCACCATCAGAATCCTCCTCGCCAACTTCCTCCTCAGCGCCAGCTACACCAGTATCCTCATCCTGTTGTACTTCAACAGTGACATCTTCAATTTGCATATCAGCAAGTGGACTGTGGGTGCTCCTTTCAGCACTTGCAGGGGGCATGCAAATGGTGGAAAGAGCCACCTCTTCCCGTCCAGTGCTGGGAAGGTCAGGCATCGCAACCACCACCACACTTGGACTCTCCTTGGGGATTTGTGATATCTTCTTAGAAAGCACAGTTCTTCGCTGTGCTTTTGCCAGCTTAACTCTTTTGATTTTTTTAGTGGGAGGAGGGCTTCCATCGTCATGTGAAGCTGAACCACTAGTCATGAACATACTAGGGATCGACCTTAGCCGTTCCTTGCCACTCCGTGTCGTAAATGGCATATTGGCAAGTTTACGTTTCTCTTCAGCTGATTTAAATGTCTTTTTCAAGGTCATTTTCCTGAACTTTGCCATTTGGGATTGTATGTGCCCTCTACTATGACATTGGGCATCGGCCTTGGCAGACGACGTTGATGGCATGTTATCGTCTATGTCATGACTAGTGGCAGCAGCTTCAGCACTAGGAGGAAGTGGTTCTTGATCTTTCTCTATTTTATTTTTATCGGAGAAAGTTTGGTCCTCCATTTATGTTATATCGATTTGATATATACGTGCGGCTAAACACAGAAAATAATTTTTTTTTTGGTTTGGACTGGAGTGTACTTTGTGGGTTACAGCACCCTTTAACGGTCAAGCCAGCCGGCCCTTTACTTATGACACAGGCGCACTCTTGGCACTACTTTGTTGATGCACGTGCGGCTACTGCGCACACAATTCACAAACACAGAAAATATTTTTTTTTTGGTTTGGCCTGGAGTGTACTTTCGGGGGTTACAGCACCCTTTAACGGTCAAGCCAGCCGGCCCTTTACTTATGACACAGGCGCACGCTTGGCACTACTTTGTTGATGCACGTGCGGCTACTGCGCACACAATTCACAAACACAGAAAATAATTTTTTTTTTCGTTTGGACTGGAGTGTACTTGGGGGTTACAGCACCCTTTAACGGTCAAGCCAGCCGGCCCTTTACTTATGACACAGGCGCACGCTTGGCACTACTTTGTTGATGCACGTGCGACTACTGCGCACACAATTCACAAACACAGAAAATAATATTTTTTTTGGTTTGGACTGGAGTGTACTTTCGGGGGTTACAGCACCCTTAACGGTCAAGCCAGCCGGCCCTTTACTTATGACACAGGCGCACGCTTGGCACTACTTTGTTGATGCACGTGCGGCTACTGCGCACACAATTCACAAACACAGAAAATAATTTTTTTTTGGTTTGGACTGGAGTGTACTTTCGGGGGTTACAGCACCCTTAATGGTCAAGCCAGCCGGCCCTTTACTTATGACACAGGCGCACGCTTGGCACTACTTTGTTGATGCACGTGTGGCTACTGCGCACACAATTCACAAACACAGAAAATAATTTTTTTTTTGGTTTGGACTGGAGTGTACTTTCGGGGGTTACAGCACCCTTAACGGTCAAGCCAGCCGGCCCTTTACTTATGACACAGGCGCACTCTTGGCACTACTTTGTTGATGCACGTGCGGCTACTGCGCACACAATTCACAAACACAGAAAATAATTTTTTTTTGGTTAGGACTGGAGTGTACTTTCGGGGGTTACAGCACCCTTTAACGGTCAAGCCAGCCGGCCCTTTACTTATGACACAGGCGCACGCTTGGCACTACTTTGTTGATGCACGTGCGGCTACTGCGCACACAATTCACAAACACAGAAAATAATTTTTTTTTTGGTTTGGACTGGAGTGTACTTTCGGGGGTTACAGCACCCTTAACGGTCAAGCCAGCCGGCCCTTTACTTATGACACAGGCGCACGCTTGGCACTACTTTGTTGATGCACGTGCGGCTACTGCGCACACAATTCACAAACACAGAAAATAATTTTTTTTTTGGTTTGGACTGGAGTGTACTTGGGGGTTACAGCACCCTTTAACGGTCAAGCCAGCCGGCCCTTTACTTATGACACAGGCGCACGCTTGGCACTACTTTGTTGATGCACGTGCGACTACTGCGCACACAATTCACAAACACAGAAAATAATATTTTTTTTGGTTTGGACTGGAGTGTACTTTCGGGGGTTACAGCACCCTTAACGGTCAAGCCAGCCGGCCCTTTACTTATGACACAGGCGCACGCTTGGCACTACTTTGTTGATGCACGTGCGGCTACTGCGCACACAATTCACAAACACAGAAAATAATTTTTTTTTGGTTTGGACTGGAGTGTACTTTCGGGGGTTACAGCACCCTTAACGGTCAAGCCAGCCGGCCCTTTACTTATGACACAGGCGCACGCTTGGCACTACTTTGTTGATGCACGTGCGGCTACTGCGCACACAATTCACAAACACAGAAAATAATTTTTTTTTTGGTTTGGACTGGAGTGTACTTTCGGGGGTTACAGCACCCTTAACGGTCAAGCCAGCCGGCCCTTTACTTATGACACAGGCGCACTCTTGGCACTACTTTGTTGATGCACGTGCGGCTACTGCGCACACAATTCACAAACACAGAAAATAATTTTTTTTTGGTTAGGACTGGAGTGTACTTTCGGGGGTTACAGCACCCTTTAACGGTCAAGCCAGCCGGCCCTTTACTTATGACACAGGCGCACGCTTGGCACTACTTTGTTGATGCACGTGCGGCTACTGCGCACACAATTCACAAACACAGAAAATAATTTTTTTTTTGGTTTGGACTGGAGTGTACTTTCGGGGGTTACAGCACCCTTAACGGTCAAGCCAGCCGGCCCTTTACTTATGACACAGGCGCACGCTTGGCACTACTTTGTTGATGCACGTGCGGCTACTGCGCACACAATTCACAAACACAGAAAATAATTTTTTTTTTGGTTTGGACTGGAGTGTACTTGGGGGTTACAGCACCCTTTAACGGTCAAGCCAGCCGGCCCTTTACTTATGACACAGGCGCACGCTTGGCACTACTTTGTTGATGCACGTGCGACTACTGCGCACACAATTCACAAACACAGAAAATAATATTTTTTTTGGTTTGGACTGGAGTGTACTTTCGGGGGTTACAGCACCCTTAACGGTCAAGCCAGCCGGCCCTTTACTTATGACACAGGCGCACGCTTGGCACTACTTTGTTGATGCACGTGCGGCTACTGCGCACACAATTCACAAACACAGAAAATAATTTTTTTTTTGGTTTGGACTGGAGTGTACTTTCGGGGGTTACAGCACCCTTAACGGTCAAGCCAGCCGGCCCTTTACTTATGACACAGGCGCACGCTTGGCACTACTTTGTTGATGCACGTGCGACTACTGCGCACACAATTCACAAACACAGAAAATAATATTTTTTTTGGTTTGGACTGGAGTGTACTTTCGGGGGTTACAGCACCCTTAACGGTCAAGCCAGCCGGCCCTTTACTTATGACACAGGCGCACGCTTGGCACTACTTTGTTGATGCACGTGCGGCTACTGCGCACACAATTCACAAACACAGAAAATAATTTTTTTTTTGGTTTGGACTGGAGTGTACTTTCGGGGGTTACAGCACCCTTAACGGTCAAGCCAGCCGGCCCTTTACTTATGACACAGGCGCACGCTTGGCACTACTTTGTTGATGCACGTGCGGCTACTGCGCACACAATTCACAAACACAGAAAATAATTTTTTTTTTGGTTTGGACTGGAGTGTACTTTCGGGGGTTACAGCACCCTTAACGGTCAAGCCAGCCGGCCCTTTACTTATGACACAGGCGCACGCTTGGCACTACTTTGTTGATGCACGTGCGGCTACTGCGCACACAATTCACAAACACAGAAAATATATTATTTTTTTAGCACTTGGGGGGAGCACCCCTGATGGACAGAGCACCCCCTGGACAACACTACAGCACTCCTTTAGGACTGGGACACTGCACAGGACTTTGGAGTGGACACAGCCCCTATGGAGAACTGACTGCACAACACAGTCCAGCCAGCCCCTATGGACTTTGAAGTAGTGGACACAGCCCCTATTAACAACAGCAGCACAGCACAACACAGCCAGCCCCTATGGACTTTGAAGTAGTGGACAACAGCAGCACTACACTACACTACACTACACAGCCCTAACTCCCACCCTCCCTCTTCACTGTCCACAGCCGAGTGAGAAAATGGCGCCGACGTGTGTACCTTATATAGGATCCAAAACCCGCGAGACTCGGAAGGCGGGAAGATGACGTTTTGCCTCGATTTCAGATCCGAGTCAGGCGGGAAAAGTCGAGCCTGACTCGGATCGGACTCGGATCGGGGGGGCTCGGGGGGGTTCGGATTTCAGAAATCCGAACCCGCTCACCCCTAATATATATATATATATATATATATATGTAAGAGTGCTAGGGCATTCAGTGGTTAACTCAAATTTTGATAAACTTATTTTGTTACTTTGTAGTGCACCAATAGTCATCCACGGTTAACAAAACCCATGCTTTTGCACTTTTTTTTCTGAATTCTGTCTTATTTGCATTGTGTAAAATTACCCCCAAACCCCCCCCCCAAAATATAAATATTTTTTAAAACTGTATAAAATTGTTATATCATGTAAAGCATTAAACATAAAATCATCAAACATAATGATCCTATATAATCTAGTTAATATAAACAGTATTCATTAATAAGCCACAAACAAAGAACCTGAGATCTGTATAAAGATTATAAATGTGTGAGAAGATCAAAAACATAGATTTAAGTATTAGTTTAAAGGCACCCCTTGTAGACAATGGGATGTCACTTCGTCCTCTGGCTGCTTGAAGCTTGAGGTGCTATGTGCCCCTGGTGCAGTCTGAGTTAGCTGTGCCTGAAAATGCACTGGTGAAGGAGGGCACCTCTGCACTAGTATGGCACTTCGCACCTAGTATTTTTTTCATGCAGCACTACTGTATTTATCCTTTGCCCTAGCCTTTTAGCCAGGGCAAGGATAATTTTGTATACTCCTACCTGAATGGCTAGGGCTTATTTATTTATTGCACTTTTTTAGAAATTTGCCACACCTTTGCATATTTAATGTGTTTGTGTTTTCACGTTTTGTGGAGTTTTGGGTGTAGACTCTTATGGGCCACACTCTTCTCAAGTAATCTGAGGCTCTCTCCTTCTGGGGAGAGCTGAAGAATCCTTCCCCCAGGGGGAAAATTTGAGCAACCCTGGCAGGGGCGTTTCTAGAGAGGAGGGGGCCCATGTGCAGCCTCCAACATGGGCCCCCTCCTCTACGCCCGGCACTGAGCTGTGCGTGGCCAGTGCCCGAGTTATAGACTCTGGGCACTAGAGTGTTCCCAGAGTCTATAGTGTATGCACAGGCCACTTTCCCTGTACTGTGCATGCGCAAAATGGCAGCTGCGGCTATTTTCCAGTCGTTTTACAGCGCCGAACCCCAGCGCCGACGTGGGACTTCGGAGAGGTAAGTAATATTATGGGTGCAGGGTGTGTGGTGCAGGGCCCCCATGGACCCAGGGGCCTGTATTCCCCCCACACCCTGCACCCATTATAGATATGCCCCTGAGCCCTGGATAGAAAGGGATCACCCAAAGCTTTTCTGCAAAGGGAAGATGGAAGACACTTGACCCCTAAGAGGCAATTTGACTCCATGGATTGGAGATGTCATGGGGACTCCCTAGCTTCAGCAAAAGGATCCTAAAGATTGCTCTTTCCCCTGAATGGGGCCTTTTGATTCTGAGGGGATGGAGAGGGGTCTGAAGATCCAAGCTTTGTACTGCACTGGGTGACAGGAGCATGCACCTCAGGATTCAATAAAAAAAAAATCAGTTTTAAATGAGCTTATACATATAAACCAAGCCGTGAAAAAACACAATTATTTAAAGCAATATATAGTATAGAATTGTCCCTATATTAGGAAGCAGTAGCAGCGGTGACTCTGGTTCGTATGCAAGATTTGTGCCTTCTGCTCCTCCTGCCTTCTTCTTTCCGACATAGGGCGGTATTCAATTAGTTTCGCACCCGCAATACTTTTTCGCTTGCTGTACTTTTCGCCGACTTCACATGTTTTGGCCGCAAAAACTTTTTGTGCCTACCCCCGCTATTTGCCGTATTCAAATCCTAAAAGCCGCAAAAATGCATACTGACGAATGTGACACAGGCGAAAAGTGCTGTCAGAATTGGGGAAATTAGCCTGACACCCCCAAGAAGATGCATTAACATTGGGGATCAATGTAGATGCCCCCAAATAGCCCTAATAAAGCTATTTGGGGTACTTAAGTAGTGTCAATTGGCTCTAATTTGCGCCTTTACACAAGTGGTAAAGAATAGCATTAAGCAGGTTTCTTTTTGGTGAATATAAGTAGCCCTGTCAAATTTGGGGTACATGAAAATGGGTGCAAGCATGGTTCATAGTCACTAAAGTGAAGATTTAAAAAACAAAAAAACGTACTTCAAGCAAACACCTGCAATCAAAAATACACTTCCCCCATGCTTGCAGACCCCCCAAAAGTTTATTTCGCTAGTTTAAAAGTTTGTACCCCCACTTTAGTTTTTCGCCCCCATTTTCAAAGTGCTTTTTTTTTGGTGTTCCTCACATTTTTTAGGATTTTTTTGATACAGTTATCCTTTGGGGGGCTGTCTCAAGGTTGCTGAGTGGTTTCCACAGCTTTGCACCCCAAATTAACAATTTTGCACTTTTTTTCTCGCGTATTACATTGCATTGACTTTTCGCGTACGCGAAAAGTGTTTGTAATTGAATACAGCAAAAATTTTCCGACTGCAGAAAAGTCGCAATCCGCGATACTTTTTTGCGGATTCTGACTTTATGCGGCTAATTGAATATGGGCTATACTTAGTAAACTGTGCATGCTTCTCCCAGACTCTCCTGCCTCAGACAGGTGTAATGTTTGGGTGCTTTTAAAGTTTGGAAGTCGATTTACAATATGACTGTTAGTGCATGAGGGGATCCTGTAGTATTCTATGGGAAAGTACAGATGTTTGAGCAAAGGTCGATTTTGGCAGAGATTCGGTTTTATAGGTGATTTTATAGTTGATGTTGCCTTTAATAAATTCCTGATTTGCAAAATCAGCTTAAATCACCTATAAATGCTGTACACTAAAAAAATCGAACTTTAGTAAATATACCCCAAAGTGTCATTACTAATTTATGATGGTTACAACTGTGGCTGGGAAAACAATGGGCGGACTGATGCATAGTGTACCTATGGAAATGTATGCAGTCTCGCCAGAGCCATAACTAGACTTTTTGGTGCCCTGTGCCAGAGAGAGCATTGGCGACCCCTCCCATTTTTAAATAGGGACATAAGATAGAGTACCTGAAAAATGGACATGGCCCCATGGGAAAGGGCAAGGGAAGAGGTAGGGGAGGCCAGGAGATGCTGGGGATAAAAAAAGAGGAAGCTACAAGTGAGAATGATAATAAACAGGAAAATTGACAGGCCCAAGCAGCGCCCCTGCCCTGCTGTGCCCAGTGCCAGGGCACTGGTCGCACTACACTAGTTACGGCCCTGAGTCTCGCATTGGGTGGTCAAACACTCACATTTGAAAAAGTTAGCAAATTTGGCTGCTGTAGACATCCGCATTTGCCATTACTTTGCATGAAACTCAGAAACAGGCCCTCTATGTCAATCAGGAATCATTACAGTGGGTAGCCATTTTGGTCAGCTTGTTCCTTGTGTCTAGCCTGTGCTTGACGTAAAGTACATTAGTATTTACTCTTTTCCATATCTCTTTCAAGCTTTTATAGAGCTCCTGGACTGCTGGAATTTTACTGTGACTGAGTGTGAAAATGGCTATGAATGATAACCATAATACACAAAGAAAGGACTATGCAAGGTAGAAGAATATTGGGAAATATTATATGCAAATTCCTCTAATATTAAGTATTCTGCCCAATTGTTTTGCTGTAGATGTGTAAATAGTGTTTGACACACTTATTAAAGCATTCTATTTGACCATTTGTTTGCTCTGGAACCTGGACAATAGTTTTAATTTAATCTAAAGACTATCACAGAATGCCTTTTATAAGTGAGACATAAACAGCAGATCTTGGTCTGAGACTATTGAGTCTGAACAATTGTGAAATCTATAGATATTTGTAATGAGCTGTCAAGCAGTTTGAAGAGCAGAGGGCATCTTGGTCAAGGAAATTAAGTTTGCCAGTTTTGGAAAATTGATCTACAAAAACTAATAAAGTTGTAATCGCTTTGGAAATGGCAAATCAGGAATCATATCTACAGAAATACAGGTTGAGTCTCCCATATACAAAATACTTGGGACAAGGGGTATTTTGGATATTGGAATATTCTGTATTTTGAAATATTTGCATACCATAATGAGATATCATGGGAATAGGACCCAAATCTAATCACAGTATGCATTTATATTTCATATACACCTTATACACAGCCTGCAGGTAATTTTATACAATATTTTCAATAATTCTGTGGCTCATACAAAGTTTTTGTACATACAGTACATGAAAAACATTTATGTTTCATATACACCATAAACACAGAGGCTGAAGGTAATTCTATACAATGTTTTTAATAATTGTGTGCCTTAAAGAAAGATTGTGTACATTGAACCATCAAAAATCAAAGGTTTCATTATCTCAGTCATGCTAATAAAAATCATGCTAATAAAAATCCTATTTCTGAATATTCCGTATTTTGGAATATCTGGATATGGGAGACTCAACCTGTATCTTTCCAAGGCCCAGAAGGTACCAGCAGCAGCAGCCACCAGTAGGAGTATGCTGTAACTTGTTCCTGGTAACTTCTAACTTGTTCCTGGTACAAATAAAGCAATCAATACAATGTACCTACAAGAATTGTCTGGCATTTAAATAGAAATTTGCATCCTTAGAAAAGAAGGATTTATTGTATCAATGACCCTTTCTGAGACTGGTCGCACACTTTTACGAATTGACAGAACAAAGCATTTGCTATTTGTTTCTTGGAGCTTGGTCGATTAAGAGACTACAAATTTTAAGCATACTATTAACATACAGACAATCCTGTGTCGGACTGGGACATGAAGGTCCCTCCAGGGGAATACAGTGACAGGGGCCCATGCTTAAAGGGTGTGGTCATCCACCAGAGGGGGGTATGGTCAGCAACCACAGGTGCTTGGCTAATCAATTGGCAAATCTTGATATAGTTTCTATAGAAGAGAACCAAGCCCCCATGCTGATCAGTGTTCCTGGTAACTGACCATCTAATAAAGTAACAATCTATAATTTGAGGTCTGGAACCTGACACCTAGCGGAAGGGGTGGGCTCACAGGCAGTGGGGCCCACTGGGGATTTCCCCTGTTCCCCTATGGGCCAGTCCAACCCCAGTGACATCTTAATCATGAGTTCACCTAATACTTTTACTATTAGACACAAATATTGCTAATGACCAACTGCACACAATTCAATTCTAAACAGCAACAGTTAAATGACTGTTAAAGCTACCTAAATCACATAGAAGATTTTCAAGAGGATGATAATGCAATGAATTCACTGAATACAGTATTACTGGCAAAGCAGCAAGAGTCACTGTTTCCCCAAGGAGAACAACTATACTGGAGATCTCTAAGAGGAGACAGAAGAAACCAGAGACAGAAGAAAGCAGGGGCAGTTGCCGTTACAAATTAAACATCATCAGATGGATAATAATGAAGAACGGTGATGATGATTGGAACATGGGTTTGGAGAAGATTGATTATTTATCACACAGGAGAAATGATCCATTGCAGTTATTTCCATCAATAGAGACACTGAGTCTAGACTAGCACAGGTCTTTATGAGATCCAACAAAAAGATATGGCATATACACAAAGGTCATATTCCCCCTTGGGAGCACCAGATGTGATTGGCAGGTATAAGTTTATTTAACCCAGTACTTAGGGTAACATTGTGAGATGTTTAACTGCCACAAATGCATTGGTATTGGAACACCTGACATTAGGAGACTTAAAGTGAATGACTAGACACACATGACATAGTTATAGCTAGAAAAAAGGAGAAAAAATAGTAGGGGCCAGATTGCATTAGTCAAACTTAGAAAATGTAACACACTCAAACAAAAGATCTTGCATCATACAGGTGCACTGAGCAGGTGTGAATACATTGCACTTAAAATGAGGAGGTGGGCCATCAGCAGGATTCAGCCATGTAACTGAATTGAGTTGATGTTCATCCATAACCAAACATGTTGGCAGGAAGTGAAAATCATGTTTTAGGGCAAAGGCAACCACATTTGAAACATATGACTCAACTGAGGAAGGAACTACAGAAGGCATAGATGGTTTGCAGAGATGGCTTCAAAAAAGTTGGGACAGGGAAAATCCTGCTACTCCCGAGCACAGAGCTTTAGTGAGGGAAACTGAGGAAAAGTGGGTACATGACATTGAATGCTATCCCCAAGCAAGGAACCAGTTGATGTAGAGATAATATGGATTACTAAATTGCAGCTCTATAAACAATCAAGACAAGAGAGGCTCAAATACTCACATATGGCTGAGGCCGGACACCAAATCACCCAAAATGGTCCCATAGGTATAGTAGTGTTTTTTTTTGGTCCTATTTGTGTGTCTTTGTGCTGTATTGTAGTGTAAATGATAGTAGGTAAAGCTTAAGGTAAGGTGAGCTTATTGTGTATGTGGTGCACAAGCAGTGAAGTTGAGGAGAGCAGTGCCGATTTTGCAGGAGGACAATGTACACTATATTAAAAAAAGTATTTGGCCACACCTGTTAACTATTGAAATGGGGTGTTTCGATCAGACCCATTGTCACAGGTGTATAAAATCCAGCACCTAGTCATGCAGTCTCTATTTGCAAACATTTGTGATACAATATGGGTTGTTCTGAAGAGTTCAGTATCTTCAAGCATGGTACTGTGATAGGATGCCACCTTTACAATAAGATGGTTTGTGAAATTTTTCCCTGCTGGATATTTCACTGTCAATTGTAAGTGATATTATTAGAAAATGGAAGCATTTAGAAACAACAGCAACTGGGACAATTAGCAGAAGAGCACTTAAAATCACAGACCGGGGTCAATGACTGCTAAGGCGCATGGTGCGTAAAAGTCGCCAACACTATGCTGATTCCATAGCTGAAGAGTTCCAGTCTTACACTGGCATTACTGTAAGCACAAAAACTGTGTGGCTGGAGCTTAATTGAATGGGTTTCCATGGCCTAGCAGCTGCATGCAAGCCTCATATCACCAAGTCCAATATCAAGCCTCGGATGAAATGGTGTAAAGCACACCAACACTGGACTGTGGAGCATTGGAAACATGTTCTGTGGAGTGATGAATCACATTTCTCTGTTTGGCAGTCAGATAGGTAAGTGTGCCGAGAGAATGTTACCTGCCTTACTGCATTGTGCCAACTGTGAGTTTGGATGAGGAGAGATAATGGTATGGGGATGCTTTTCAGGGTTTGGGTTAGGCCCCTTATCTCCAATGAAGGGCAATCTTAATGCTTCAGCAAGACATTTTGGGCAATGCTATGCTTTCAACTTTGTGGCAAGAGATTGGGGAATGCCCTTTTCTATTCCAACATGACTGTGTCCCAGTGCACAAAGCAAAGACTGTAAAGACATGGTTTGATGAGTTTAGTGTGGAAGAACTTGACTGGCCCAAACAGAGTCCTGACTTTAACCCCATCGAGCACCTTTAGGATGAACTGAAATGGAGATTGCAAGCCAGGCCTTCTCATTCAACATCAGTGCCTGCCCTCATAAATGCTCAACAAAATGAATGGGCACAAATTCCCACAGAAACCCTCTAAAATTTTGTGGAAAGCCTTCCAAGTAGAGTGGAAGCTGTTATAGCTGCAAAAGGGGGATCAACTCCATATATTAAAGTATATGTATTTGAATACAATATCATTACTTACCCTGTTGGTGTAATCGTCAAGCATCTGAATATTTTAGTCCATATAGTGTATGTTGCTATGGCCACTGGCACCATAGTGGGAGTGTGACAGAGCTACAGCTTGTAGCTTGGGTGAAGATTCCCATATCTGATCTGGATTTTCGAAATATTTTGCCTGTGAGCACATCAAGTGAACTTCCAGGAGAGTCTTGCAAGTTTCTGTTTCACTTATCTTTGAAAGATAGTGAGCCTCTTGACCCTTGTAAACTGCATGTTAGTGGGGAGGTCTAGAAGCAGGAGGAGGCCTGGTTTTGCCACTTTAAATATGGATAAACTGGAGCTCGCAACCTATTACATAAGCCTTTTGGTCTGATTTTTAGTAGTGATTGTTGTACAGTTGATATTGCATCAATTAATAGTTCCTGCCAGATGTATGTTTTCCGGAATGTAACAACTGAACTGTAACCAGCATAGTTGTACAGTAAAAATGTACTGTTTGTTATATACTGTAGATTGTTAGATCCTGCTTCATGACCTTTAACAAACTGAGTTAATCATAAATGCACTCCATTTGTTTGCTAACTGTGTTACCTGGAAATATAGGTATTTATCAGTTCATGTACAGTACTATTCCATCTTTTACCTGTAGCTACCCCTCCTACTCTTTCCTTTAAATATATCAAGGTGTTTTTTATATACACCACGAGTCAGTGTTGTTGTGTGCAGGGAGTGTAACTGGTTTCCTATGTCATCCCCTGGTTGAAGAATTCACATCGATACAGGTTGGAGAAGATTTGGGTAGAGGCACTGAGCTCCAGCAGGTGAGAGACACAAAGCACACACACAGACCTGCTATACTCTTGTCAGACATTATGAAGGGTGTTACATCTATAAATATATATTTTGAGCTAGTACACTGGCTAAACTTTTAATCTCAGAAAAAAGAGTACTTTTAGTATTCAAGTAATTTTGTGTTATATATATGTAATTTTTTACTGTTGCTTTAATTGTACAAATAGTTCCTCTCTGTGTGCCAGGTCCTGGCTGACACGGCCGCGCGGAGCATCTGTTTTGCTCAAAATGTGCATCTTATTTACATAATTAAAACAACTAGAAGTGACACACTACATTGTTAGCATCATGATCCATATGGCAAATGGACAACCAATAACTAAGGTCACATGTGTATATGTAAAAAACTGTCCTCAGAACCGCTCTATACATATGTACTAATAGCAGCCAAGAAACTACATCACTGGAAAATAAATGATCATTTGAGATTTATAATTGACCTTTCTAGCACTATTGTATATATGTTTGGAACTGTTCTAAAAAGGGCTAGCTTATATATAGACTGATCTTAAGCTCTTAGTAGCATATCATAGTAAGAAAGTCTATCGGTGTTATAACTGCAAAGCAATAGTCGTTTGTCATATTGAATGTTTCTCTACAAATGCTCCTATATTTATGCATGTGTTCATCAATATGGCATGTTTTTGAGGGGTACAGTACTAGAATTTTGGGAGGTTGGAATTGGGTCACTAGCAGCTAATTACAGACACAGGGCCTGATTCAGAGGCGCTCGCTATTAGCGAGCGCTCACACTGAATCAGGGCGGATTTAAAAAAAAAAATCTGCCTCCAGGCCGCTCGCATAACTGTGGGTCACGATTACCGCGACCATCGGGCTTGCGACGAGACCCTTGTGGTAGGGTCTCGGTTCCCGCAAGCCTGAGTGAACTTCCCGATCTAATAGAGCAGGAAGTTCACTACTGACATCACTCGTGATGTCAGTAGGGCTGCCCACAAATGGCAGGTGTTCCTTCTGGAACGCCTCCGTTTGTCCAGCCACCCCCCCTCCCAGCCTACAAAATGGGGCGAGCTGACGATCAACATCGACAGCTGCCCCATTTTGCAGCGAGCCCCGGAGCTAGTGAAGTTCTCACTCGCTCCCGGGCTCATACACGCGCATTGTGCACGCCGCGCGTGCGCACTGTCCAACCATCAACCCATTTGTGAGCACTATGCGCTCACGAGCGAGTCTGAATCAGGCCCACAGTACACTCACATGGCTAATTTTTCACCTACTTTCCAAACTAGATTTATTTTTGGGGGTCAAAATCTCAAAATGTAAGTGAAGTGGTAAAGAGAGAGCATTTAATGGAGTGTTGCCTGGTTAGTGAGTGACTACAAATTATATTCTTACCCCCCATGCAAGGGCAGTGCAGGTAATGGGGAGACATTCTATATTTACAATGAGATGCCATATATGCCAGTCAGGCATATTGATGCAGGAGCATGTATTAATTGCCAAACAAATACCCACATACAGTAATAACAAATACTGTATACAGTCAGGTGCATAAATATTGGGACATTGACAGAATTTTCATATTTTGGCCTCTATTCACCACCACAATGGCTTTGAAATGAAACAAACAAGATGTGCTTTAACTGCAGACTTTCAGATTTAATTTGAGGGTAATTACATCCAAATCAGGTGAACGGTGTAGGAATTACAACGGTTTCGATATGTGCCTCCCACTTTTTAAGGGGCCAAAAGCTCAGTAGTGAAATGTTTATGGAATTTATTTTGGCATGCATGCAAGCATTAAGTATCAGCAAATCTATCTAAAAGATCATGCAACCCAGAAGTGACCTCATACCTCTACTTTGCTGCCTTGCTTGTGTTCAGATGATATAGGCTAATGTGCAACCAAATAGAGACGAGCTGAATATTAGAGTTTGATGGCATTGGGTTGTAGCATGAAATTTAATTGAATAGTTGCATTAGACTGATTGCAGTATAAGGGATGGGAGAGATGTATAAAGAAATTAGGGTCTCATTCAGAGTCGCTCGTTCATTCCATCCGATGTTCGCACAACTGTGCATGCGTACGGATTTTAATACGCATGCGCGAACCAGTCAGTGCGGCTGAAAATCGTTTGTTCGCTAAATAGCGAATGCCTGCTATTTTGAGTGACAGGAGGAGGCGTATGTGGGTGGTAACAGGGGAAGGTGCTTGAAAACTGGGAGTGGAAATCAGAACGCAGGCATGCTTAAAGGTCAAAACGGGCGTTTTATGGGTGTGCATAATTAATACAGGAGCTTCATTAACCACGTCACTTGGTTGATTTATAGTCAGAACTGCTCCCAAGATTGTGGTAGGAAAAACCAACCACAAGAATAGCGAGCAGTTCATACGCTGTTCGATGTACTTGATTAATCTCTTAAATAGCGGACATGACATATGGTGCGAGCGGCCAGGGGGCGTCTTTTCAAAATTACGACCGCAAGTTTTGTTCGCTCGTTCAGACATAGAGGCGTGAACAGACCGCAAAGTGCGAACGTTTCATTTAAATAGCCACCCCTTTTTAATGAACGAGCGAGCGCAAATAGCGTCCGGCTCTGAATCAGGCCCTTAGTGTAGTGGCATAGGGATGCATTATATAATGTCCCACAGCTGCTTTTTACAGTGGCATGGCACTGTGAGTAGGGTGCTGTAGGTGAGACTGCATTGTGTAGTGGGATGGAATTGCATTCTATAGCGACATGGTATTATATTGTATAGTGTTGTGGTAATGTATTTTTTAGCAGCTTAGGGCTGAATTCTTTATTGGCATATGACTGTATATGTAGTGGTAAAGGACACAATGAGAGGGACAGTTGTTTAGCGGCATGTTTGTACTTGGTGTAATTTGCACAGTACTGAGTACAACATAAAAACATAATGAGCTTTATATTGTTCTATTATTGTGAACTATGGTTGGGTCAGCGTAAAAGTATCATAAATTGTTATATTTCATTGATCTCTAGTCCGCACACATTCATCTATATGTACACAGCTTTTAACCCACCGATGGTTGACAGCAAAGTGCTGACTTCCCCTCAGTGACAGGAGTCAGATGCTGCATTGTAGTCTTACATGCAGAACTCGGTTCCTGACACAGCGAGGGAGCCAGCACTGCAAATAGACTGGCCCCCAGGGGGGCAGTCTGCATCTCTGGGATCCCCCAGAGAGACTATAACGGAGGGGGTTTGGGCTGTGAGGCCACACCCCCTAACCACGAGGCCACGACACCTTATCTAAGAGACCATGCCCCCTTTTACCATGCACAGCGAAGCCGCCTGAACTACTCTACTGACCGCACTGGGTGTCACTGGATAAGTGTTGTATTTATTGACTAAACAATCTATAGAGAATATTCCTGGAAAAGTATAGTAATCTTGATCTCTCTTGGTTTGAACTCGGATTACATTGATTATTGATACTGTGACTATAACTTTTGAGCACAGTATGAATGCTTAAAACTATTGGCTTTTTATTGAGTATGAATTTCTTTGACTGTGGTCTTAACTAATTAAACATAATAAAATAAAACTAAAATTCATTTCTTGACAATAAGACATTAAGCAGTAAAAGTTTAATTGAGCTTTAAAATAAAAAATTTTCCAAAAATTATAAACAATAATAAAAAAAATAATAAAAAATAACTTGATCAGCCTGTCTAATTATTTGATTGACTTATTGAAGTTAGTCTTGTGTATAAATTGTAACTTGTAATAAATACAGTGAGAATAATTCCTGATGTAAATTCAGGTAAATTTATAAATTTTAGGACACATACAAGTATATGTAAAAGGCTGCGGACTTTAAGCATCGGTGAGTCCTATGCGAGACTGCCCAAAGTAGCATTATTTAAACATTTAAAAGGCAAAAACACCTTGATTTTGGCTTTTAAATGACTTCTAATTTAAAACATTGGGCAGTTTCAGTACATATACCCAATTTTTTTTAATGAATCAAGTATTTATTCTATTTGTTCAATGTTGATTAGCTAAGAGGGGTATAATAAGAAAATTGGAGTGCTAGCCTCTTCACACTGACCCTTTGAGGAAACCATCATGCATATTTTACTGAGAAACACAATAGAAATTCATATACATGCTATATATGTGCATCACCTTTGGAATATTCCAAGTATGGAGTTGTGTCATACCGGTCCAGTGCACAGTCCAACGGATCGTAAGGAAGAGACGGCTGGATTATTATACCAGAGTACTTTTGCTTTGTAGTTCTACACAGCCAGCTAACGTGATCATAAGACATTACATTGCAGAAGGTTGAGCCTCAGTACTCCTGCTCAATTGATATTTCTATGCTGTGCATGGGTGTTTGCTGAACAAATGACAGCACAGGACATTTATGCTTTTCAATATTTATACATTCGAATCAAGAAACCCGGTTTAACAATAGTACCGGACAATTGATAATTTGGGTCTGGAAGTAATATTAAATGCATAAGAAGTGGACTTGGTCTTTTATAATTTATTGGTGGCAACTATGACAATTACTGTAATTGATATTGTATATATATAATAATTTTTACTTTTTACTTTATTAACCCCTCCCCCTTATTTTATATGGAATAAACAAATATGTTATTATTTTATTCATTGTATATGATTCTTGACATTGTAAAGGTGCTCCCTATGGTAAAAATGATCCATACTTAAGCACGTGACATAATTAGTACTTCAGTCAGTTTGATTATACCATCTGTGCACAAGCATGGATATCCTTAAAACCAGGACCATTAGGGTGCCTTGAGGACCGAGTTTTGGAAACCCTGATTTAAGGTATAACAGCCTGGTATATTGGCTGAAGGTTATGTGCATGTCTGAGATCACAGTTTCTAATGATTTGTTAATTCTGTCTGAAGTGAAGCCATTTTGTCAAAACTATAACTTTTCCCTACCTATCCCATTATTATCTCATCTGAACCCCTATTTCCTTCCATATCAGGTTGGTAACTCCTAGAAAGATTATCCACTGTTCTAAATTTTCTTCATTTGAAGATAATAGCCCTCACTGTGGTTTGCTGGAGTCCCAGAGCATTATAAATGGCTTTGTCACCCTTTCCAGAGTGATATATTTGAATAACTTTCTTTCTCATCTCTTCATGAAATAATTTTGGTAGCGACATACTGTGCTTCTTGTTGAGACCTTGTAGGCAACTTCACATAGCTGGAAAGGTTCTATTTTATTGAAGGTCAGATTTTACAGTAATCAATCCTGATTGTGCCTAATCTATTTGGTTCATAGGTTGAATGAGTAAAGGGCCCCCATACTACTGCAATGGATTGGGGCAATTCTCAATTTTGATAATTATTTTTTTGGGGGTAATCTGCAATGTTTGGGGTACACCAATTCACGGTTCTGACCAAAAAGAGGTCTGAATCGGTAAATTAGGTTATCAAACATGTTGGATTTCACTGACCAATGAGGCTGTAGATTGCTAATCTATAGTAACGACCACCCGATTGCCATCTGTTACTAGTAAAATAAGCCTTTCATGATTGGCAGATCTGTCTTTCCTGATAATGAGCTGCAAATCACTGAAAAATATCTGTAATATATGAGTGCAGATTTGTGGATTGGGGAATCTTTAAATCAGGAAAAAATATGCTGAGTCTGTGTATTGATTGTTTGTGATTGCTGATGTATGCAGGGGCGTATCTATAATGAGTGCAGAGTGTGCAGGGAACATGGGCCCCTGGGTCCAGGGGGGCCCGTACCGCACACCATGCACCCAAAATATTACTTACCTCTCCAGAGTCCCACGTCGGCGCAGGGGTACGGTGCTGTAAAACGACTGGAAAATGGGCACGGCGGCCATTTTCCTGTCACTTGCGAATATGCAGTACAGGGAAAATGGCCGCTGCGGACATTTTCCCTGTGACCTGTGCAGACACTATAGACTCTGGGCACACTCTAGTGCCAGGAGTCTATAACTCCAGCACTGGCCGCGCACAGCTCAGAGCGCTGCCGGCCGCCGGGCGGAGAGGAGTGGGCCCATGTCGGAGACTGCAGACGGGCTCCATCCTCTCTAGAAATGCACCTGGATGTATGGGCCCCATAACTAAGGGGGCAATTACTCTTACACACAGGACTAGTTGGAGTTGGATATTTTTTTCCTTCAGTAAATGAAATGATCATTTAAAAACAGCATTTTATGGTTACTCGGATTATTTTTGTATTATATTGAATTTTGTTTGAAGATCTGAAACAATTAAGTTTGACACAGCAAAAATAGATGAAATCAGGAAGAGGGCAAAAACCTTCTCACACCTCTGCACATTTTACCTCACCACAGAAAGGTGAGTAGATTTCCAACCATGTTAGCCTGAACAACTGTACTACTTTGCAGCATGTGTGCAGTGGCATGAGTCTATACTGTATAGTGGATTCGGCTGAATTGTATTGTGACATACGGCTGCATTGTTAAATGAATGGGTCTGCGTAGTAGCATATGGTGGCATGGAATGATGATTGCATAGTGTTTTGGTACTAAATGCAGCACAAGGAGGCTGATGGTTGCATATTGGTGTTGAAACTGCATTGTAGTGTGTAACTGAATTGGTAATAGCATAGGGATGTGCTGAATCTGTGTCACACACAGCTGCATGAAATACAAGGAATACATTTTATAAAGGTCTTAGAGTTGAATTATAATCAAGTGTAACGTTGCTTTGTATACCAGGTTGTAAAATATGTGGGTGGATGTTCTAAGTAATAGCCAAAGGAAGGGGAGTGGGAAGGATACATTTTAGAGCACTGCCCATAGTCCATAGATTACAGCAGGGCTTGATTGGCCATCGGGCACTTATAGCATTTTCCAGAAAGGCCGATGATGTCAGGGCCGGAAGGACCCCGCACTTCTAGCCAATGCCGCCAGATATAAGATGTACTGTCAGGGCAGTGGCAGGGTGGTGGCAGTGGGCCGGGAAGAGAGGGGGGAGAGACTCACGTTACACCCCCCCCGAAGCACAACCATATCCCCTTTGCGAGCACACACACAGGGCGGACTGCCCCAGTCCGTCCCTGGATTACAGTAAGCTGAAAGCTAAGCAAAGTTTTCAAGTCTACTCTACTGCAGAATGTAACCTTACATTTGCTTTTGCATCTCAATCATAACTGCCTACTGTAACGCTAGTTTTAGAGTGTGTGAATGGGTCAGGTAAACTAACACAAACTATACACATGCATGAATTCCTTGCCTGGATGCTTATCATTTAATCGCTACATAAAAGTAATTGATCCGGAGATAGACATTTTTCCATCTGATTACAACTGTTATGAATATAAAAATATTGTAAACCTTTGCACAGTGAAATAAAATGTTTCTTGTAAAAACATTAACTTGGCTGACAATCCTCTGACAACCGGTGATTCATTGGCCAATGATCAATGGAAAAAGAGCAACACAAGAATATACTGTGAATTATATTTCATTTTTTTTTTTACTTCAAAGATAATAATTTGAGTAACTCTTCAAACTCACCAAGTTTCCTATTTTTAAATTATATATAATCATTATAGAGATTCTCGGAATAAACCAATGTGATGCACCAGAGTTCTTCGTGGAGGGGATGGGTCATTAGTGAGAAAAAAAGAGACTGGAGCAAGCTTATTGGACTAGGGAAGATGTGGAGGTGGAAGTGTAAGAGGCATATGGAAGTATCCAGTCACTGTTGGCCCATGACATGATACTAGTGCTGCATTGGTAGATAATCATATTACAGGACTATGTCATCACAGTAGGCAGAGTTGCTGGAGTACTGGGCCAAAGCCACCATTACCAAAACATATTGAAAGCAGCAGTGGTGGGTATGTGAATACTGCACTACACTAGTGTTCAGAGAGGAGGTAGCAGTAATATTGCCTTTGTTAAAACAATCTACACAAAGAACAATATGCAATTTGTATAACTGATAGACTACAGTATATCTACATGGACTAAGGCAAAAATCAGTATGCTCATGCAGATTAGTGTTGCTAGCTGGCTGTATATTTATGGCATATATTTTGCCATAAATATCTATGGTACAGCTAAACCTACTTTGATTGTGTAAGCAGAAGCAAAACTGTATACATTATATCACACTGTTCATCCATGGCCAGTAGATCTCGAGGGGAGATTGACATTTAGAGGGATCTGTCATAGAACCAGATATATATAAATCCATGTTACAGAAAGTGATTCATTATGCTCCAGTTCATACTCCCATATCTCAGTACCATAACAGAATAGTACTTCTACACAGTATAGTCACCCAATAATAGTTCCATTTACTGCCTGAAGTCTGGAAATGTGGTATAAATGGATCTCTAATACATTACCTAGCATATACAATATATAACAAGAATCTACCTTGTATAGTAAAACTTTACTTTTAAGCTACATACACTCGTAAAGATTTTCTGTCCAACCATCCAACTAGTTGATTGGTTGGAATGAAAATCTGGTAATGTATGAAAGCAAATGACAATCAGCAATTTGCTCCCAAACACCGGAAAATGGACAAAAACTGTTGTTTGAACAAATTGCTTAGCTCAAACATTTAACAAACTTGTCTAACGACCATTTTCATCTGTTTTCTGGCATTTAGGAGCAAATTGCTGATCATCATTTACTCCCATACATTACCAGATTTTCATTCCATCCAATCAACTAGTTGGATGGTTGGACAGAAAATCTTTACGTGTGTATGCAGCTTTAATGTTATGTCATAAAAGAATCATAGGAAACGAAAAACTTAAATTATAAACATACAATAATTGCACAAGTTACATTCAAAAAGCTAACACTTTTATCATATCAAACATCACATCACATCAGGGAGTGGTCAAGATCTATATAGATAGATTCAATAATCCAAGGTACCAATACCACAATACAAAATGTAAGGGAAACCACCCCTAAAGGGATATTTTTCCCTTGTACAAAATATATATACAAACTTACAGCTGCATCAGAACCAATTAGGGGTGGTTTCCCTTACATTTTGTATTGTGGTATTGGTACCTTGTATTATTGAATCTATCTATATAGATCTTGACCACTCTCTGATGTGCTATTTGATATGATAAAAGTGTTAGCTTTTTTAATATAATGTTGTGCAATTATTGTATGTATATTATTGTATGTTTATAATTTAAGTTTTTTGTTCCCTATGATTCTTTTATGACATAACATTAAAAGTTAAGTTTTACTATACAAGGTAGATTCTTGTGCCCCAAACAAGACAGTACTTTCTTTCCTTTTTCTGAATGCTGTTCTTACTCTAATGGATGCACCTCCATAAGGATAGTATATCCCTGATACTACTATCCGCATTTGCATATTTATTTATTTGGAGTAATTCTTCCTTCATCTTAATTAATTTTGCACCAGTGCTCAGAGTATCCCCTTTTCCCTTCCCTGGTATTACAAGATGGCTGCCTTAGCACTAGCAACTTGGGCGGTAGCAAATGTTGCACTACCTTAGTTTTATAAAACAGTACTGCTTACAAAATATTAATTTAGAATGTAACAAATGTACAGTAGGGCAACAAGTACCATATGCCATGGGTCAATGTATTTTCTCATCCCCACACTCAGACACAGGGCCTGATTCAGCAGCTAGTGCACTGCTGATCGCAGATTCACAATGTTCGGGAATCTGCACAGGCACCAGATCTGTTCTGCGCATGTACAGAACAGGTCTGCGAGTCCGCACTGCAAACTGGCAGAAGACTGTAAGTGATTGACAGTCTGCTACCATTTGTGGGCGGGGAGGGGGTGGTGATGCCCTCCATTTCCCACAACGGAGGAGTGTTGTCCCCATGTGGGGGAGGGAAGAAGCCAGGATCTCTGTCAGGTTTTGGAGATTTCTTGGCCTCTTCCTCTAAACTGTGGCGGTTGGCTGTGGGACCCATGTGTCACCACAGCAGGCCAATGGTACACAGATTAACCAATGCTGCGTTGGACAACGCAGCTCGGATAAGTAATGCACAGGAGAAGTGATGCCTCCTGCTGCATTACCATATCTGCAAGGATCGCAATTGCAAAGCTGCCTGTGTGCAAACATCATATATCTATAGCATGCGTGCAGCTTTGCAATTACGATCCTTACAGAATCAGGTCCACAGAACATTCTTTAACGTTGGTTCCCAAGTTTAATCTACATGAATGTTTATTTTTCTATGACAGGTGGAAATATGGACTGGTACAGCACACTTGTCCTCTTTTTTCTCTTTTGTCTGTCCTATATCATCCTGAGCTTCATGATGATAATTAAGGAAAAATCAACACTTCCCCCTGGACCCATGCCTCTACCATTCATCGGGAACCTTCTACAGATCAACACAAATGACATTGTCAGCTCACTAATGAAGGTGAGTGAGACTAATGAGTAAATTTTGGAGATGGTTAGTGTGCCTACATGACACTGAGGTGTTTTAATACATATACAGCATTTGTATAGCAATATGTTAATGTGATCTGGTTATTCAATAATGTACAGTATAAATAATTGATTAATAAAGAGTTTGGTGCTTGTCATATCAAGGTATAAGCTCTGTGTTACCTTGTAGTAATACTATCATAATAATATCCCAAATAGCCTCTAACTATAGCATATCCCAAATAGCCTCTAACTATAGCAGTGATAGTTAATTATGTACAGTATCAGTTTGTAGTAGAGATCACTGCCAAACATCCCACTGTTTCCAATAAGAGAGATGTGTGTCCCATCAAAACTAATTGATACTGTAAAGTTTCACTGTGTGGCTGCTGCAAAGTCTCCTATGAGTGTCTTTAGGTATCAGTCTAATTACCATGTTCATTAGTATGCAATATGAAGGTAAAAACAAATAATTCCACTGTGTTTCTGCAGTCTGTAAAAAACTGGTCCCTGCCCATGACCTCTTCATCTCCAACTCCCGAAATCACCTAGCCATCACCAAATTCTAGATTTCCCTCTCAGTCAACATTTCTCCAGCTGCATTTTTTTTCATGGACTTAAGTTCTCTCACACACCCCACCCAGGGGGGAGGCTCAATGGTGGTGGTGTTGGGATCCTTAAATAGACTGGCTGCTCCAACCAGCTCAGAGCAATCCATTTTCATTCTCTACATTCGTGATTCATGCTATTTGCCATCTTTCCCACTGTTCACCATGTACTGTATCTGTCATACCTAGCCCTAGCTCCTTGACAACGGTTCTTCCTGGCTCCTCAACTCTTCAGACCTTTCCTTTTTTTATTATTATTATTATTATTACTATTTATTTTTTTTTAAAGACAAATTTTATTGAAAAGGTGAGAGGCAGTACATAAATGATCAAAACAGAGTTCCAAAAAAGATAGAATGGCACAACAGTGAAACATGGAAGAACTCAGCTGAATCTCCTGCACAAGAATAGCAAAAAATATGATATGCAAAGGTCCTGGTCAATTTGGAAAAATCAATTAAAGCAGCAGGGACCTGGTAATGGAGGTCCAAAGTTCCCATATTTTAGTGAAACTCTTAGATGAACCCCGTGGGATACTAGTTATTTGTTCAATAGAATGAATGCGCCAAATTTTAGCTAAAACCTCTCCGATGGCTGGGGCCTCCATTTTTTCCATGCAAAAGCATTGTGACCCCTGGCTGCCAACACCATGTGGCAAAATAACTTATGCTGATATTGAGTTGCTTCTGGAACGCGTAATGGTAGTAAAGATTATTGGGATCAAGAGGGACAGAGATGTCTAAAATAGAGCTGGCAATGGCACAAATTTATTTCCAGAAGGGAACCAGCTTCGGACAACTCCCCCATATATGTAAAAACGTCCCTGTGCCCAAACCACAACACCAACACAGATTAGAGGTCTTGGGGTCCATTTTATGTAACTAGTAGGGGCACAATACCACTTGTAAATTAATTTATAGGAGTTCTCTTTTATATGCATGCAAATAGAGCTATAAGCCTCATTGGAATAAATGTCCTTCCAGTCTGCTCTATCTAAAGATTCCTTTATATCTGCCTCCCAAGCCCTCTCAGGAGGATCTCTCTCCTTGGGGCATGGAGGTATGAGTTCTGTGTACAGCATGGAGATAAGCCCCTTAGTGCCTGCCCCACAGATGCTCCACTCTGGTGAGGGGACTATTAATAAATATCGAAAAAAGGATTTGTGGGGAATAGTGAATTTGATATGATTATTGGTGAATGTAGGAATGGATGAATTCTGGGTGATATCATTCAGCAACATGATTCAACCATTTTGCCAGCATGTAATGCCAGCCGGGTTACTGCCCAGATGGAAATAAGGGTTGTTGAACAATGGGATCAGGGGACTAATGTGTGGAGCTATATTATGCTGGCAATTTGCAAAGTCCCAAATATTCGAAGTATGGGATATAATAGGGTGATGCAAGGACGAAATGGAATGCAGTTTCAGACTATTTGATTTGATCACCTCCCACACCCTCTCAGATTTGGATCTACTCCACAGTACATACTGTGCTATCCTGGCCATGTAATAAGATTTAAAGTTTGGAACCCCAAGACCACCTCAAGAAGTGTGTCTTTGCAACACGTCCCTTCCCACCCTAGGGCGTTTTTTTTACCATATAAATTGTGATGTAATGTATTGTAAATGTTTAAAAACATAAGGAGGTACCCTTACTCAAAGTGTTTGAAATAAATATAAAAGTCTGGGCAGCAAGTTCATTTTGACAGCATTGATTATGCCGATCTAAGAAAATAAAACAGCCTCCCAATTCTCCAAATAATTCTTAAACTGCGCTAGCAGTTTTGGGTAATTAGCCTGGATGAGCGGATGGTAACTCCTAGCAATAGAAATAACTAAAAAGGTAATCTGACGTATTAATAATAATAATAATAATAATAATAATAATAATAATAATGATAATTACTTATATAGTGCCAGCTTATTTTGTTACTCTTCACAAATGGGAACAAAAATTAATAAAACAAGCCTGGGTAGTAACAGACAGACATAGAGGTAAGAGGGCTCAGGGCCTGATTCAGATGTGCTCAGAAAAAGCGAGCGCTCGCTCTGAATCAGGGCGGGTGCTGTTTTTTTTAGGAGCGGCCTCTTGGCCGCTCGCATAGCTGTGGGTGACCACCGACAGCTATAGCGAGCAGCCATGATGATGGTCTCGATGGTCAAGACCTTGTGGTAGGGTCTCGTGGCCGCAAGCCCCAGAGAGCTTCTGGCTCAAAAAGAGCCGGAGGCTCTCCCACTGACATCACTGGTGATGCCAGTGGGGCCACCCACAAACGGCAGGCGTTCGCATGGGAACGCCTCCATTTGTGAAGCCACCCCCCAGCCATGCCTACAAAATGGGGCGAGCTGTCAATCAACATCGACAGCCGCCCCTTTTGTAGTGAGTCCCAGAGCCAGTGCCTTTTGCGCTCGCTCCGGGGCTCACGTACGCACAGTGCACACACCACGTGTGCGCACTGGGTCACCATCGACCCGCTTGCGAGCGCAATGCACTTACGAGTGGGTCTGAATCAGGCCCTCTGCTCACAAGCTTACAATCTATAGGGACATAGGCATTGATAAAGAAGGATAGGTGTTACCTATTGCATAATGGTCCAGACATATTGAAGGGGTTCCTGGTGGGATGTCTGATGCAGTCACACAGAAATTTTTGCCACTGACATTCTACTTTATGTGAGAGCTTTTGTAGGCATTTTGTTAATTTAGAATGTCATGGTTGACATCTAAGTCTACTTGGAGTGTGATGGGCCACTTCATCAAGGGCTATTTCTATAGTTTTGTTAAGGTGTGATACAGCAGTCTGAAGTGTATGTAGAAATTGGTGAGAGTAGTTGTTGCAAAGAGGTAGAAAGTTGTTGAAAATTAGTAGAGTTAATATTAATTCTTTAAGTCTTAGGTGACTTCAATATCCCTATTGCACCTACTGACACCTCTGCATCTAAACTTTTTACACTCACTTCATTATTTGGACTCTCTCAATGGACCTCCTCATCCTACCATGTGAATGGATACTCACTTTATCTGGTTTTCACTCAGCATTGTAATATTCCACATTTCACCAATTTCCCGATTTCCTCCCTCTGACCATCATCTTTTCACTTTTAACTTATCTCTCTCTCCTTCTCCACCTCTGCCTCCTAAAGCTACTATCACTAAACGTAACCTTGAAGCTATTGCACTGTGGGCCTGATTCAGAGCCGGACGCTCTTTAAGAGCGCTCGCTCTGAATCAGGGCTTTTTTTTAAAATTTGTTGCGGCCTCCTGGCCGCTCGCTAAGCTGTGGGTGACCACCCTCAGCTTTTGCGAGTGGCCAGGTGATGGTCGCGATGGTCGCATCCATCGGGGCTTGCGACGAGACCCTTGTGGTAGGATCTCATCTGTCACAAGCCCCATAGAGCTTCCTGCTCTAACAGAGCAGGAAGCTCTCCACTGACATCACTGGTGATGTCAGTGGTGCCTCCCACAAATGGCAGGCGTTCCTTTGGGAACGCCTCTGTTTGTGTAGCCACCCCCCTCCCTGCCTACAAAACGGGGTGAGCTGTCGATCAACATCGACAGCCGCCCCTTTTGTAATGTGTCCCAGAGCGCTCCCGTGCTTGCACATGCGTGCGGTGCGCTTGCGCAGTACCCCACCATCGACCCACTTGCGAACGCTATGCACTCATGAGTGGGTCTGAATCAGGCCCTGTATCCTTATCCTCTCTGATCTACTCACTTCTTTTCCCCTTTGTCTCTTTCTCCTGCCCTGACCAAGCTGTTTCCTTATATAATGTCTCACCTACATTTGTTCTTAACCCTGTTGTTGACTACATCCCCTAATTAGCAGGGACTACTTCCCTCTTGTGATTTTCCTTCTCTCACCTATACCTTCATCTCCTCACTGCCATCAATGGCACCAAACGTTTGAAGTTGGACATCCTGCATCTCACTTGGGTCTTATGACTGCTGATGCAGCAATGTTTATAAACCTTGCAATGTATTATTAATAATAATAATCTTGTTGTATTAATAATTAACCCTATAGATGTTATATAGCAGTGCACCCAGGAGAGTACATGTTTTCCAGAGCTCCTAGTTGGTGCACAGGTGTACTCATTACTGGCTGATGCATGTTAAAAGATCCATAGGTGGTGCTCATATTTTTATTTGTGATACTGGTGAAAAGTTGCAGCACTAGTAAAATTGTACTACATACTATTTCTATTGTGGTCATGGTGTTGGCTGGGGAGGGGGGTTTCCACACAACCGGAAAACCCCTTCTGCATTTGCCTATGCAGTTGGATAATAAAGTACAGTAGCTTTGCTGAATGGCAGTGCTTAATGAATAAGCATGTGTACCGTACCAGAATTGTAAAGGCTTTTTGTTCACTGATGGAGAAGAAATCAAAATCTAAATTATTTTATGCAATGAATGTGATACCCCATAAGGACCGCTAAATTCTTGAACTTTTATATTCTGCCCTGTGCTGGGGAATGTTCTGGAAGTGCAGTAAGCAGAGGCTCTAGGACCCAGGAGACCGGGCAGTGTGTGCTCAGTGCAGAGCTGAAAGTGAAACTAGGTGATAGAGGCTGGAAGCAGCAGGAAAAGGTTGCTGCTATTTCCAAGTTGGAGAAAGGACCTCTGTGACGTAGACACCAAGTGACCGCTGCAGGAGGCTGGACTGCTCCTGCGTTACCATCCACTAGGGCATAGAGGGGGAATAAATATCTGTGGCGAGCGCAGCGAGCCACCGTGCCCGAAGCGCGGCGAGCGTAGCGAGCCCATGAGGGGACACTTTTGGTCCCCCATTAGCATCCCCGCCCCTCCCCCTTTCAGGCCGAGTCACGTGGGTGTGACATCACAGGGCCATCAGCCCTGTATAGTCTAGACCTAACCAGCAGGAAAATGGAAGTGTGAGAGAGCTGCAGGAACGTGGTCTGTAGTTATCAACAGCTGAGTGTAAAGGCTTTGAGCTGGGACACCTTGCAAAGGGACAGACCGGGGAGCTGCACTGCCAGTACCTGTGGTAAGCCAGGAGAGAGACACAGTGAGCCCCAGCCCGTGAAAGACAGCCCTGATAGCTCCAGCCCAGCCATCTGTGATAAGAAGTGCAACATTTCTGTGGTGAGATCTGAACCACAGCACTCTGCTTTGTTACAAGACAGCACTCAGTGATGATATAGCATTGGTCCCCTATAGTACATGGACATACTACCCCATTACCACTCTGTGTAGTTGACATTTCAAAGGTTAAATTGCCAACATGGTATCACTTGAAAAGTCTCTCAAGTAAGGAGGATTACAGTGTGCATACATCTCAGTATATGAGAATTCCTTCAGTCTCCTTTTACCACATGTGCACCAACGACAGCCTGAGCAGGATGAATAGGAAAATTGTGCTCTATATTGATAATTTGCAAATAATGCTTTATACTGAAATACTTGCTTATGAGACATATTGTCATGAATAGAAAGTTTATTTGATAGTTGATTTTAAAGTACTTATTTATCAGTTAGTAAATGAGAAGCAAGTATGAGTGTTTGAAGACAATTCTAGTTACTATGTAATGGTTATTGAATGATTCTTGGATGTTCAAACGTATTCACTATCAGTGTGACGAAGTGCTCCTGCACAATAAAATTAACGCCCCTTTAAAGTGTGTAATTACTGTGCTGGGTTCTGGGGGGTATCCTGTCTCTCTGCTGTGATAGGAGGAGCCTAAAAGAGGAACTGCACTGATCCATGTCCAAGCAGGTTCCAGAAGAACAGCAGGTACGATCCACTCACTGACATCCCATCAAATTGGGTGTGTTACATGAATATTTTTCAAGAAGTTATAAACCTTGAAAGCTTTCAGCATTAGCATACATGTAAATTCACATTGCCAATTATAGAGAGATACACCCATTAAAGTGTGGGCATACATGTAAATACTTGCCTTCTCTCCAGGAATGATCAGGAGACTAAAACATTTCAGGAAGTTCTCCAGGGTTCTGAGGAGAGTAGACCATCCTTCCATAATGAAGGGGATGGGGACTTAATTACACAGATTCTTTGTTCATCACATCAACGTGATGTTGCAAACAGGGATATTTTGCCAATTGCCCCACCATGTCCCTTGGAGCACTAAAGAGCAACCACTCTTTTAACTCTTAATCAAGTATTAGAGATGTGCTCTGATACCCGTGTTTTAGTTTTGGTTTTACATCAGGATTCATCTTTGTGTTTTCATTTTGGTTTTTCAAAACCACCCTCAAGTATTATAGTTTTGGTTTTGGATCTAGGTTTTTTTATAAAAATTTATAAAAAAAGTCTAAAAAAAACCCCAGCTAAAATCATGTAATTTTTGCAATCTAAAACCCAAAATTAGGATTTAAAATCTGAATTCTGAACCGTGGGAAGATCAGTACCACGACTTGGTTCTGCATGGATTCATAAAATTTGAGTGGATTCGGATTTCTGGAGATACACAATGCACATCTCTAGTATTTATTGCATGAAACAATAAAATTGAAATACTTTACATATGGTAATACACAAAAAGGTGTTACTGAGAAATTAGTTACTCTCATCAGTACATATTCCTTTCACTTTGGTCATTACAGGATTTTCTTTTCAAGAATTACCCTAAACTCTTTAATCTTGAACAATGTGTCACCCGCTTTTGCTTTCAACTAGAGATGTGTGCATTTGGATTGCTAACCCTTGGGTTCTCTGAGTGGATTAAAGTCCTGGCTCGGATGTTCCCACCAAGTTCGGATCGCGGAACAAGGCAAAATGTAATTTTCCCGAAATCCGTGTTTTGGATTGTTTTCATGATTAGGGCTCATTTCACAAAGGAGAGTGTAGGGAGAGTGTGAGAGGGGATGTAGTCGGCATCCCAGTGTGCTGGATTCCGGTGGTCTAAATACCGGTGCCAAAATCCAGACAGGCACCAGTATCCCGACTGTCGGTGTGTTAGGGGGAGGTTAGGGTGCAGGGTTAGGGTTAGGCATTAGGGGGAGGGTTAGGGTTAGGCGCCAGGGAGGGAATGTTAGGATTATGGTGAGGGGAGGGGGAATTATGTTTAGGCACTAGGAGGGGAGGTTAGGTTTACACACTGCGGAGGGGGTGTTAGATTTAGGGTGCGGGGAGGGGGAGGTTAGGTTTAGGCACTAGTGTGGGGGGGTAAGGTTTGGGCACTGGGGAGGGAGGGTAGGGGTTAGGGTAGGGATAGGAAAAATACTTACCAGATGTTCTTATGGGTGTCAGGAGTCTGGCTGTCTGGATGCCACTGTCGGTTTTCTTAACAGCGCAGCATCCCGACAGCCGGGATTTCATACCCCACTGGGTAGAGTGTGAGGCTGTTTGAAAAACATTGTAAGAATGTCATTAGTACAAAGAGTTGTAGTTGATAGATGGAGTAGGTGTCTGGAAAGGGTGATAGCAGGCAGCTTTGTTACCTTGTAAATGACTGTATGTGTGATTTTTTTTTCGTCAGACACACTAGCGAGGAAGTTAACTGTAATCCAGATAGTGCAAAGAAAACTGCAGACAGGCTACTGTCTGTTTGTTTGTTAAACACTAGTAGCACCTGCAAGGCAGTGCTTCTGTACATAATATATATAGTTATTTTGTGCCTTATCTATAAATACTACTTTGACTAAAATAATGTGAAAATGGGTGTTATTACACCTTTTTCATATTAGTTTAGTATCACTTAGATGTTTCAAAGGGCTTTTAGAGCAGTTTTCATAAAAAAAACTACTCCAAGCCCTTAAATTGACATTAATTTAGTAAGCAGATAGCATTTCCCTTACTTGTAATGGGAAATGTGATCTGCTTCAAATTTACTAAAATAAATTGTTATAAAATCCTGCGATAACACTGTAGTTGGCGTTAAGCAGGAATCTACCATCTCATCTACTCTAACTCAGTCTTCCCTGCCTGCTACCAGGGGAAGCAAAGCCCCTACTAGGCTTTGGTATTCAGTCTGTGTGTCTGATAGACCAAAGCGCTGACCACAGTGGAAACAAAAAACATTTAGTCCTGGCAGCATCCTCATCTTACTGCAGGGATCAGATGACCGGGGTACAGCCATCAGATTACCAAACCACAGAGGATCTCACTGATCACCTGAATGGAGGTAAGTGTAAGCTGAGTCATGGGGGAGTTGATGGTTGTGGGGGGATGAGAGACATCGGCACATGTGCAGTCACACTGTCAGGGTATTTTTCAAGCTGGAACCACTGCTTGTGACTACAATTGTTTTAAAACAAGATTAGTGTAGATGGTTTTGTGGTATATACAGTAACTATTTATTTTAGTGCATGTTTAGTGTAGAGGGCCTTTGGGGTGGTGCCTCTCTTTCTCCTTCACTCAAATAATGCACAGTTTATGGCTGCAATTGTTTGTAAGCAAAGTTAGTGGGAGGAATGGAGGGGAAAAGCTACAGTTGTATTACTGTAGGGGTCTAATGGTTTGTACTATAGGCAGGTATATGTGTTTATAGCTTATTTGTCTACTTTACATACCACTCCTCCATGAGTGATTTGATTAAGCCATTAAAGACATCAATTTGGTGGAGCAGTGTGATTTACATAATCACAGCATTTCTATATCCAAGTCTGATCACTTGGAAATAAAGGAGATCTCCCCCTATTTCAGGAAACAACTATGGTTACAGCTTCTCAAAGTAATGTATACTGATATTTGAATTTGGCGCTGGCCGCAAGCCAATTATGGCTTGCGGACCGACAGCCAATAGAATGCGGCCGCAGCGAGCTAAGCCTGATGTCAGACCCCACTGGGTAGAAAAGTCAGTTTCGGAGAGGTGGGCGGAAGATGCAGACATCACCGGAAGAGCTCCAGCGACCATGGCAGAGGTCAGAAGACACCGGGCTCAAGACAAAAGATGGGCCAGCGGCAGAAGAAGATGAGGACCGGACAGGTAGGCTACCATTAATACCTCCCTAGACCACCAGGTTGTCGGGCACTAGGCCACTGGGGTAATTAGGCCTGTGGTACTGATAGGGGGGCACAGTTTATTCCCTTGATTTAGATGCCAAACCCCTAGTTATGCACCCAACACTGATCCTTATATATTCATTAGTAGTTCTGGAGGACTTGATAAAACTGTGTTCAGTGAAACGTACATCGGCGTTCCCTCGCTACTAACCAAAATTATCCAATTATTACTAAATATGCTGGCTACCTGGAATTGTAGAAACAATGTTACACTTGCAATTACAATTAGTATGCAATGAAACAAATGTAAAATAGAAAGGGCTGTGAGAAATTATGTGTACTGCAGAACAGCAGAGATGAAGCATTTCCTTTAAACTGTTATCACTAGAGGTGCATAAACACACAACGATTTTGTAAATGAACGATTTTAGTAAACAATTTTCATTCATTTTTTCAAGTGAAAAATGAACGAAAATCGTTTACTAAAATCTTTCATTTACTAAATGTAATGAACAATTTTTTTGAACTACAAACGATTTTTAATATTCCCTTAATGAAAATCGTTGAGTTGGTCAGTCTGACTGAACTACAAACTACAAATGTGAACGTGCATGAACGATAATCGTGCATTGTTTTAACTCAGAAACTGAACGATTTTTTCAACGATTGAACGATAAACGATATTGTTAATGATAATCGATCAAAAATCGTTGTGCGTGTATGCACCTTAGGAGTGCACAAGTTGATTAGTATATAAAGGTTAACTTAGATCTTTATTAATTCTTGAGAGATACTGTTTATTATAAAGATGCCCATGAATTATCAAAAGAGGGCTTTATATTAATGAGATGCAGTGTCACTTAAGAATAATGTTGGTGCCCTTTCTATATATATGCATGACTATTCATTTAGCAGCAAAACATAAGCTGCAATCTCAGTCTAATTTATGAGAAGTGGAAGATGGTTATATGATATCTGTGAGCATCATTCAATATAGCGCTACAGTATTTGAGTACTCAGAATTGACTCTCTGCAAATATGTGTACACTGCATATGAATCAATAATAAAATAATAAAACATACTGGAATCGAGTGCTCTTATATAGACATACATATATTGATATCAGGTGTACTCTAATTGCCTTATGAGCCCATCATATAAGGGGTTTTGAGCTACAATTAACACTTGCTAGGGTATGCAATCGGCTTAATACCGGCATCCGACTTCCCAACTGTCATATCCTGGTGAGGGTGAAATGCCGGGCGTCTATATCTAGACGTCTGTCATTTCCCCGACACCGGGAGACAGGCGCCCAGCATCCCGATCGAAGGGATGCCGGGTGCCGCGAGCGGACAGCCTCGGGGGGAGAGGGTTAGTTTTAGGGCACCCGGGGGGGGACTTAGTGTGAGGCACCCCCCGGGAGGGTTAGGGTTAGGCTAGGGGGAGGGAGGGTTATGGTTAGGCACCCCCGGGTCGGACTTAGGGTTAGGCACCCCCCTGGGGGACTTAGGTTTAGGCAGCGGGGAAGGGGGGGGTTAGGGTTAGGCACTTAGAGGGGGGATTAGGGTTAGGCACCCCTAAGGAGGGTGAGGGTTAGGGGGGTTAGGTTAGGTTAGTAGATACTTACGTTAGGATGATCGGGATTTCCAGCGCTGTCGGGCTTCCGCTGCTGGGCTCTGCTGGTTTGTTGGGCTGCCGCTGCTTGGATTCGAACTCCCGGCCATGCGGCCGCCGGGATGTCATACCGATTCCCTTGCTAGTGCTATGAGAAATAGCTATTAGGAGAAACTGTATCTCCAGTGCTTAAACCAGCATAACCCATAAGTATTGTTAGGTTATATTATATTTAATACATGACATTACTAGATATAGGCTAGAATTAGCCGCGAATAGTCGGAATCGGCGAAAAAGTATCGCGGATGACGTCATTTCTCCAGGCGTAAACTTATCTCCCTATTCAATTCCAAATAGTTTTCGCGTACGCAGAAACGCAATGCAATGTAATAGGCGAAAAAGATTCGCCTATGAATAGGTGATGAATTGCTGTTCGGGGTGCAAACATCGGGAAACCACTCAGTACCCTTTGGACAGCCCCCCACAGCATAACTGCATAAAAATATAGCTAAAAAAAAGTGAGGTACACCCCAGAAATTGACTTTGAAAATGAGGGCAAAAAAGTACAAAGTCGGGGTACAGACTTAAAAACTAGCGAAATAGACTTTTGGGGAGGTGTTTTTTGATTGCAGGTGCTTGCTGAAGTGGCATTTTTTATGTTTTTTTAAAACCTCACTTTAGCAATTTAAAACCATGCTTGCAACCATTTTCAAGTACCCCAAATTTGACAGGACTACTTATTTTAACCAAAAAATACTGCTTAATAATATTCTTCACCACTTGTGCAAAGAAGCTAATTAGAAGCAATTGTCAGCACCAATGTTAGTGCATCTTTTGGGGGGTGTCAGGCTGATTACCCCGTTTTTGATAGTACTTTTCGCCTGTTGAGTTTTCGCCGGGTCTCGTTTTCGTGTCGTTTGGAATTGAATACGGCGAATAGCGGGGGCGTGCACAAAAAGTTTTTGCAGCCAAAACAGTCGAAGTTGGCGAAAAGTACGGCATGCGAAAAAGTATTGCGTGTGCGAAACTAATTGAATATGGGCCATAGTGTGCATATAAATGATATGTGTGTTACTTAAGTTGTACTCAAATAGCACTGTATTACACGATACATACCTACATGTATCGTGTAATACAGCGCTATTTGAGTACTCAGTACTAATTTTCCGCAGATATGTGTATATGAATCAATAAAAAAAATATTATGTGCTGAAATCGAGTGCTCTTATATAGATATATATTGATATTACTTGTATTTCAGTTGTACTATGAACCCACTATATAAGGGGTCTTGAACTACAAATAACCTTTGATAATCCTATGTGGAATAGCAATTAGGAGAAAAGGCATCTCCAGTGTTTGAACCAGCACAATTTAGTGGACAACATCAATATATATAGCGCGCATGCATATTGCATACTTTATTAATACATCCAAAATTGCATTTCATATGCCTAACGAGTTTGATATTATTCTATATTATACCCAGTAATTTTGGATGAATACAAATGAGCGCAACATGCTCGTTAAGGAATCTATTTTTATATCTTGGATACTTGATGGGGATTCTCTATAATCAGATCTAAGTTACAATATACAAATGAATCCCAAATAACCACACTAGTAATAGTATGCATATGAAATAAATGTACGATTCATGAGGTATATATTCATTACTACACCTCAGATGATTAACAAATATGTAATAATTACCATCTAGAGTTGCACAAATTTATTTCAAACAATTTCAGAATATGCTATGCATGAGAAATGTGATGATGATACATCACTGGCCCTGATTCAGAGCCGGACGCTCTGACAGAGCACTCGCTCTGAATCAGGGCCGTCCCTCTTACTTTTTGGAGCGGCCTCCTTGCCGCTCGCATAGCTGTGGATGACCACCCACAGCTATAGCAAGCGGCCAAAATGATGGTCGCGACCATCGGGCTTGCGATGAGACCCTTGCGGTAGGGTCTCGCTGCCGCAAGCCCTCGAGTGCTTTTGGCTCTATCAGAGCCAAAAGCACTCCCACTGAGATCACTTGTGATGTCAGTGGGGCCGGCCCTAGACGGTAGGCGTTCCCATGGGAACGCCTCCGTCTGGGCAGCCATGCCCCCGGCACACCCACCAAAGGGGGCGTCCTGTCAGTCACCATTGACAGCACGCCCCCTTTGGTGCAAGAGCCATAATGACAGCTTGGCCATCGTTATTTGGGTCTCGCGCATGCGCACGACGGAGCCGCCTCCGTCGCGCGCATGGGCACTTGGGCAACATTGAACTGTTTGCGAGCGCTCAGCGCTCGCGAGCGGGTCTGAATCAGGCCCACTGTATTGGTTTTTCTGTTTACAAATAGTCTACAACAAAAGCAAATTTAAGCGGTACCCTGATAATTATATGAGAGTTAATATCTCAAGAATTAAAAAATATATAGGGTTTAACAGCAAGTGGATATTGATACAAAGCATTCACTGTGAGATCGGATCTGAAGAGTCCAGACATAGTGAACTCTCTTAATTGAGACTACAACAATGAGCTTGATTTCATGTAAATTGTAGTCATGGTATATTAGAACTTATTGTGAAATAAAGAGTTGAAAATCGAGAAATACGTTTTTTATTTTTTACTTTATTATTTTTTTACTTATTTTTTACTTTATTATTTTTTCACACTTACATTAATATTCACAATAATTGCTTTTAATATTGCTTTTAATATTTCACTGGAGAGGAATATTATTTTATTGGAACTAATTAAAGTTATATTTTAATATTATTTTTCTAGTGAGCCAACAAAGACATTATTTTCTCTTTCTTCATACTCAAATGTACCTATTGTTTCTGGCAGCACCCCCAGAACCATATAAAAGATATTAAAATCTATTATTGAAATAACTGTTTTTTTTTTAACTAACAATATCAATCACCAACTAGTGCAGGAGTATTTCCCCTACCCCTAAACCTTAATAAGAAATCAATTTTTTTAAATAAAACAAATAAAATCATATACTTTTTGCAATCCAAAACCCAAAATTCAGATTTAAAATCTGAATTCCGAACAGTGGGAAGATCAGAACCGTGATTTGGATGTCCGTATCTGCTCAGGAGATCAGAACCCCAACACTTACTTGCCTGCAGTCATACAATTCAGGTGTATTTGGATTTCTGATTAAGCGAACCGCACATCTCTAAATCTAGAGTCTAAGGACCTCATTCAGAGTCGGTCGTTGCGGCCGCACGGTCGTAGAGGAAAGGGACTGGATATGCAAATGAAGCGATCACAAGTTGCGGTCCTAAGATGAGATCGTTAGCTGAACGACCGAGGGTAAGAAGCAGTCGTAAGACTACATCACGCCCCCTTCTTGATCACCACACACGTCATCTCCTGGGATATAAGGATTAATCACGACCATCGGGAACCATCGGAGCTGGTCGTAGAGCTTAAGGTTGACCATACCCTCTCTTAAGCACTACGATCAAGTCAGTGTTTAAACCTCCCATGTCACATGTGCCATGACACTACTTTGTTAATATGCACTCCCATTAAACGCTGTTAGCATAATTAGGCACGGCTGCGTTCGGATCTCCACTCCCCCATTTTCAAGCACCTTCCCCTGTTATCACCCACAAACGGTTCACTCTGTCACTCAAACTAACGACCTGGCTGTGTTCAAGGAGAGACAAATTTCTGATCGTAAGAGCTAGTTTGCACACGCGCATTGCGAACTTTACGCATGTGCAGTTTAGCGAACATCAACTGTCATCTTGCATTCTATTACATTTACTCCTAAAAGCTGAATACATAGCTTGGATGTGGACCAAGGACATTGGGGTATATTCAATTTGGAGCTAAAAGTCCGTTGCTGAACTTTTTGCTGTCATCTGTGGTTATGCCGTCAAAAACTTATTGTGCGCATCCCCACTTATCCCCATATTCAATTCTTAATCGGTGAAAACAGGACCCGGCGATAACGAAATCAGCGAAAAGTCATGTCATTTTTGGGGAAATCAGCCTAACACCCCCCAAAAGATGCTCTGACATGGGGGTTCACTATGGGTACCACCGAATAGCCCCGCTAAAGGTATGTGGGTCTTTAAACGGCCTTAATAGGTGCTGTTTTTCGTTTTTTAGAAGGTGGTGAAGAATAACAATTAATGTTTTTTTTTGCAAAATAAGTAGTTCCATCAAATTTGGGGTACATGAAATTGGGTGTAAGCATATTTTAAAGTTGCTATTATGAAGTTTTAAAAAACGTGAAAAATCCACCTGCACAACTACCTGCAAAAAACACCTGGGGCATACTTGGAGTTTATTTTCCAACTTTGTTTTTTTTTTGCCCTAAAAACAAAACTACTTTTTTGGGGTGTCCTGAAAAACGTTTTTAAAAATGTTTTGACACAGATTACCTTTGGGGGCCTGTCCAAAGGGTGCAGGGTGGTTTTGGAAGTCTGCACCCCAAAACCCCAATTCTGCACTTTTTCTCACCACCTATTCATTGGTGTAACTTTTCCACCGGGTCTGATGTATTGACTTTTCACACCGGTGAAAAGTCGGACAAATTGAATACGGGGATAAGTGAAATCGGTGAAAATTACATCATCTGCAAAAAAGTTTCACCAAGAACGGTTTTTCACTCCAAATTGAATACGGCCCATTGTGTTGAGATCATAAATATTCTGAAAAAAATATTAGAAGATGCTTTAGACTTTTATGTTGCTACTGTAGATATGTTCGGATTGTAGTGTATATTGACAACAACTGTTTTTATCTCTGAAAAGTGTCTAATAATTCTACTCACTTGTTCACAGCTAAAAGATAAATATGGACCAGTATACACCCTGTATTTGGGACCCAAACCAGGACTGGTCATATCTGGATACGACGCCAATAAGGAGGCTTTGATTGACCAAAATGATATATTTGGCGAGAGAGGGGACTATCCCGTTTTCTTGAACTTCATAGGCGTACATGGTAAGGTTCTGATAAAGTTAAATTCCCAAATGTTCTGTTAGATCATCTATTTAGATTTTTTGGAGAATTGCAGAAGCAGAAAAGCAGTATGAGGTCTAGGACTAGGATTCTATGATTGGAATGTGAAAGTAACATCTTAAGGTTTTTTTTTTGTGGCAATTGCAAGTGAGGGAGAAAGTTCAAAATGGGAAACTTTCCCAGGCCTATATATCATTTAGGATTACAAAACCTTTGCTGTACATGGAGTTTTAACACAGACTAAATTTTTAGAACTGGTGGACACAGGGCCAGATTCAGACCTGGTCGCTAAACTGCACTCGCACGCTTTTGCCGGTAATCGCACGTTTGTGCATGCTTATGGGCCGCAGTGCGCGTACGCAGGCCAGTAAGTGCGATCAGGAAGCGAGCGCTCGTAGTACACAGACTGGACGCTACTTTGAGTGACAGTGCCATTTGTGGGTAGTAACAGGGGAAGGTGCTTTTGAACGGAGGAGTGTTGCTGCGAATGCAGGCGTGTCTGGGCGTCAAAACAGCATTTAATGAGTGTCCATAATTAGCAAAGGTGCCTCATGGGTGCGTCATTTGAAGAGGCAGCAGGTGTAATTATACTTGAAGCACTCACATTGCTTGCACTGCAAGTGCTTCCGATGGCTCTCGATATTCCCGATGGTTTTAAACACTTCCTGGGGATGACGTTAGTTGCGGGCGGCAAGGGTGCGGCATTACACTATTTTGCGATCGCACAGCCGCCACTCGCAAAAACATAGAGGGCGTCCTTATGCCTTGCCGTATGATCATGCTATTAGAATACCCAGCTCCTTTTTGATGCGAGCGCAGCTTAGCGATCGGGTCTGAATCAGGGCCACAGTCTCATGGTCTTTCCTAAGTATAAACTCGCCTAATATAGAAATCTGTCACTGCTCCATTCTCCTACAGTACATACTCTTACTACTCTGGCCTTTTATCTAAAGCTTAACACTTGGCTATGAGGTTACTAGGAACCCTGACATTGTCTGAGAATACAGGGGAGTTCTGTATTATGTCTCTGCCCCTTGCATATCAGCAATCTCAGTCAGTACATTTGCATGCATGCTATGTGCCTGCAGTGTCTATATATAGGAATTCAGAATACAAGTGAACTAATAAGAAACAAGCTATGTTGCAATATATTGTTTTTGCAGATGTCCTACCTAAACCTTCTCATTTAATTAACACTTTTTGGCTCTTTTGGAAGTGTTTGATTCTACATACCTGTATATGTAAACTTTGATTATATACCAAAATGTTTAACACCATAGACTTGGCTTTCACCAATGGTGAGAAGTGGATAAAACGTCGGCGCTTCGCTCTGTTGACGCTGAGGAACTTTGGTATGGGGAAGAGGAGCGTGGAAGAACGGATACTGGAGGAGATACATTTCCTTATCAAAGAGTTTGAGAAAACAAAAGGTTAAAATTTTTATATAAACTGTTTGATTATTTATTTCACAGTATCTTGAATTATTGTATATTGTTTAACAATACAATAACCAATGCCAAATGCAGCACAACATTACTTATGCCTCTGTTCCACCAAAAACCTGGGTCCGACCTGGGTTTTCAGACATTGTTCCAACCCAGGTCAGACACAGGTCAGATACCATTTACACAGCACCATCGATCTGAGTTTTTCTCAGGTCAGCCCCATTCACACTGAACCTGGGTCTGCCCTGCTAAACTTGTGAGGTCATAAAAAGTGGGAGATGACTGCTCCACAACCACCAATCAGCTAATTTTAGGCATGGCCCAGGGTGGATAACTCGGTTTGTGCCATTTACACTGCACCATTACCCAGGTCCATCCTGTGTCCGATCCTGGTAGCTACCTGGGTTGGATTGCCTGGTCACTTGACCCGGGTTATTTTTCAGGGATCGCTTTACACTGAGCTGCGATCTGGGTTGACCCAGCATTAACCTGGGTTTTAGCTCTGGGGTAAAAGAGGTATTAGTGATTATATTGACTGTTTGTCGCGACTCTCAGGTGGATAGTGGATGTAACCTTTATTTAGGGATTGGGGTGACTTATTTCTGAGACGTGGAGTCGAATGTGCCGGCGGTATTCACCAGGGACCCTTGCAAGAAGGTATGAACTTAGCTGCGTCTGACACACAGGTCTCGGCTCTCAGAATAGGTTCCCCTATACAGGCGCTGGTGTACTCTGGATGGAGTGGAGAAGATATACACTACCATTCAAAAGTTTGGAGTCACCCAATTTCGTGTTGTACATGAAAACTGACTTTTATTTATCAAATGAGTTGCAAAATGAAGACAACATATAGTCAAGACATTGGCAAGGTTATATATAATGATTTTTATTTGAAATAATAATTTTGTCCTTCAAACTACATACATTAGTCTTCTAACGCGCTTAGCAAACACAATGCACAATTAGAACACTGGAGTGATGGATGCCGGAAATGGGCCTCTATACTAGGGGTGTGCACCGGACACTTTTCGTGTTTTGTGTTTTGGTTTTGGATCTGGATCTTTCTTCGTGTTTTGGATCTGGATTGGTTTTGCCAAAACCACCCTTCCGTGTTTTGGGTTCTGGGTTTTGTGTTTTGGATCTGGATTTTTTCTTAAAAAATTAAAAAAAAACGCTAAAATCACATAAATGGGCCTTTTTTTGTTCCTACGCTATTAATAACCCCAATAACATTAATTTCCACTCATTTCCACTCTATTCTGAACACCTCACACCTCACAATATTGTTTTTAGGCCAAAAGGTTGTACCGAGGAAGCTGGATGACTATGCTAAGCGACACAAGGGGGCGGCACAAACACGTGGCCCATCTAGGAGTGGCACTGCAGTGGCAGACAGGAAGCCAATCAGCGTTATGGTGCCCATTTGCATGTAGCACGAACCCGGGAGATCCGTGCTACATGCATCTGTGTGATTGGCACAGAGCAATGACAGGTCCGTGAGACCCGTCTGTGCTGCTGTGGTAAAAAAAAAAAAAAAAAACCTGTGTAAAAAAAGAAAAAAATGGCGTGCACCCCCCCAAAAAAGAGCAACCAGCCCCGGGCATTAGTAACCCAGTGCTGGGTGTGCTTAAATACAGGGGACAAACGACGTAGGGGTCCCCTGTACTTAAGCACAACCAGCACCGGGCTAGTCAGAACCAGCGCTGGTTGCCAAAATACGGGGGACAAACGACGTAGGGGTCCCCTGTATTCTGCGCAACCAGCTCTGGGCTCTGATCCGGTCCTGGTTCTGGAAATATAGGGGACAAAAAATGAGTAGGGTTCCCCTGTATGTTCCAGAACCAGCACTGGACTTTTTCTAGCGGGGGGCTGATGCCACAGCCAGGGGAGCCCTTTCACCGGGCCCCCCAGCCGCAGCATCAACCCTGACCGCTAGTCAGCCCAGGCCGGGGATCCCTGGAGAGCTGGGGACCCCCCCAATAAAGGGGTCACCCTCTCCAGGGCACCCCAGGCCCAGGCTGATAGCCCGGGGCTATCCCCGCCACCCCTGGTGGCGGTGGGTGGCGGGTTGATTGTGTGGTGTGGTGTAAATAAAGAATATCAAACATTGTCTTTACAAGTAGAACTGCAAGTCCCAGCTAGCCTGCCCCGCATGCTGGTACTTGGAGAACCACAAGTACCAGCATGCAGGGCATTAAGGGCCCACTAGTACCTGTAGTTCACCTGTAAAAAAAATGTTTAAAAAAACACAGGACACACACACCGTGACAGTATAAGTTTATTAAACATACATACACACACACACATGTACACATACTCACCTATGTAACCTGTAGCATCGGTCCACTTGTCCGGTAAAGTATCCCTAGGGGACCTGTGAAAAAAAACATACTCACCATCTCCTATGCGAGGTTCTGTCCTCTTCGTTCCAAAGTAGGCATCCCCGGACTTGGCAAAAAAAAAAAACGAAAACGCGATCCACGAACTTAGTACCGTTCTATAGAACGGTACTTCCCGAATGAGAGCTTAGCGGCGGGGTATCACCATGGAAACCCCGCTGCTAAGCGTTCATTGGCTGAGAGAGGTCATCTCCCGTCTCTCAGCCAATGAACGGCTCCCTCCATTGTAGTCAATGGTGGGAACCGCAGGGTAAACTTTAATAACCTTGCGGCTCCCAGCATTGACTACAATGGAGGGAGCCGTTCATTGGCTGAGAGACGGGAGATGGCCTCTCTCAGCCAATGAACGCTTAGCAGCGGGGTTTCCATGGTGATACCCCGCCGCTAAGCTCTCATTCGGGAAGTACCGTTCTATAGAACGGTACTAAGTTCGTGGATCGCGTTTTCGTTTTTTTTTTTTGCCAAGTCCGGGGATGCCTACTTTGGAACGAAGAGGACAGAACCTCGCATAGGAGATGGTGAGTATGTTTTTTTTCACAGGTCCCCTATGGATACTTTACCGGACAAGTGGACCGATGCTACAGGGTTACATAGGTGAGTATGTGTACATGTGTGTGTGTGTGTGTGTGTATGTATGTTTAATAAACTTATACTGTCACGGTGTGTGTGTCCTGTGTTTTTTTTAAACATTTTTTTACAGGTGAACTACAGGTACTAGTGGGCCCTTAATGCCCTGCATGCTGGTACTTGTGGTTCTCCAAGTACCAGCATGCGGGGCAGGCTTGCTGGGACTTGCAGTTCTACTTGTAAAGACAATGTTTGATATTCTTTATTTACACCACACCACACAATCAACCCGCCACCCACCGCCACCAGGGGTGGCGGGGATAGCCCCGGGCTATCAGCCTGGGCCTGGGGTGCCCTGGAGAGGGTGACCCCTTTATTGGGGGGGTCCCCAGCTCTCCAGGGATCCCCGGCCTGGGCTGACTAGCGGTCAGGGCTGATGCTGCGGCTGGGGGGCCCGGTGAAAGGGCTCCCCTGGCTGTGGCATCAGCCCCCCGCTAGAAAAAGTCCAGTGCTGGTTCTGGAACATACAGGGGAACCCTACTCATTTTTTTCCCCTGTATTTCCAGAACCAGGACCGGATCAGAGCCCAGAGCTGGTTGCGCAGAATACGGGGGACCCCTACGTCGTTTGTCCCCCGTATTTTGGCAACCAGCTCTGGTTCTGACTAGCCCGGTGCTGGTTGTGTTTAAGTACAGGGGACCCCTATGTCGTTTGTCCCCTGTATTTAAGCACACCCAGCACTGGGTCACTAATGCCCGGGGCTGGTTGCTCTTTTTTTGGGGGGGGGGCACGCCATTTTTTTCTCTTTTTACACAGGTTTTTTTTTTTTTATTTACCACAGCAGCACAGACGGGTCTCACGGACCCGTTAGTGCTCTGTGTCAATGACACAGATGCAAGTAGCACGGATCTCCTGGTCCGTGCGTGCATCTGTGTCATTGAAATACACAGCAGCACAGACGGGTCTCACTGACCCATCTGTGCTCTGTGTCACTGTCAATCACACAGATGCATGTAGCACGGATCTCACGAGTCCGTGCTACATGCAAATGAGCACCATAATGCTGATTGGCTGAGAGCCGTGACAGACGGCTCTGTCAGCCAATCAGCACTTTGCCCATTAAAGGCAAAGGCATTTTTTTTTAAATGGCCGCTCGAGGCAAAACCTCGAGATCCGACAGCAGATCTCGAGGTTTTGCCTCGGGAGAGGGATCCGGGGCAGACAGGGAGATCCGAGCTTGGGCTCGGATCGCCCCGGATCCCCGAAGTTCGGGTGGGTTCGGTTCTCAGGGAACCGAACCCGCTCATCCCTACTCTATCCACCTATGTAGATATTCCTTTAAAAACCAGACGTTTGTAGCTAGTATAGTCATTAACCACATTAACAATGTATAGAGCGTATTTCTGATTCGTTTAATGTTATCTTCATTGAACAAAACAGTGCTTTTCATTAAAAAATAAGGACATTTCTAAGTGACCCCAAACTTTTGAATGGTAGGCCGGTCAGAACTAAACGAGCAAGACAGTACCAGGGAGCAGATGTAAAGTATGCAGGTCACAGAGGATATCCAAGGACAGATCCAGATATCAAACACAGTACCAAAAGAGCAGACAAAATCAGAGTCATGAACAAAAGCCAAGATCAGGAATCAGAAGCCAAGTAACACAGGAACGCTGGAGTAAGGTAATGGAGCCTATACTCTGGCACTGGAGTGCTCCCAGGGACTTCCTTATATAAGCAGGACTTGAATTTATGTGCCTCCTGTGACATCACCAGGAGGCATGTATGGACCTTTAAAACTCTTACTGTGAGGCAGTGCAGCACTATGGGAGCCACAGTTACAATCCAGAAGTCATCAGGGAAGGAGCACAGCAAGCTCCTGATAGCTGTAACAACGCCAATGCCGGGTAAGCACTAGAACAGTGGGCACTAAGGACCTCCTGCCGGCTCTCTCACAGACATAGCCAACACCAGTGCTGCCGGACCCGGTATGTGGACACCGGGCCCCGGCACACCTTGATACTGTTACAGCAAACACAGTTTTGGATATACATTGCTCTAGCTTGTAAGCACAGAACTTTATTGATTCATTAATGCTTTTTGATGTTGTCAGTGGAAGGGGCAGGTGAAGTGAAAGGAGGGAGTAGTTTACGTCAAGGAATGCAAAGAAATGCAGATGGAAGAGGTAAATTGAAATGATCAGAAAAAACAGTTAGAGCATGAAGAGCAAACAATCTAGTAAAATCGTTTAGTGGGTCAAGGAGTTTTTTAGATAGAAAGCAGCATAGGCAAAGTTCTGAAAGTGGGGATGGGAGGTGGTGATAGGAGAGGTATGAGTAATTGATAGAGTGAAGGGGTGAACAGAGGATTATTTCTTAACAACGTCTGAGATGTGAGATGGGGAGTAATATAATAGGACTTTATAGGTGAGGTTAAACAGGGGAATAGGGACCTAAGGCAGTGCATTACAGAGAGAGAGAGTAAAAGAACAGCAACAGAAGAAAATTAGTTTTATTGCCACATTCAGGACAAATGCAGTTGAGGCAGACATATGACAGGCAAACCAGAAATTAAAAAAAAATTAAAAATGGAAGTACAAATTGCATGGATTGTGGCCTTGGTAACATCCCTGGAGAGGAAAGGGGGACTGTTTGTAATGCAAAGGTGGATGTGACAGGATTGGGTGAGCATATGGATATGGGCAGTGAACTTAAAGGGTGTAGTCATTAATGAACCTCAGGTACAATGCTTGGGGAATGGAAACGGTCAAAACTATCAGCTGTAAGGGAGATGGAAGGAGGGAATGTGACACTGTTTGGAAGACATACTGTATGATAAGCTTTCTGTTATAAGGATTTGATGACAATACTGTATAGTAAAACTTGTCTAAAACCTTGCTGAATCTATGGATCTGTGCCTTTTCCCAATTTTCAGAGAATGTGTGTCATTGATTCCGAGTCAATACATTCACTGACATGTGGTGGAGTTACCCAAAGTTATTAAAGCTCTGGGCAAAAATTAAAGAACTTATACAAATGATCACTGATATCTGCATTCCACTTTCTCCATAAATATTTAAGTCTTTTCCAATCTCTGTGGCTGAAAAAATGCTCTAAAATACTCATTTGAAATATCTGCAGCAATGTCATGTTCTCCTGTAGAGATTCCCCAACCCCTCTTCACTTACAATATGGGGATAATGTAGTATATTTCTATGATGGATTACATAATAAAACATGCTATCCAACTCACCATTTACTGTACATTGAGAGAGTGTGCCAGCTAAAGCTCATAATATATTGACAACACATTTTAGATTGACCCTTAAATAGCTGATGTGCCTCACTCACCCTTGACTAGCTGTGCCTTACTATCTGCAGAGTGTGTTCATTAACTCTTTGCAGATTTGTATTTTTAATTCCACCTTGTCTCACTCTCACCCCCACTGTTTTATTTTTCTCACCGTATTTCCTCTCCTTAAATCAAAATTTCATTCTCAGTTGAACAATACAGTGCTAGAGTATTTTGACCTAACTGATCAGTTCTTGGCACTCTTTTGTTATGTTTATTTTATTTGTCTGCAGTTACTTTGTCATTTGTTATTTGATCTACATTATACTGTATTCTAAAGAAAAACTATCTATGAAGAAAACAGACTGTAGGTGCCAGCATGGGGGACACAGTAATAGGATCCTTATGTTTTTGTTGGTTTTGGGATTATTGCTATTATGAAAATTCAATCCTTTGATGCACAAGGTGATTATATGAATAAAGTATAACCTTACACTATAGATAATAAGCTGGTATTACATATAACAAAAGGCAATAAATGCAAATAAATGAATAAGGTTCACAGACTGATGTCAATGGAGCAGCAATAAAAATGCAATGAATGCAATAGCAGATTTAGTTAATAGAGAAAAAAATAAATGTAATGACATAAGTATATTGATTTAATGAATAAAATACAGGAAAAGAAAAACTAGTGATACCAAAATGCTTAAACATAGAAACATAAAATTTGATGGCCGATAAGAACCACTTGGCCCATCTGGTCTGTCCCTACTTCTTGAAAACAATGACGTAAGATATTAAAATGATCAATGTTCTCAATGTTCCACTGAAATGCACATCTCTTTTGAAATGGAATTAGTGATTTGTCGAGTCCTTTAAATATTGGTAATTGAACTATGTATTATCATAACATATCCCTTTGAACTATGTATTATCATAACATATCTGTAATGATAACGTTATGATGGGTGAAATCTAAATGTAAACTGAGTATGCTTACATCAATGATTTGAGTGATTGTATGTTTTGGTAATAGATTAGGTGGAATGCACGCAAGTTGAGACTTAGTAAGCATTTCTGGAAGCCTACATAGGACAAAGTGGTGTAGCTGTGTACTTAATCTTGGGCAAACCTATGCCAGTGGTGGGCAATAGGTGGCTGCAGGCTACTAGCGGCCTGATGACCTTTCAACCGTGGCCCCCAGCTTGCTGCTACTGATCTCACTTGTAGTATAGTAAAGAATAAGACTAAATGGAGCAGCCAATTTATGCAACATGTAATCTCTACACAATACAGAACATTGTGGATTATTAGATGGAGTAAACACAGCATACCAGAGTAGGAAGTAGGGGTGCAGTGTACTTATCCTCCTTCCTCTACATGATTTGTGTCATGAGTCCCATGCTACTTACAGGAGAAAGTCATTTAGTTGTGAAGAAGTCAGGAGTGGGGAGAAAATTAAGAAAACATATATATTGTGGGGAGTATAATTTGGAAAGTGGCAAATGCTACATAGTGTGTATTATAATGGGGGATATACCAGGGAACTGTATGAAAAAAGGGGGTAAGAATTGTAGATAAGCCCATATGGACATGAGGTCAGTCAGAAAGACATTTAGTATTTTCTGGAGATTATTCAGTGAGTGTGGAAGGTGTTAGTTAGGCTCATGTGGAGACATCTAATGGGCGTATAGAGTGGTCTGAGGGACACATGAGTAGCATCTGAGGGGGTGTCAGGGGCAATTTTGGATGTCTGAGGGGCATGTGGGGAGTTGTGAGGGCAATGAGGGGACATTTGATGGAGGTGGTGAAGTCTGGAAGGCATGTGGAGAGGTCTCAGTGCATGTAGGAGGCAAGTGGGTAATGTGTGTCACTTTGGAAGGTTGGAGTGCTGCATGTTTGGGCCTTGAACTATATCAAGTTACCTAGACAGCAGTAATCAGATTTTCTCATGTGCTCTCTAGAAGTCCCAAACTTAAAGTCCAAATGTATGATGAGAATGTGGTCCAGTGAGACAAGGTTCACAGCAAAGGAAAAATGTTGGCCAAATTTTAGTACATCCCAATCTAAGAGAAGGATTAGATTAGATCATCAGCACTGATAACATTTTCCAGGTCTGCTTTCCATACATTAGCAAGCATTCATATAATAAATTGTAACACAGTTCAAGAGAGAGATAAAGTGGAGAGACATTGGGCCTCATTCAGAGGTGGTCAGAGGATGCAAGCGGTCGTTCAGAAACTGGGCGGCCACTTGCATCCTGACCGCCCGCCTCTGTTGCGGTCATTAAGCTGTGGGTTAACACCCACAGCTCTAACGACCGCTAGGGTGATGGTCGCGATGGTCAGAGACCATCGCGACCATCGGGGCTTACGACGAGACCCTAGGGTAGGGTCTCCCTTGTCGTAAGCCCCGGAGAGCTTCTGGCTCTGTCTGAGCCGGAAGCTCTCCACTGACATCACTAGTGATGTCAGTGGGGCCTCCCCCAAACGGCAGGCGTTCCCATGGGAACGCCCCCGTTTGGGCTGTCACCCCCCCCCGGCCCGCCATCCAAACGGGGCGAGCTGTCAATCAACATCGACAGCTCGCCCCCTTTGGATCGAGACCTGCTATGACCAGCGCTGTCGGTCATAGCGGGTCTCACGCATGCGCACGATGGCGCCGGCGCCGTCGTGCACATGCTCTGTGGGGGGCCATCGACCCGGTCCGAGCGCATCGGCGCTAACGACCGGGTCTGAATGACCCCCATAATGTACCAACTAATCAGCTCTTAACTGCCAGTTTTCAAACATAACTTGTAAAGTAACAGTTAGGAGCTAATTGGTAGGTACTTTATCTCTCTTTACTTTATATCTCTCCATTATATCTATCTCCAAAGTTTAGTACATCTCCATTTATGTGTTTTTGCACTACTGAGAGCCTTGTAACGGTATCTGTCATGGTATTAAATACATCAACTGAAAATGGCAATATGTAATAGGTTGACATGGTGTTAAATGGCACCTACTGATTGGATAAGACTTAAAAATGTACCCAGCAATTCATTGGCCACAGTGGGTATTTAGGCCCTGATTCAGACCCACTCGCGAGCGGCTGTCCGCTCGCAAGTGGGTCGATAGTCTGCACTGCGCATGCGCACGATGGAGGGTGCTCCGTCGTGCGCATGCGCGAGATGCGATGAGTGAAGGACTTTCCTTCGCTCGTAGTGTCTGATCAAAGGGGGCGTGCTGTCAATGTTGATTGACAGCACGCCCCCTTTGGTGGGCGTGCCGGGGGTGTGCCTGCCAGACGGAGGCGTTCCCAAGGGAACACCTACCGTGAGAAGCCGGCCCCACTGACATCACTAGTGATGTCAGTGGGAGTGATTTTGGCTCTGATAGAGCCAAAATCACTCCGGGCCTTGCGGTTGAGAAACTCAACCGCAGGCTTCTGCTCGCAGTGGCGATGGTCGCGATGGTCAAGACCATCGCGACCATCATCCTGCATGCTCGTATATGCTGTGGGTGGTGACCCACAGCTATACGAGCGTCAAGGAGGACGCTCCATATTTATGGAGGTGGGCCCTGATTCAGAGCGAGCGCTCTGGTCAGAGCGTCCGGCTCTGAATCAGGGCCTTAGTGTGCATTAGTCCAAGCAATCAGTTCAGCCTTTTGACAAAGCATCAACAAAATGCATGTAGGCTTTAGGAGTGCTAGCAACTCCCAATATATGTGTGTGTGTGTGACCTGCAGTTAGCGAAGGGCATAAAGTGGACTAATCCTACACGTTTAGATAGAACAGTGTGTGTCTGCTATTGTATAGAGGGCCTAATTCAGACCTGGACGCAAAGCTGCGCTCGCTCGCTCGCTCGCTCTGAGTGATTTTCGCACAACTGCGCATGCATATAAGTCACAGTGCATGTGCACAAACTAGCATCTGCGATGTGAAATCGCCCGCTCATAGTACGCATCCTGGCCGCTATCTTGAGTGACAGATTGCGCCGTTTGTGGGTGGTAACAGGGGAAAGTGTTTGTAAATGGGGGTTTAATGGGTGTGCATAATTAGCAAAGTAGCGTCATTACAAACGTGACTGGGTTGTATTTTAGCCTGAACTGCTCGCAATGTAGTGGTGGGAAAAGGCTTCCACAAGCGCTGCGAGCAGCTGCGATGGCTCTCGATGTTACCGATTAATCCTTCAACTGCCGGAGATGACGTGTGTTGCGAGTGGCAAAGGAGCATCTTTAGACAGGTGCAAGCACATAGTGCGGCTACTCGCTATTACTTAGTGGGCGGCTTTACGCGGCGCAGTGCGAGCGCATGGTTTAAATAGCCGGCCCCTTTTAGCCAGCGAGCGGTCGCAAATAGCATTCGGGTCTGAATCAGGCCCAGAGATCGGAGCCTAACCATCATATTGGTGCAGACTGTCTCAGCATATTTATAGTTATGCACTGACAGCAATGTTCTGTAAGGGGAAGCAATCGGGAAGCCGACTGCCTAAATACAGGTAGCCGGCTTCCCGACTGTCATATCCTGGCAAGGGTGAAATGCCGGGCGTCTAGATGTAGACGCCCGCATTTCCCCGATGCCGGGAGGCCGGCGCCCGGCATCCCAATCGTAGGGATGCCGGGCGCCGCGAGCGGACAGCCGCGGGGGGGTTAGGTTTAGGGCTCCCGGGGGGACTTAGGGTTAGGCACCCCCCTGGGAGGGTTAGGGTTAGGCTAGGGGGAAGGAGGGTTAGGGTTAGGCACCCCCAGGGGGGACTTAGGGTTAGGCACCCCCCCGGGGGACTTAGGTTTAGGCAGTGGGGAAGGGGGTGGTTAGGGTTAGGCACTTGGGGGGGAATTTAGGGTTAGGCACCCCTAAGAAGGGTTAGGGTTAGGGGGGTTAGGTTAGTAGATACTCACCTCTCCACGATCGGGATTTCCAGTGCTGTCGGGCTTCCGCTGCTTTGAACTCTGCTCTTGTCGGGCTGCCGCTGCCATGTGGCCGGCGGTATTTCATACCCATTCCTCTGTAAGACCGGAGATAAACATATAAAGGCTGACAATCTACCTCCTCTATCTCTGTGTACTGATCGGCATATGACTATTTGCAGTGAGAGATCAGAAGCTTAGTAATATTATCAGCGCTGACAGTCTAAATTCATCTGATAGCTGTGTCACATATAGAGACCTGAGCTCAATAAGTATACTGTATTGGCACAAACAGGTTAACCCCACTCATGCTGTATACTGATTGACACAGTTACCTGAACATTCTACAATTGAACTTTGTTATAATGTAATATATGAATGCTTGCTAATGTATGGAAAGCTGACCTGGATAATCCTATCAGCGTTGATGATCTAATCCTATTCTTAGTAGGGGTGAGCGGGTTCGGATTTCTGAAATCCGAACCCCCCCGAGCCCCCCCGATCCGAGTCCGATCCGAGTCAGGCTCGACTTTTCCCGCCTGACTCGGATCTGAAATCGAGGCAAAACGTCATCATCCCGCCTTCCGAGTCTCGCGGGTTTTGGATCCTATATAAGGTACCCGCGTCGGCGCCATTTTCTTACTCGGCTGTGGACAGTGAAGAGGGAGGGTGGGAGTTAGGGCTGTGTAGTGTAGTGTAGTGTAGTGCTGCTGTTGTCCACTACTTCAAAGTCCATAGGGGCTGGCTGTGTTGTGCTGCTGTTGTTAATAGGGGCTGTGTCCACTACTTCAAAGTCCATAGGGGCTGGCTGGACTGTGTTGTGCAGTCAGTTCTCCATAGGGGCTGTGTCCACTCCAAAGTCCTGTGCAGTGTCCCAGTCCTAAAGGAGTGCTGTAGTGTTGTCCAGGGGGTGCTCTGTCCATCAGGGGTGCTCCCCCCAAGTGCTAAAAAAATAATATATTTTCTGTGTTTGTGAATTGTGTGCGCAGTAGCCGCACGTGCATCAACAAAGTAGTGCCAAGCGTGCGCCTGTGTCATAAGTAAAGGGCCGGCTGGCTTGACCGTTAAAGGGTGCTGTAACCCCCGAAAGTACACTCCAGTCCAAACCAAAAAAAAATTATTTTCTGTGTTTGTGAATTGTGTGCGCAGTAGCCGCACGTGCATCAACAAAGTAGTGCCAAGCGTGCGCCTGTGTCATAAGTAAAGGGCCGGCTGGCTTGACTGTTAAGGGTGCTGTAACCCCCGAAAGTACACTCCAGTCCAAACCAAAAAAAAAATTATTTTCTGTGTTTGTGAATTGTGTGCGCAGTAGCCGCACGTGCATCAACAAAGTAGTGCCAAGCGTGCGCCTGTGTCATAAGTAAAGGGCCGGCTGGCTTGACCGTTAAGGGTGCTGTAACCCCCGAAAGTACACTCCAGTCCAAACCAAAAAAAAAATTATTTTCTGTGTTTGTGAATTGTGTGCGCAGTAGCCGCACGTGCATCAACAAAGTAGTGCCAAGCGTGCACCTGTGTCATAAGTAAAGGGCCGGCTGGCTTGACCGTTAAGGGTGCTGTAACCCCCGAAAGTACACTCCAGTCCAAACCAAAAAAAAAATTATTTTCTGTGTTTGTGAATTGTGTGCGCAGTAGCCGCACGTGCATCAACAAAGTAGTGCCAAGCGTGCGCCTGTGTCATAAGTAAAGGGCCGGCTGGCTTGACCGTTAAAGGGTGCTGTAACCCCCGAAAGTACACTCCAGTCCAAACCAAAAAAAAATTATTTTCTGTGTTTGTGAATTGTGTGCGCAGTAGCCGCACGTGCATCAACAAAGTAGTGCCAAGCGTGCGCCTGTGTCATAAGTAAAGGGCCGGCTGGCTTGACTGTTAAGGGTGCTGTAACCCCCGAAAGTACACTCCAGTCCAAACCAAAAAAAAAATTATTTTCTGTGTTTGTGAATTGTGTGCGCAGTAGCCGCACGTGCATCAACAAAGTAGTGCCAAGCGTGCGCCTGTGTCATAAGTAAAGGGCCGGCTGGCTTGACCGTTAAGGGTGCTGTAACCCCCGAAAGTACACTCCAGTCCAAACCAAAAAAAAAATTATTTTCTGTGTTTGTGAATTGTGTGCGCAGTAGCCGCACGTGCATCAACAAAGTAGTGCCAAGCGTGCACCTGTGTCATAAGTAAAGGGCCGGCTGGCTTGACCGTTAAGGGTGCTGTAACCCCCGAAAGTACACTCCAGTCCAAACCAAAAAAAAAATTATTTTCTGTGTTTGTGAATTGTGTGCGCAGTAGCCGCACGTGCATCAACAAAGTAGTGCCAAGCGTGCGCCTGTGTCATAAATAAAGGGCCGGCTGGCTGGACCGTTAAAGGGTGCTGTAACCCCCGAAAGTACACTCCAGTCCAAACCAAAAAAAAATTATTTTCTGTGTTTGTGAATTGTGTGCGCAGTAGCCGCACGTGCATCAACAAAGTAGTGCCAAGCGTGCGCCTGTGTCATAAGTAAAGGGCCGGCTGGCTTGACCGTTAAGGGTGCTGTAACCCCCGAAAGTACACTCCAGTCCAAACCAAAAAAAAAATTATTTTCTGTGTTTGTGAATTGTGTGCGCAGTAGCCGCACGTGCATCAACAAAGTAGTGCCAAGCGTGCGCCTGTGTCATAAGTAAAGGGCCGGCTGGCTTGACCGTTAAAGGGTGCTGTAACCCCCTAAGTACACTCCAGTCCAAACCAAAAAAAAAATTATTTTCTGTGTTTGTGAATTGTGTGCGCAGTAGCCGCACGTGCATCAACAAAGTAGTGCCAAGCGTGCGCCTGTGTCATAAGTAAAGGGCCGGCTGGCTTGACCGTTAAGGGTGCTGTAACCCCCGAAAGTACACTCCAGTCCAAACCAAAAAAAAAATTATTTTCTGTGTTTGTGAATTGTGTGCGCAGTAGCCGCACGTGCATCAACAAAGTAGTGCCAAGCGTGCGCCTGTGTCATAAGTAAAGGGCCGGCTGGCTTGACCATTAAAGGGTGCTGTAACCCCCAAAGTACACTCCAGTCCAAACCAAAAAAAAAATTATTTTCTGTGTTTGTGAATTGTGTGCGCAGTAGCCGCACGTGCATCAACAAAGTAGTGCCAAGCGTGCGCCTGTGTCATAAGTAAAGGGCCGGCTGGCTTGACCGTTAAAGGGTGCTGTAACCCCCGAAAGTACACTCCAGTCCAAACCAAAAAAAAATTATTTTCTGTGTTTGTGAATTGTGTGCGCAGTAGCCGCACGTGCATCAACAAAGTAGTGCCAAGCGTGCGCCTGTGTCATAAGTAAAGGGCCGGCTGGCTTGACCGTTAAAGGGTGCTGTAACCCCCGAAAGTACACTCCAGTCCAAACCAAAAAAAAATTATTTTCTGTGTTTGTGAATTGTGTGCGCAGTAGCCGCACGTGCATCAACAAAGTAGTGCCAAGCGTGCGCCTGTGTCATAAGTAAAGGGCCGGCTGGCTTGACCGTTAAAGGGTGCTGTAACCCCCGAAAGTAAACTCCAGTCCAAACCCAAAAAAAATTATTTTCTGTGTTTGTGAATTGTGTGCGCAGTAGCCGCACGTGCATCAACAAAGTAGTGCCAAGCGTGCGCCTGTGTCATAAGTAAAGGGCCGGCTGGCTTGACCGTTAAAGGGTGCTGTAACCCCCGAAAGTACACTCCAGTCCAAACCAAAAAAAAATTATTTTCTGTGTTTGTGAATTGTGTGCGCAGTAGCCGCACGTGCATCAACAAAGTAGTGCCAAGCGTGCGCCTGTGTCATAAGTAAAGGGCCGGCTGGCTTGACCGTTAAAGGGTGCTGTAACCCCCGAAAGTACACTCCAGTCCAAACCAAAAAAAAATTATTTTCTGTGTTTGTGAATTGTGTGCGCAGTAGCCGCACGTGCATCAACAAAGTAGTGCCAAGCGTGCGCCTGTGTCATAAGTAAAGGGCCGGCTGGCTTGACCGTTAAAGGGTGCTGTAACCCCCGAAAGTACACTCCAGTCCAAACCCAAAAAAAATTATTTTCTGTGTTTGTGAATTGTGTGCGCAGTAGCCGCACGTGCATCAACAAAGTAGTGCCAAGCGTGCGCCTGTGTCATAAGTAAAGGGCCGGCTGGCTTGACCGTTAAAGGGTGCTGTAACCCCCTAAGTACACTCCAGTCCAAACCAAAAAAAAAATTATTTTCTGTGTTTGTGAATTGTGTGCGCAGTAGCCGCACGTGCATCAACAAAGTAGTGCCAAGCGTGCGCCTGTGTCATAAGTAAAGGGCCGGCTGGCTTGACCGTTAAAGGGTGCTGTAACCCCCGAAAGTACACTCCAGTCCAAACCAAAAAAAAATTATTTTCTGTGTTTGTGAATTGTGTGTGCAGTAGCCGCACGTGCATCAACAAAGTAGTGCCAAGCGTGCGCCTGTGTCATAAGTAAAGGGCCGGCTGGCTTGACCGTTAAAGGGTGCTGTAACCCCCGAAAGTACACTCCAGTCCAAACCAAAAAAAAATTATTTTCTGTGTTTGTGAATTGTGTGCGCAGTAGCCGCACGTGCATCAACAAAGTAGTGCCAAGCGTGCGCCCGTGTCATAAGTAAAGGGCCGGCTGGCTTGACCGTTAAAGGGTGCTGTAACCCCCGAAAGTACACTCCAGTCCAAACCAAAAAAAAATTATTTTCTGTGTTTGTGAATTGTGTGCGCAGTAGCCGCACGTGCATCAACAAAGTAGTGCCAAGCGTGCGCCTGTGTCATAAGTAAAGGGCCGGCTGGCTTGACCGTTAAAGGGTGCTGTAACCCCCGAAAGTACACTCCAGTCCAAACCCAAAAAAAATTATTTTCTGTGTTTGTGAATTGTGTGCGCAGTAGCCGCACGTGCATCAACAAAGTAGTGCCAAGCGTGCGCCTGTGTCATAAGTAAAGGGCCGGCTGGCTTGACCGTTAAAGGGTGCTGTAACCCCCGAAAGTACACTCCAGTCCAAACCAAAAAAAAATTATTTTCTGTGTTTGTGAATTGTGTGCGCAGTAGCCGCACGTGCATCAACAAAGTAGTGCCAAGCGTGCGCCTGTGTCATAAGTAAAGGGCCGGCTGGCTTGACCGTTAAGGGTGCTGTAACCCCCGAAAGTACACTCCAGTCCAAACCAAAAAAAAAATTATTTTCTGTGTTTGTGAATTGTGTGCGCAGTAGCCGCACGTGCATCAACAAAGTAGTGCCAAGCGTGCGCCTGTGTCATAAGTAAAGGGCCGGCTGGCTTGACCGTTAAAGGGTGCTGTAACCCCCGAAAGTACACTCCAGTCCAAACCAAAAAAAAAATATTTTCTGTGTTTGTGAATTGTGTGCGCAGTAGCCGCACGTGCATCAACAAAGTAGTGCCAAGCGTGCGCCTGTGTCATAAGTAAAGGGCCGGCTGGCTTGACCGTTAAGGGTGCTGTAACCCCCGAAAGTACACTCCAGTCCAAACCAAAAAAAAAATTATTTTCTGTGTTTGTGAATTGTGTGCGCAGTAGCCGCACGTGCATCAACATAGTAGTGCCAAGCGTGCGCCTGTGTCATAAGTAAAGGGCCGGCTGGCTTGACCGTTAAAGGGTGCTGTAACCCACAAAGTACACTCCAGTCCAAACCAAAAAAAAAATTATTTTCTGTGTTTAGCCGCACGTATATATCAAATCGATATAACATAAATGGAGGACCAAACTTTCTCCGATAAAAATAAAATAGAGAAAGATCAAGAACCACTTCCTCCTAGTGCTGAAGCTGCTGCCACTAGTCATGACATAGACGATAACATGCCATCAACGTCGTCTGCCAAGGCCGATGCCCAATGTCATAGTAGAGGGCACATACAATCCCAAATGGCAAAGTTCAGGAAAATGACCTTGAAAAAGACATTTAAATCAGCTGAAGAGAAACGTAAACTTGCCAATATGCCATTTACGACACGGAGTGGCAAGGAACGGCTAAGGTCGATCCCTAGTATGTTCATGACTAGTGGTTCAGCTTCACATGACGATATAAGCCCTCCTCCCACTAAAAAAATCAAAAGAGTTAAGCTGGCAAAAGCACAGCGAAGAACTGTGCTTTCTAAGAAGATATCACAAATCCCCAAGGAGAGTCCAAGTGTGGTGGTGGTTGCGATGCCTGACCTTCCCAGCACTGGACGGGAAGAGGTGGCTCTTTCCACCATTTGCACGCCCCCTGCAAGTGCTGAAAGGAGCACCCACAGTCCACTTGCTGATATGCAAATTGAAGATGTCACTGTTGAAGTACAACAGGATGAGGATACTGGTGTAGCTGGCGCTGAGGAGGAAGTTGGCGAGGAGGATTCTGATGGTGATGTGGTTTGTTTAAATCAGGCTCCGGGGGAGACAGTTGTTGTCCGTGGGATGAAAAAGCCCATCACGGTCATGCCTGGGCAGAAGACCAAACATTCCACCTCTTTGGTCTGGCAATATTTCTATCCAAATCCGGACAACAACTGTCTTGCCATATGTACCATATGTAAAGGTGAAATAAGTAGGGGTAGGGACGTCAACCACCTAGGAACATCCTCCCTTATACGGCACCTGCAGCGCGTTCATAAAAAGTTACTGTCAAGTTCAGAAACTTTGGCTAAGACCGTAAGCAGTCCAGGGACACCTAAATCCCGTTGTCCTGTTGTATCCAAGCGCCTGCAAACCACACCGTCAACTCCCTCCTCGTCAATTTCCTCCTTAGTCAGGATCGGAAGTAGTCCTGCAGGCCATGTCACTGGCATGACTGACTCTCCTATCCGGGATTCCTCTGGAGGATCCTGCATTGCTACGCCTACTGCTGCCGCTGCTGCTGTTGCTGCTGCTGGGAGTCGTTCATCATCCCAGAGAGGAAGTAGGAACACCACTACTTTTACTAAACAATTGACCCTCCAACAGTCCTTAGCGAGGAGGATGAAGTACGACAGCAGTCATCCTGAAGCAAAACGTATAACTGAGGCCTTGACTGCTATGTTGGTGTTAGACGTGCGTCCGGTATCCGCCATTAGTGCAGTGGGATTTAGACAATTGATGGAGGTAGTGTGTCCCCGGTTCCAAATCCCGTCTAGATTCCACTTCACTAGGCAGGCGATACCGAGACTGTACAGAAACGTCAGAAAAAGTGTCCTCAGTGTCCTGAAAAATGCCGTTGTACACAATGTCCACTTAACCACGGACATGTGGACAAGTGGAACAGGGCAGACTAAGGACTATATGACTGTGACAGCCCACTGGGTAGATGTATCACCTTACGCAGCAACAGCAGCAGCGTCACCAGTAGCAGCATCTCAGAAATGCCAGCTCGTTACAAGGCAGGCTACGCTGTGTATCACCGGTTTCAGTAAGAGGCACACCGCCGACAACCTCTTAGAGAAACTGAGGGAAATCATCGCCCAGTGGCTTACCCCACTTAGACTCTCCTGGGGATTTGTGATATCTGACAACGCCACCAATATTGTGCGGGCATTACATCTGGGCAAATTCCAGCACGTCCCATGTTTTGCTCACACAATAAACTTGGTGGTGCAGAATTTTCTGAAAAGCGACAGGGGCGTGCAGGAGACGCTTTGGGTGGCCCGAAAAATTTCTGGCCACTTTCGCCATTCAGCGACTGCGTGCCGAAGACTGGAGCGCCAGCAAACACTCTTGAACCTGCCCCGCCATCACCTGAAGCAAGAGGTTGTGACGCGGTGGAACTCAACCCTCTATATGCTTCAGAGGATGGAGGAGCAGCAAAAGGCCATACAAGCCTATACATCCACCTATGACATAGGCAAAGGAGGGGGTATGCACCTGACTCAAGCGCAGTGGAGAATGATTTCCGTGTTGTGCAAGGTTCTCCAGCCCTTCGAACTTGCCACACGTGAAGTCAGTTCAGACACTGCCAGCTTGAGTCAGGTCATTCCCCTCATCAGGCTTTTGCAGAAGCAGCTGGAGAAAGTGAAGGAGGAGCTAAGACGGAGCGATTCCGCTCGGCATGTGGGACTTGTGGATGAAGCCCTTCATTCGCTTTGCCAGGATTCCAGGGTGGTCAATCTGTTGAAATCAGACCACTACGTTTTGGCCACCGTGCTCGATCCTAGGTTTAAAGCCTATGTGGTGTCTCTCTTTCCGGCCGACACAAGCCTGCAGAGGTGCAAAGACCTGCTGGTGAACACACTGTCAGCTGAAGCGGAACGTGACACGTCAACGGCTCCTTCTTCATTTTCTCCTGCAACTGGGGCTGCCAGGAAAAAACTTAGGTATCCTAAGCAACCCGCTGGCGGTGATGCAGGGCAGGCAGGACCAAGTTTGGACATCTGGTCCGGACTGAAGGACCTGGCAACAATTTCTGACATGTCTACTGTCACTGCATATGATACTGTCACCATTGACAGAATGGTGGAGGATTACATCGGTGACAGCATCCAAGTAGGCATGGCAGACAGTCCATACCTGTACTGGCAGGAAAAAGAGGCAATTTGGAGGCCCCTGTACAAACTGGCTCTATTTTACCTGAGTTGCCCCCCCTCCAGTGTGTACTCCGAAAGAGTGTTTAGTGCAGCCGGGAACCTTGTCAGCGAAAGGCGTAGGAGGTTGCTTCCACAGAATGTGGAGAAGATGATGTTCATCAAAATGAATTATCAGCTCTTCCAGGGAGACCAGCCTCCAGAAGGTACAGAGGGACCTGTGGTGGTGGATTCAAGTGGGGACGAGTTAATACTTTGTGAGGATGAGGATGTACACACTGAAGAGGGTGAGGAATCGGTGGATGAGGAGGATGAGGATGACATCTTGCCTCCATAGAGCCAGTTTGTGCAGGGACACATTAATTGCCAGCTTGTTTTGTGGGGGCCCAAACGAACCAATCATTTCAGCCACAGTTGTGTGGCAGACCCTGGCGCTGAAATGATTGGTTTGTTAAAGTGTGCATGTCCTGTTTATACAACATAAGGGTGGGTGGGAGGGCCCAAGGACAATTCCATCTTGCACCTCTTTTTTTTCTTTGCATTATGTACAGTTTGGGGCCTAGTTTTTCAAACTGCCATCCTGTCTGCCACTGCAGTTTCATGCCTAGATGGGTCACGTGTTTGTGCCGCCCACTCGTGTCGCTTAGCATAGTCATCCAGCTACCTCGGTGCAACGTTTTGGACATAAAAACACTATTGTGAGGTGTGAGGTGTTCAGAATAGACTGGAAATGAGTGGAAATTAAGGTTATTGAGGTTAATAATAGCATAGGAGCAGAAAAACCTACAAATTCTGTGATTTTAGCTGTTTTTATGCTTTTTTAAAAAAAAATACAGATCCAAAACACAAAACCCAGAACCCAAAACACGGAAGGGTGGTTTTGGCAAAACCAATCCAGATCCAAAACACGAAGAAAGATCCAGATCCAAAACCAAAACACAAAACACGAAAAGTGGCCGGTGCACACCCCTAATTCTTAGATCAGTATGTACTAAAGAGAAAATGAACCCATAATTTGAGGAGGTCCAATACAGCACATGTAGAGGGAGGCACATTATAGAATATATAGGAGGAGACACAATATAGAACATATATGAGGAGGCACAATATAGACATGGGGGGATTTTTATCAATTATTCTTTGCAGAATATACCCTGAAAACACCTATTGTTGGGGGGTGCACACAAATAATAAGTATCCCATGAATGTATGTACAGGGGACTACAGCAGACATCAGCAATATCTGTTGCAGTCTCTTGTTTTCATTCACAAAATAAGCCCTCATTGGTTTCTATGGTAGCTGCTTTCTATCCAAATGTATGAAACTACTGTATTTGTGAAACTTGGCACCAGTAGCTAATGCCATCTAAAGAAGGCATTTGCCCATTGTAGCCTATGGACTACATAAAGTACACAAAAAGTATCAGGAGAGGTATTTGTCCTCCCCAGCACTTGCAACTAGCTCATGTGTGGTCAGCAGACCATGCATACACAGTCGTGCGCACAATACCTGAAGTAGTAGTGAAGGGATCGCTAATGCGATGGTGAGATATGGGGTGTTTTCTGTTCATGAATCCTGGCACTTAGTTCACTCTGTTCAGCCTTTTGACAAAGCATAAGTGAAACACGCATTGGCATTAGGTGTGCTTGTCAGCATTTCCCAGTATATGTGTGTGACATGCAGTTAGCGAAGGGCTTAGCCTGTGAGGGTGGGCTTAGCCTGCAAGTTTAGATAGAATAGTGCATGCCTGCTATTGTATAGAGATTGTAGCCTAACAATCTTTATTTAAAGTTATGTACTGTTAGCAATGTTCTGTATAAAGATCAGAGATAAACTTATCAGAACTGACAATCTACAATCTCTAGCTCTGTGTACTGCTCAGCACATGACTATTTGCAGTGAGAGATCAGAAACTTAGCAATAAGTACTGATAGTCTAAATTCCACTGGTAGCTATGTCATGTATACTGTAGATACTGGAGCTCCACAAACTTATCTATATCAACAGATTAACTCCACTCATGCTGTATACAATTTTACATACAGTACAATTACCGGAACCTGCTACAATGGAACTGTGTTACAATGTATTATATGCTAATGTATGGAGAGTGAATCTGTATAATCTTATTAGTGCTGATGATCTAATTCTACTCTTAGTGAGAAATCAAAATTTAGTAACACTGTCAGCCAAAATCCCACTTGCATCTGTGCACTACTCAGCACACAACTATAAGAAATAATGTTTCCACTGTATGTCTCTCATTATGTGCATGACTTCTATGTAATCTTTACAGTAAAATAACAATTGTATTACCAAAGGTTCTATAAATGTATCTACATACCTCAACAGACCTGATATAATATATCAATTCCAGAGACTTTTGGACTGCCTGGTAGGTCAATTGAATCCTTATGCAGTTTAGCAATACTGTAGAAGTAAGGGATTCTACATGTAAGTAGGTATGACAGAGAAAATTGAATTTAAGGATAATTCCACAGAAGTCATAAACATAATGAGGACCATACAGTCGGAAAATGACTACAGTTTTTGCATGGTTTATGTGGCCTTCTATATACTATATCAGGCATGATCAAGATATCCATCCTTGATGAATGACAAGCAAATTTTATTTTGTAGAGCATTCTATCTCAATTAGAGCACAACTACTTTATACTTCTTGATTCTTTTTATTTATAAATCCAAGGAACTGCCATGGGGACAAGGTTCACACAAAATTATATATACTTATTAATGGGCCATTAGGAACAGAAATTTATTTAGAGAACATCCCTTTGCAGTGAACCTGGTCCTATGGCAGTGTAATGTTGATGATATAATTTGTATCTGGAAAGGGGAGAGAGAAATATAATAGACTTTCTTAACTCCAAATAAATATAATAAATTATATTATGAAAATTAGAATGTTTTCTGTAAAAATTAAACAATTTAATTTTAATATACATATAATAATTACAACATTAATAAACTCTGTAAAAAGATAATAAAACCCCACAATAGTCTCTCAAAAAGGCACATAAGTGAATAATTACAGCTCATGTGGCATGCCTCTTTAAACTAAATTTCTACAATACTGGCATATAGCAAACAGTTCTTATGGAGAAATGGTGTAATCCATATGCCAAGAAATAATATATAATAAAGTTCCAGTTGTCCCCATATGCCAGAAAAATATGTATTGTAAAGCCATTATTTTACAATTTAGAGCCTCATTAAATCCGCTGCCAGTGCTTACCTCTACCTCTCCCCTGGGTCCAGGTCCTGTAAGCAGCAGTTTTTCTTTACCCTGCATTGGGCAGTGTCTCTATGTCCTGCTGTATTCACCCTGCTACAGGGGTGGGAGTGTATGACACTAATGTAGCAGCTCTTACAAAGATCAAGCGATAGTGATATCTTTACTTGTTATGACTTGTGAGAAAAGTCTAGTTACCAGGAGATAATTGTGCCGGGTATACAGTATACCAGTGTAGAGTTAACTTGTAATGCATTTCTCTGCTCTCCTCTCTAGCTGTCCCTCAGAGGGATAGTGTATAAAGGGCTTAATGCCAGGATTCTATATTTATATAACTCAATGGGATGTATAACAGCTTCATTAGTAATGAGAAACAACTGTGGTGATTAAATAATTGTATTCACATGTTTAAAATCAACATTCTACAAGGAGTTCATCAGATTTATTCTAGTCTTCAAACAGTAAAGAGATTATTTTCTGTATAAAATTGTATAAATTACTAATAAAATAAGGTAGTGACATAATCAATCTGTACACATGATTATCATCATTATAAAATAAAATAACTAGTATGCCCTTGGTATACATTTTGCCAATTTGGGTGCTCTTCCCTGACCTTCTTTCTCCAACACGTGGATTCCAGGCTCGCAAATCACAGCCAATCAGCACCGGGTTGGTGTCTTTGCTTCATAAAAAATAATTCAAAACACAACAAGTGGGATGAGTTCCTCAGATTGTTTTTCATCTGTAGGTGATTCAATGTGTATGGATTACTTTTACATACTTTGGTGAATATTTGTTTTATGTTACATTATATGATATTTTTATTAAAAATACATTTTTCTATGAGGTTACATTAGATTATTTTCTATTGATTTTATGCATTTGGGAGAGATTACAAGGAATGAACAGTTTCCTACAGATGTGTCCCCATAACATCAAAATGCCATCCAACGCATTGTACGAGTGAGTGGCAAGGTCCTGAGCGACTTAGCTTGTGCTTAGAGTCTTTTTTGTGTATTTATTTGCCTTAAAATGAATTTTAGATGGAATTCATGTAGCCGCTATCCCATTAGACGTGGTTTTTGTGGGTGCAAATATTTCATAACCAATGGGACACCCTCCTTGATGAATAATTAGGCAAAAATATTTTTTTAATTAGCTTAATTTGGCCAATAATGACATGTCATTTTTAGGGTGATAAAATTTGGTTTTGGCAAAATCACGTAGAAGTGTCTAGGTTTGGATTCAGTTTTTGATCTTTTAATTTTTTTAAAAAACAGCTAAAATCATTTTATTTGACCTGTTTTTGTTCCTTTAATATTACTGACATCAACAACATTAAGTTTCAGTCAATTCTGACCAACTCACAGCACCTGAAATCACGATGGCGGGATTTTCTTCAGTTGGATACAAATAAATAAATAATTTATTTATATTTATTTATTTTTATCCAACTGAAGAGAAAAATATAAGGAATTTTCTTTGCAATCTTAACAATTTATTGTTTAATGGATTTTTTTACTTTTTAGCATATTTATTAAAGGATTTTATTTGAATGCATTATTATGGTAAAGGACTTCCCATTAATTACATCTGTTACCTATCAGGAGAGAGCCCCGGTGATTTAAAAGAATTAGGGGCAAAGGATCTGCTTCCTTGAAAAAGATAAATTACTTGTTGAAATGCATTGGAGGCTACACAGTGGGTGCAGACTGAGGAGACGCTTCGTTTCACATCATGGATGCCAGATATCCAGTCTGTTCCCACCCGCTTCAATCTGCCATGCCGCTGAGTCTGAGTGCAATAGGAAGCAGGCTGGAAGACACTGATGCAGGATGGATTACCAGAACTGGGATCACTGCACAGCTTTAACATCTAGGACAGCAGCCGGTGAACAAGTGCTAAAAAAGGCAGTAGGGTAAGATAGGGATAGTTTTTAACCCTGCAGTCCTCTGCATACATGACTCAAACACACAGTTTCTCAAAACAGCTATAAACGGAGTATTGCAGAACCTTTTCAGGTTCCAATTTTACACTTGTTCTATTATATTATTTTATATATTTTTTATTTATTTATTTGTTTATTTTCTGTTTTTATAATTTTCTTCTTTATTTCTATTGTAAGCTGCTACTATTTAGTTTGTGCACCCAATATAATTTATTTCAGTGCTGAGTACTTTACTCATTTAGCATTGGTATTATATTGGACCAGGTAAAGTTCTCACAAACCAGGGCTGTATAAGGGTAGTAAGCCATGAGTGCCATACTGGAAGGCATAAGCAATGGGTGATGATTCTCCAAATAAAGTTTCAAAGGCTGGTATCAATCAGCCGTGAGGAAAGCAGAGCCTCTCCTGTCTAGTTTCTCCAGTCTACTCACCAGTTTTACCAAAGGATTGTTAGGAATGGCTCTGCTGTAAAATGGAGATATTTAAAAATATGAAATAAGTGGGGAGGGAGAGAGTAATTTTATTCATTTTTATTTTCTTCTTTTTTTGTTCTCTATATGCTATTATAACTTTATTGTACAATGTATCAGTAATTGTTGTTCTTCAAACTGGAACCAACAATGTCCGCCTTATACTGTATTTCGGGAATTCTTCTATATACTGTATGTTAATCCAAACTGTTATAACTTTGTTGTTTAATTTATCAGTAATTGTGGTTCTTCAAATTCAAATGAACAATGTTTGTCTTATACTATATTTCAGGAATTTTTCTAGATAATACATGTCAAATTATACTGCTCAATTATTTTCTTGTTTGTTTGTTGAGATCATTATTTTCTGAAACATTGATTGTACTTCTGATTACTATGTATAATGCATCAGATGTAGTTATGTGTCCCACAATCCCAATGGCATAATGCCGGCTAGGGAATCATGATAGGATTCCAAATACCGACGCCTATCATAATCCTGATGCTGGAATCTAGAACGAAGTGTGCCTGATTGAGGTAAGTCTGGGGCGCCCTTCCTGTTAGCCGCAGGGGGGAGGGCTAGGTTTAGGGCACTTAGTGGGGTTAGTGTTAGGTTTTGGGGGAAGAGGCTAGGGTTAGGCATCCCTAGGGGAAGTGTTAGGGTTAGGCCCCTCAGGGAGAGGTTAGGGATAGGCAACCCCCTGGGAGGGTTAGGTTTAGGGAGCAGTAAGGGGGGGTTAGGGTTAGGCACCCCCGAGGGAGGTTAGGGTAAGGCACTGGTTATGGTTAGGCACCACTAAGGGAGGGTAAGGGTTAGGGAGGTTAGGATACTTACCTGCCTCTGATGGGATGTTCATCCTGTCGGACAGCCGCTGTCGGGATTTGAACCGGCGGCATTTCAATCCCATTCCATAATGCATTATTGTTGATACAATGCTTCAATAAAAACAAATTATTTAAAAAAAATATGAAATAATAGAGTAAAAATTTTTAATATCAATTCCATTGTCCAAGTTATTTTTTTTTCTGTGTTGGATAATCTGTACAATCTGTTAATGTTAGGGAATTTCTCTCTGTGACACTGGTTGATGACCTAAGTTTTAATCATATGGCTTACTCTTTCTCAGGGTCTCCAGTGGACCCTAGCGCATACTTTGCACGAACAGTTTCCAATGTTATCTGCTCAATCGTGTACGGAAGTCGCTTTGATTATGATGACAAGAGACTCTTGGCCATAACTAACAGCATCAATAGTAACTTCCTTATCATGAGCAGCACATGGGGAACGGTAGGTATACAAGGATTTGGTTATTACATTTAAAAAGCCCAAAATACAGTGTATGGAGATTTACAAAAAAAAGAATCCTGTGTCTTTGGTTATTCAGATCCTCCAGCAAAGAGGAAGTGTCCATTTTCCCATAAGACCACAAGGCTGTTCAGGATTCTTAACTCCTGATCACTAAAACCAGAAGGAAAAGGTCTTCAGACTCACATTCACCACAGGTCTAAGTTGCTCCTAGGCCAGTTAAAACTGTCCTTGGGTCAAACTCTTTAACTACCACTGAAAGAAAGAGCAAAATCTCATAACATTTTTACCCATTGTCAAACATGAGGACTTGGGTTCAAAGAACCGTTGTCTTTCTAAAGTCCAAGATACTCTTTCTATTTCCCTTGCAGAATCTGACTCATAACAGGGTAATAATATGTACAGATACTACAATTATTTTAAAGTTAAATAAATTACTTATGGGCTTCCTACAGTATATGCATGTTTAAAGAAAAGTACCAAACACAAAAATTTCACAAAGGTGCATTCTTCAGGACCTTATCAAAGGACAATTGTTTTTTTCGCAAACCACTTGACTCCCATGAAGCTAAAGGAATTCAGGCCTCATGTCTAATAAGGCATAAATGGGGCCCATTACTCTGAGGTCTGCCATGCATTCCACAGGGTCAAAAGCTTTAGTTCTCTTCCATATTCATTTTTTGAAAATGTTCAGTAGAGTCCCACTGTCAGATTTGGAACCAAATAATAATCCACATTGACCACTCTATCCAAGGGTAACAGTAAATAGAAAAGCACTCACATAGGACATTTACAAATAGATCTAATACTAAGTACCATTATATACAGCACCAGCCTTTGCGGGTTTAAAAAGAAAGAAAAGTCAACAAATTATACTGTATTAAATCAATAGGTATATGATTTTAAATTTAATAAAAAATGCAAAAATATATAGCATTATAACAATAAGACCTGAGCATTATAATATAAGATACATTAATAGATCAAAACTATTCAGCTTCAAAACATATCCTCATGTTTAAATGGGTTTGGTATATTATATCGATGGTGACCATGTTTACTTTCATAATGTTGACAGTAGAATGTCAGACAACATGATCAAAATGTCAACAATCTATTTCTGAGGTATTCCTAATCTTAATTCCTGACTCTGGGCCTGATTTAGAGCCGGACGCTATTTGCGCTCGCTCGTCCAGAAAAAGGGGCTGGCTATTTAAATTAACCGTTCGCTCTTTGCGGTCTATTCACACCTCTATGTCTGAACGAGCGAACAAAACATGTGAACGTAGTTTTGAAAAAAACGCCCCCTGGCCACTGGCATCATACGTCATGTCCGCTATTTATTAGATTAATCAAGTACATCGGATGGCGTATGAACTGCTCGCTATTCTTGTGGTTGGTTTTTCCTACCACAATCATGCGAGCAGTTCTGATTATAAAACAACCAAGTGACGTGGTCGATGACGCTGCTTTAGTAATTATGCACACCCTTAAATGCCCGTTTTGACCGTTTGACATGCCTGCGTTCGGATCTCCACTCCCCGTTTTCAAGCACCTTCCCCTGTTACCACCCCCAAACGCCTCCTCCTGTCACTCAAAATAGCAGTCATTTAGCGAGCACACGATTTTCGGCCGCACTGACTGGTTCGCGCATGCGTATTAAAATCTGTACGAATGTGCAGTTGTGCGAACATCGGTCGGAATGAACGAGCGGCTGCTTAAGAGCGGCTCTGAATCATGCCCTCTATCACTAGCCTAACCCCTGCATTTAAGACTAACCCTCACCCTAATGGTAATGTCAACATGTTCACTAAGTTGGCATGTGTTATGTTGAAATTTTGTTCATGACAATATTTTCCAGATGTCAACATGTTAGATGTTGACATTTTATTATTCATGTCAACATTCTGGATTCAATATTATTAATATCAGTATAGTGAACATCGAAAAACTGACTGTATATTGGTTTAATTTGTATTCCATATTTGTAAACCTCAGGTAGACTTATCTTTTCTATTAATGATTGTATAATACAATCAAATAAACTCTAAAACAAATTTTAAATAATGAAAACTATAAGTAAACAATATAATATTCCTAATGTTAGAAATGGTAGTTTTGTTTCAGTAACTATAATTCAACATATCATTTGCTGTTAAGAAGAAGGGAAATTTTGTTTTTATTCAATATTATTTTAGCAGTCTTGGCAATGTCAGCAGAGTATCATGTATACTTGAAAGCACTATATATTAATGTACATAAATATACTGCACTGTACAATATACCATAGCATAGTATAATGAGGTCTGACCAGCATTCTGGTAACTCATTTTATTTCTCCTCAGCTATACAACATGTTTCCAGGCATCATGGATTATCTTCCAGGTCCACACAGGAAAATAAAGAAAAACTTTCAAGATATTTATGATATTTCAGCTGAAATGATCAAGAATCACGAGAAAACACTGGACCCAAACAATCCTCGTGATTATATTGACTGTTTCCTCATCAAGATCAAGGAGGTAAATATAACCACATGCTATTAATTGGGCCAACCTCAGTCCTAGTTAGATATAAGCCTAGATTTTCTTGAAGGGGAGATAGAAAAGATAAGCTTAAAAAAAAAAAGAAGATAGATCTCCGGAAAATTAAAGCTTTAACGGCTGGGGTTATATATTAAGTAAGGACGCTGATAGAGCAGAAGATAAGCGAAATCAAATTCAACACCTGCTGGATTGTTCTTTTTTCTTGCACTTGCCAGGTTCTACAATGAGACACTTACTTTATTGTGGTCCAAAACTAAAACCAGATGAGTGGGCTGGTTATATGGTTAAATCTAGTGATAGTATAAACAATATGAGAATGTGGCCAACAAACAAAATTCTGACCAGAAGAGATAGTGATGTTGAGATTAAGGGAGCATGGGACAAAAAATAAAAGTGAAGAGGCAAAAACTGTATTTTTAAATTTAATCTAAGACATATTTCACATAGATTTCCAGGTATTTAAAATAGAATATGTGATATGACTGAGAGATATTAGGCCTGATTTAGAGATGTACGTTCATCCAAGGATGAGCACACATTACAGATGTTTAGGGTTCTGCACCTGTGATGGACCTGTTCTACACATGTGCAGAACGGGTCCTGCAATCTCTCTTGCAGAGCCCTCAAGCCACAGCATGACTGAGGATTTGGTGGGTGGAGCGGAGGCTTGCCAGGTCACCATTCCCGGAAACGGAGGCATGTGACTTCATTTTCTGTGTCGATGAGGCCATTGTCTGCATCGGCGGATGAGGACTCCTGACCTCTTGTGTGACAAGGCACTGACCAGACTGCGATAAGCTTTCAGCTCAAGCAGCCTGACCAAAGGAGCAACCATCACGACCATCGGTCATGATCATCATGATGATGAACCCAGGCTGCGACGTTGGTTTCAGTCTGACACCTCCTTCTGCCTTTGCATCTGAGATGGATGGATTTGCACAGCGGCTGTGGCAGCTTGTGTGTTGCTGTGTAAATCCATCCATCTCTGAATCTGGCCCATTGTTTGAAGTTATACTGTATATTATTTCGTTATGCATATATCTACAAAAAGGATCTATATATACAATACAATTTTGTATTCCTCTAATAGTGCAATTAAATTATATCTGCCCTATACCTGTTTCTGTAATGATGTGATGCTGCCACATGTTCAGGAAATGGATGACCCAGACTCCGCATTTTACAAAGAAAGTTTGAGGAGAACCATTCAAAATCTGCTCTTTGGGGGAACGGAGACAGTCAGCACAACTCTTAGATACAGCATCCTGGTCCTCATGAAGCACCCAGAGGTTGCAGGTAACATATACAGTATATATATATATATATATATATATATATATATATATTAGGGATGTGCAGGCTCGGATAGGTTCGAATCTGCATGCCGAGTTTGGATTTTTCCCTCCAAAAATCGGGTCTCAGAAAGAGGCAAAACGTCATCTTTCATGGACAAACAACATCACTCCTGGACAAAAGACCATGGATGATTATGTTTGTCCATGAAAGATGACATTTTGCCTCTTATATATATAATATATACATATACAGTATATATATAGCCACTGTAGAACCCAGCACTTATTTAAAATGTATGCCAACTAATACACTATAAGTGTCTTCTTAGTGTTTTTATTATATATACAGTGGGGCAAAAAAGTATTTGGACAGCCACCGATTGTGCAAGTTATTGCACTTTAAAAGATGAGAGAGGTCTGTAATTTCCGTCATAGGTACACTTCAATTGTGAGAGACAGAATCAGAACAAAAAATTCCAGAAATCACATTGTATGATTTTTAAATAATTTATTTGTATAGTCTTGCGGAAAATAAATATTTGGACAATCAAAAAGTTTAACTCATTACTTTGTACAGTAACCTCGTTTGGCAATTACAGAGGTCAAATGTTTCCTGTGGTTCTTGACCAGGTTTGCACACACTGCAGCAGGTATTTTGGCCCACTCTTCAATGCAGATCTTCTCTAGATGTGTCATGTTTTGGGGCTGTTGCCAGGCAACATGGACTTTCAACTCCCTCAACAGATTTTCTATTGGGTTGATGTCTGGAGACTGGCTAGGCCAATCCAGGACCTTGAAATGCTTCTTATGGAGCCACTCCTTAGTTGCCCAGGCGGTGTGTTTGGGGTCATTGTCATGCTGGAAGACACAGCCGCATTGCATCTTCAATGCTCTTACTGAGGGAAGGAGGTTTTTCCCCAAAATGTCACGATATATGTCCCCATTCATCCTCTCCGTAATACAGATCATTCGTCCTGTCCCCTTTGCAGAAAAGTATCCCCAAAGCATGATGTTTCCACCACCATGCTTCACAGTGGATATGGTGTTTTTGGGATGCCACTCATCATTCTTCTCCCTCCAAACACGGCATGTGGAGTTTATACCAAAAAGTTCTATTTTGGTCTCATCTGACCACATAACATTCTCCCAATCCTCCTCTGGATCATCCAGATAGTCACGGGCAAACTTTAGATGGGCCTGGACATGTGCTGGTTTAAGCAAGGGGACCTTTCGGGCGCTGCAAGATTTGAATCCATGACAACGTAGTGTGTTACTAATGGTAACCTTTGTGACACTGGTCCCAGCTCTCTTGAGGTAATTTACCAGGTCCCCCGTGTAGTTCGGGGCTGATCCCTCACCGTTCTCAACATCATTGATACCCCATGAGGTGAGATCTTGCATAGGAGCCCCTGGTCGAGGTAGATTGTCAGTGATCTTATATTTCTTCAATTTTTTAATAATTGCGCCAACAGTTGCTCTCTTCTCACCAAGCTGCTTGCCTATTGTCGAGTAGCTCATCCCAGCCTTGTGCAGGTCTACAATTTTGGCCCAGGTGTCCTTAGACAGCTCCCTGGTCTTGGCCATGGTGGAGAGGTTGCAGTCTGACTGTTTGAGGGTGTGGACAGGTGTCTTTTATTCAGTTAACCAGTTAAACAGGTTCCATTAATACAGGTAACGAGTGGAGGATAGATGAGCTTCCTAAAGAAGAAGTAACAGGTCTTTGAAAGCCAGAATTCTTGCTGGTTGTTAGGTGTCCAAATATTTATTTTCTGCAAGAATATACAAATAAATTGTTTAAAAATCATACAATGTGATTTCCGGAATTTTTTGTTCTGATTCTGTCTCTCACAGTTGAAGTGTACCTATGATGGAAATTACAGACCTCTCTCATCTTTTAAAGTGCAACAATTTGCACAATCGGTGGCTGTCCAAATACTTTTTTGCCTCACTGTGTATATATAAATATATATATATATATATATATATATATATACAGTCAGGTGCATAAATATTGGGACATTGACAGAATTTTCATATTTTGGCCTCTATTCATCCCTACAATGGCTTTGAAATGAAACAAACAAGATGTGCTTTAACTGCAGACTTTCAGATTTAATTTGAGGGTAATTACATCCAAATCAGGTGAACGGTGCAGGAATTACAATGGTTTCTATATGTGCCTCCCACTTTTTAAGGGGCCAAAAGTAATGGGACTATCAACTCAAAAGCTATTTCATGGACAGGTGTGGGCTATTCCCTCATTATTTCATTATCAATTAAGCAGGTAAAAGGTCTGGAGTTGATTCTAGGTCTGACATTTGCATTTGGAATCAGTTGCTGTTGACTCTCAATATGAGATCCAAAGAACTGTTACTATCAGTAAAGCAAGCCATCATTAGGTTGAAAAATCGAAACAAACCCATCAGAGAGTTAGCAAAAACATTAGGTGTGGCCAAATCAACTGTTTGGAACATTCTTAAAAAGAAAGAATGCATCGGAGAAATCAGCAACACCAAAAGACCCGGAAAACAACTGTGGTAGATGACAGAAGAATTATTTCCCTGGTGAAGAAAAACCCATTCACAACAGTTGGCCAAATCAAGAACACTCTCCAGGAGGTAGGTGTATATGTGTCAAAGTCAACAATCAAGAGAAGACTTCACAAGAGTGAATATAGAGGGTTCACCACAAGATGTAAACCATTGGTGAGCCACAAAAACAGGAAGACCAGATTAGAGTTTGACAAACAACATCTAAAAAAGCAATTACAGTTCTGGAACAACATCCTATGGACAGATGAGACCAAGATCAACTTGTACCAGAGTGATGGGAAAAGAAGAGTATGGAGAAGAAAAGCAACTGCTCATGATCCAAAACATACCACCTCATCAGCGAAGCATTGTGGTGGTAGTGTCATGGCTTGGGCATGTATGGCTGCCAATGGAACTGGTTCCCTTGTATTTATTGATGATGTCACTGCTGACAAAAGCAGCAGAATTAATTCTGAAAAGTTTTTCGGGCAATATTATATGCTCATATTCAGTCAAATGCTTCAGAACTCATTGGACGGCGCTTCACAGTGCAGATGGACAATGACCCGAAGCATACTGCAAAAGTGATACGGCACACCCTAAGGAACTAGAAAAATGGTTAACCTTTGATGGTGGAACATGGATGCAAACTATCATATCATAAAAGTGCTTTCCCATCGGTTAGTTTAGTAAAAAAGATTAATCAATTTTGGTGTCATTAACCGATATACAAATATCTAAAAAATGTATACGGTACTTCTTTTATCCATAGTAAGGGTAAACTTAGTCGGACTTGGAGACATATTCCAAATATCAATTATCAAATCAAATTCTTGCATATTTCCTCCCCAAAAAGTAAGCAGGTCATCTATATATCTGTAATACAGGTTAGTCTTAGAGCACACTTTAGGACATTCTACCTCTCACCCTGATGAAAAGACCAATGTGGCCTTGAAATGTTGGTATTAAAGAGTTTTTACATTTTTTTTTAGTAAAACTGAAACATTGATGTAATCAGCCGCTCTTTGACTTTTCCTCAATATGCCTGGAGTGCTGCACCTTCTGCGGTGTATATTTCCTATGTGAAAGCAGCAGCAGCAGCTATGCAAACGCCATTTGGAGTGCCAGTCCCTGCCCTGGATTAGTCTGTCTATCTATCTATCTATCTATCTATCTATCTATCTATCTATCTATCTATCTATCTATCAATAAATTATACACATATAGACATCCCTGCTCTAGTTTCTTCTTGCTAAATCTATACAAGTGCTTGAGTAATAAAAAACAATGATTTTTAAAGTATTGCAGTAAACTTTTTTTTACTTCAAGCAAAGTTTGCAAACCAGGATACAGTATTTCAAAACAATTTGTAAAACATAAAGTTAGAATATGTTATATAGATATCATGTTTTATTCATTCATGTCTCCAACTCTCTCCACCCGGCTGCAGAGAGAATGCAGGAAGAAATTGATAGAGTTGTGGGGAGAGATCGAAGTCCAACCATAGCGGACAGGAATAAGATGCCATATACCGAAGCAACAATCCATGAGCTCATGAGATTTTGTGATGTTTTACCTATTGGTCTTCCTCGTAGAACATCAAAAGATGCATTTTTCAAAGGATACTTTATTCCAAAGGTCAGTGAGCCTCATTTGTGCTACTTACAAACCATAATATATTTAGAAAGGAAATCTTAGTGTGAAAATAACTGAGATGTCTCCTTTGATCCTTAGCCTTAATCTCTGATGTTATATGTTTAATCTACCTCATAAACAAATGGAAAAATCTATATTTCTATGATGGTGTGTGCCCCAAATAACTTGATTTGCTCTAATGTGTAACCCAGTTGTCAAAACACTATTCCCACTTGCTACTGAAATAGTATGTTGTCAGCATCCCAATGGCTAGGATGCTGGCAATTAGAATCCCAGCACCTGGAATGCCGATCGCTGACATTCTGACAGTGAGTATTAGGGTTAGGTACTAAAGAAAGGGTTAGGGATAGGCTGTGGGAGAAAGGATAGGCTGTGGGGGGGTTAGGGTTAAGCTGCAGGAGGGGAGGGCTAGGGTTAGGTTGTGGGACAGATGGGTTAGGGTAAGGGTTAGGGGAATTTACAAAATTATGTTGGGATTCTGACTGTTGGGATGCCGCTGTTGGTGTTCTGGGCATCGGCATCTAGACCGCCAGGATTCTGTACCCAACCCACTGAAACTATTGTTGGCTGATCAGCTGCACATATAGCAAAATATGAGAACACAGTTTCTGGTCAGCATGTATGATGTGTATGATGTTCTAACTTCAATAAATAAAAATATTACAAAACTTGCACACCAAAAAACCACCATAAAATACTTATGTTCAGTCTCTAGCTAAAATTATTAATCTTTTAGGGCACTCATGTCACCCCGCTGATCCACTCTGTCCATTATGATCCAAATAAATATGCAGAACCAAACAAGTTCAACCCAAATAATTTCCTGGATGAAAAAGGTCTTTTCAAAAAGAATGATGCTCACATGCCTTTTGCTGCAGGTAAGTTGGCTATTGATCATTGTCTAATTGTTAATGTGTCCTGGAAAATGAATACCTTTAAAGTCTAATGGTCTCCTACAGATTTTTCCTCATACAACTATCCTTTTTGCACCATAAAGCCTGGTGTGTTTCCTGTTTTCTCAATTTTGCTATTTTTTCATAAACTTTTTTTTTTATTGTTTCCTCTGTTTCTCAGTTCACATATAGAGGGGATTTCAATTGCCCATGGTTATGTTTTGTGTGGTAAAAATGGGAATTTACCGTGTTTTTATTCACAGGTAATTCAATTACCTTTTGTTTTTAGTGCACAAAAAATGCCACCTTTTTAGGTGAAAACACATAGGATCCGAGATAACTTCCATTTGCGGCAGCAAAAAATCAGCACTATTTGAGGAATTTGTTTCTCCAGCCTCCGGGCAGGAGAAAAAAAATCCTGATGGTGTTGGCTTCCTGTCAGCAGCCCACCACACGCTGCTGTGTGCTTCTCTGCAGTGTGCTAGGCTGCAGTGAGATGAGGGAGACTACTGGGGTGGAGGGGTGCAATCACACTGATCACAGCCCCTCCTGGATCTGTTCATGACTTAGGGGCTCACACAGTCCCCCTGCTCAGCATGGCCATTTTTTTCTCTAAAGGGGGCACGGTCATGCCTCCCGTGATTAGATCTGGAAAATCAATTAGCTGATGGTAGAATACTGTGGCTAATTAAATTCCACCCATAGTGTACTGGGCATTTACAGTAGTATTAGGTTTTTGTTGCAAATAAACTAGTAGAAAGTTGCAGATATTTATAATGATGCATGGCATAGGTCACTCATATCAGACCTGTCTTTTGCCTTTTTATACAATATTGCTACTTTTTCCTCAATTTTGCATCATACCTTGGATTAGTATTTTTGTAGCAAACAACTTGGTAAAAAGTTGCATTTTAAGCATAATGATGCATGGTGTGTGTCACACCCAATGGACCTTTATTGTGTACTTGTTCCTCAATTTGCTACTTTTTCCTTAATGTTGCATCTTATTCCACTTACAGAGAGAAGTTTAATTAGTTATTTAGAGATGGAGCAATCCTATTGCATATATTGCAATAAATTGCATACTGTCACACATTTTACTACAAGCCATACTGCATATACTATACTTGCCCAAAGAGTTAAATTGATACTAATATGATGTAATCATAGTGCATTTAGTGGCCACTGCAAATTCAACATGATGTTTAAAAGCCCCAGGAAGGAGTTCGCAGAGCTGTCCAATTGACCACGCTGTTAAGTCCTACTGAGGTGTGAGCAGAAATCTGACTTAAGTACTGGCCGCAATGCTGTTTTCCATCTTAGCACAGTGCTAACAGCATTGCAGCCAGCACTTTAGTTAGAGTGACTAAACGTACAGCTTAACAAGCATTCTCCGACCAAAGTGGTTCTAGTTGGGTTTAACAGGGTGGTCGATTGAATAACTCCAGAAACTCCTTCCCAGGGCTACTCATATTGCACTGAATTAAATTGCTCTCCTTAGGTCAAAAAGCATGTTTCACTGTACACAAGTCTAATTGTTTTTCTCTGACCAGGAAAGCGGATATGTATTGGAGAAAGCCTGGCCCGGATGGAGCTTTTTCTTTTTTTCACATCTCTGTTTCAAAATTTCAACTTCAAACCGGAGATTGGGAAGAATGAGATAGATGTCAAACCAACAGGAAGTGGACTGGGGAATGTCCCTACTCAGTACAAGTGCTGTATTTTAACTCGCTAGTCTACTGGTCTCTCCGAATTCAAGTCTGAAGCTATGATTTCATCTAAACCAAAATCCTGGTTGAGAATAAACATTATCTCTGTTTTTCAAAGCCACTATTCCAAACAGAGCTTTTATTTTTATATTCTATCTATGTTTTTTATTGTTAAGTCACTGCTTAGATTTTTGTATCCACTGTAGAGGGTTTTGAAGGACCCAGAATAATGATGATTTGAGAATAGACAGCTTTACTCAATTACACTACATCTGTCTGATAAACTTCCCTCTAATAGGTAAGCCTACAGTAGATAGAAATAGATTGATAAAGAAAATAAATTAGAGATGAGCGGGTTCGTATTTAATCGGTTTTACTTGGATTTACTTAGTTCTCAAAACTGCATTTTATTGGCTATTAGCTATCACTTGTTTTGGATAGCCAATAAAATAAATCTGAACTAATCCGAACTTGCGGTAAAGAGGTGATAAGAACCGAGTAAATCCAAACCCGCTCATCTCTAAAATAAATACATCATTGCAATATAACAGGAAGTTTACCTAGCCAGGTGAAGCACCCTTTGCAGGTCTGACACTGAGGACACACTATCTGTGCTGCTGTCCTGAAGCACAGGCACATCCTAGGCTCTGAAAAGAGCCAAGCAAAACCCCCATATTAGGCTCAAACTTTTAAACTCACTACTTGCATGTCAATACAGAAATTAAGTTACAAATATTAATAAAAGAAAAATAAACAAGTAAATTATTAATAGGAAAACAATTGATGAAAAAAATCGAATACTTTGCTTGTGTCAGTAATAAAGTAAGACTGGGTAAGAGTTCCCTGGAACAGATTGTTTATTTATAGCAAAATTATACCTGTAAGTTTTGTGTGAACTGTGTAGAAGAATGGTAATTGGGTAGAATAACTCATGGGGGTTATATTGGTGGTTCAATAATATAATAAGCTTGCTTGTAGAGTTAAGATCTTTTTGCATCCCATAATAAGTTATATAACCATGAATGGGAGTAGGTAATAAGCGTGGATGAGAAATGCAGATCTTGCACAGAGTACAAGATGGGAGATTGTCACAGCGCTCACTGGGATAATATGGTTACGAACTATACTAGTAAGATTCACGTGGACCCTTGAGCAGATGTGGCCTAACATTTCGGTGGACTTAACCAGGGACACCTGCGTGGATATTTGGGATTCTATGTGCACAATATGCTAATCACAGCCTTCTGACTGTGTTCAAAGTTTCTGGGCTGTTGGACTCTGGAGAAAGTAAGGGAAACCAGTATACTGAAGGGAGGACCTCAGGCATGGCTTAGAACTAGAGATGTGCGCCGACCCTCATGTTTTGGTTTTGGATCTGGATCTCCCCTGGTTTTGGATCTGAATCTGGTTTTGGATTTTTTCCCTTTGTGTTTTGTTTTCGTGTTATGGTTTTGGATCTGGATTATTTTCTTAAACCATAAAAACAGCTAAAATCACATAAAATGGGCCTGTTTTTGTTCCTACAGTATAATTAACCTCAATAACATTTATTTCCAGCAATTTCCAATCAATTTGACCACCTCACAAAATTATTTGCTTCATCTAGTTAAGGCCAAAAGGTTGCATCCAGCTAGCTGACTGACTAAGCTAACTGACACAGTGGGCGGCACTAACATGTGGCAGTTCAGCTTCTAATTTCCAACACGGATACACCAATCGTGCACATACTGTGACAGCAGTGTCGGCAGAGCGGGGTTGCTGACGTTATCCTCAGTACATGGAAGGGCAGTGCTTCGGTGCTGGCAGTGTCCTCAGTGAAGGGTACCGGTGATATCGGCAGTGCGGGAGTGCCAGCTGGATACCAACTTACATCAAATATTTGCCCGTTATTCAAAGCATTTGTATGTGGAAAATGGTGAGCATTTGAACTTTTATGTTTAAACCCAAAGCAAGACTAAAATCCCTCATTGGGTAATGATCTATTAAATGGATACATTTTAAATGGCCATATGAGTTGTTGCAACAACTGTATCACTGTGATATAAACTTATATAAGAGTTACATTTTCTGAATTTTGGCTTATTGTATGTCCAATAAATGTTATTAGTTACTTTTGATTCAGAGAGGCTAATGTGATTTCTGATTAATCAAACACCTGTTATTACACAGCCACAGTAGCACAGCCTATCTCTCTTCATATGGTTGTAGCTTTTTTTATGTCAGAATAGCAACTGATATTTTGGCTTTGCAGCGCAATGAAATGTGATAAATTTAAAACAAAATTAATTTTTATATATTATAACAACATTTTTACTATTATTTTTTTTTTTTTTACAATATACAAATATTAATAGAACTATGGGCCTGATTCAGAGCCGGACGCTCTGACCAGAGCCCTCGCTCTGAATCAGTGCCCTCCTCCATGAAAATGGAGCGGCCTCCTGGCCGCTCGCATAGCTGTGGGCGACCACACACAGCATATGCGAGCGGCCAAAAAGATGGTCGTGATGGTCTTGACCATCGCGACCATCGGACTTGCGACGGAGACCCTGCGGTAGGGTCTCCCTGCCACAAGCCCTGGAGTGATTTTGGCTCTATCAGAGCCAAAATCACTCCCACTGACATCACTAGTCATGTCAGTGGGGCCGGCTTCAAACGGTAGGCTTTCCCATGGGAACGCCTCCGTCTGGCAGGCACGCCCCCGGCACGCCCACCAAAGGGGGCGTGCTGTCAATCAACATCGACAGCACGCCCCCTTTGGTGCGAGACCCGGAGCGATGGTGAGCCCATCGCTCGCCGGGTCTCGCGCATGCGCACGACGGAGCTCCCTCCGTTGTGCGCATGCGCAGTGGGGAACATCGACCCGCTTGCGAGCGTACTGCCGCTCACGAGCGGATCTGAATGACCCCCTATGTTCCTTTGAGAGCCAGGTATTAGCTGAGGACGTCTGATTTGACTAACTTCATGAAATTCAGTTTGCTGTAGTCAGGAGAAAGCAAAAGTTATAACCAGAAAGACATAAGAACACAAGCAGCTCATGCAAAAAAGTTTATGGAGTACTGGTGTGAGCTTTCCTTATATATGGAGATTTGAAATTGTCACTAATGTGACATCACATTTGCCACTTTTGCCTTTAAGGCTAGAAAGGTGTGGTGCACAAATCCCTATGGGAACCTGCCACCAGGGAAGAGAGATGGAGCCTGCTCACACAGCAGCTGGGGAGAGGAGAGGCCAGGTTGTCCCACAGTAGCTAGGTAGAGAGGACACAGGCAGATGGGAGGCAAATTACTGTGGCAGGTTCCAGACAGCAGAAGACCAGCACCTGTCTATGATAGAGCTGCACCTGCTCAGGGGGGGACTAGCATCACAGCACCCGGTAAGAAAAAACAGGCTCCACCAAATTGTACAAATATATTTTGGGATCAGTGTAGAGATACATGTTAGTGTATTTTTGACACCTTCTGAGATGATATTTATAGCACCTTTGTGCATACAATCGGTGTAACATATGCACCATCTCAGTTTTCTGATTTTTTTTGTGCATGCCCAGTAGCAAATAATCGCTAAACTACATGCACATCGGCATTTCATGCGGTTTGCATCCTATTCAGAATTAGGCCCCCTGTGTTTTCTTTAATTCCCCCTCTTCTCTGGTGTCTCTCTCTTCTCTTTAAGTATATTTAGATCTCTCTCCTCCAGCCTTTCTCTTCAACTTTGTATGTTGCTATATTAACCCTCACAACTGCAATCCCCAGTCTCCTTCTTTCTTAGGGGTGCCCAAGGAGCTATGTTTGGATGGGACTAGAGGAGTCAGGACAGTTATCTCAGTATCTGACATGCACGCACACACAGACAAGATGACTGAGGGCCTGATTCAGCAAGGATCGCAGTTGCTTACATGCACACAATCAGGTGATTATTGGGTCCTGCACATGCATATGCATCATATGCGTGAACTGGCCACTGCGGTCAAGACTGCAATCGCAGAGGCCACAGAGACCCATAGCAGGGTGATTGACAGTAAGTGGGTACTGATGTGGGGGGGGGTCATGTGAACGCAGGAGTGCCAGTGCGTTTGAACGCCGGTGCAGGGGCATGCATAAATTAGGCATTGAATGGCCATAAGCAGTCATAGCACTGATAGTGTGTGGCTGTTAGCAATTTCTGAGTCTGAGTAAGGTCTGGGCTTGTACAAGTGTGCGTATGGGTCCGATGTTACTCAATGTTACCGATTGTTTTCGTTTCAGTATATTGCTAAGTATTACGGATGTGAGACAAGGGAAAGTGGACATCCTTATGTGAGGCTGTGATCGCAATGTTATACTGCAATGTATCTGCATATCCCTGCTGATAGTAGCAACTGCTTTGCGTGCGCATTAGCAAAATAGCTATCCATGCCGAATCAGGCCCTGTGTTTTTATCAGCAGTTAGTAAAATACAGGCAACCAATGTAGAGACTGACAAAGTGGATCAACAGTAGAAAAATGTTTTTGTTTATTAAAAAAAAATAGTTTAGCTGCAGCATTCAAAATAGATTTTAGGGGGCGAAAGTCTGTTTAGGGGAAGACTATTAAGAATGTGATTGCGTCAATGTGAGAGATAATGAGTGTGAAATCTAAAGTTTTTTTTTTTTTTATTTGATTAATAGGTCTATGCTGGTTATTTACCATATTCAGATTTCTTGACTATTGCCTTGTTCTGTTCTGCACCACAGCCTATTTTTACCATGTACAGAGTATTTTGTCTCTGCTGTTGAGATTAAATAACAGATAACTGATGTTCAGATTAATATGAACATTTAAATGAATCCAATAATAAACAGGTTCTTAAAATAATGTTCAAGTGCAAAAGCAGATATCCAATTGACAATAGAAATGTGCAGGGACACCTACGTTTTGGTTCTAACCCATCATTGTGTTTTAGTTTTGGTTTTCATTTGGCGAAAATCACCCACAAGTTTTTTGGTTACAGATCTTGATCTTTAAAAAAAAATTGATAAAAAAAACCCCTGAAATCTGTTATAATACACTTGGATGAATCTTCAAGAGATCCTTAGGTTTACTTTGCCCAGGTCAATTTGTCAGGTGTTCTTGATGTGTAGAAGGCTAAGTGCAACAATACTAGTCTTACTTGATAGAGACTGTAGATGATGTGAAGAAGACTGAGTGCAGCAGTACTAACCATACTTGATAGAGACTGAGGACCCAAAAGCTAGCACTGCGTGTTGGTGGAGACCTACACCAGGGGCATGGAGTCTAACCTGCCGGTGTTTTTTGCCAGGGACCCCCGCAGGGAACTTTGGACTATGCAGCATCCGACGGGCAGGTCACGGCCCCCTGGCTGGGTCACCCAGTACTAGCACTGAAACAGAAAATGAGGCAGACATGGTGTCAATATGCAGAACTCTAGCTGGCATTAGCAGAACCAGCAATGCAGGATATGAATCAGGGTTGTTACAAGCCAGCTACTCAGGATTCTAGAAGGATGATGGCAGAAACAGCAATGCAGGATACAAATCAGGGTTGTTGCAAGCCAGCTACTCAGAATTATAGCTAGAGGATAGCAGAACCAGCCATGCAGGATATGAATCAGAGTTGCAGCCATCCAGCTACTCAGGATGCCGGCATTGGAACCAACAGGGCCACTGACAGGCAAAGGAACATAGGTACCAGGAATAAGGACCAGAGGCTCATGCAGCAAGCAAAAGTGATAACCGGCAGTGTCTGGTAGGGCTGACTGAAAGATAAAGGGAAGAGGAGGCAATCCAGAGGCCAACTTATACAAGCCCTCTTTAATAGTAAACTTAGTACAGCTGGAGATCGGCACGTCTCCTCTGACCAGCTTCTGACAGCCCACAACCCCCCATGGCCATCAGGCATCCTGGTTAAATAATGACCGGTGGGGAACCAGCAGCCGGAAGTATTGTAACGTCCCGGGCACCTAGCAATGACCGGGACCAGAGTAGCAGACGAGCCACAGTGGATCTTAACACAATCATGTAATATGGGCCTGTTTTTGTTCCTATAGTATTATTAACCTTAATAATATTAAGTTCCAGTCATTTCCAGTCAATTTTGACCATCCCTTAGCTTACAATTTTGTTTTTACCCATATTGGTCAAAGGCTACAGTGAGCTTATTGGCTAAACTAAGCAATAGAGCAGCGGCACTAACACATGGCAGTTTAAAAAAATATATAGCACATCTAGGAAACAGAGTGGTGGAACTGCAGTGGCAGACAGAATGGTAGTTTAATATAAACTATATGATGCTATAGAATATTTAATTAATCAAGAACTAGATCAGAGGCCGAGATAGGAAGAGGTATATAGAGATGGAGTATTTAATGGAACCATGTAAAGCATTGATTGATTAATTACAGTTTTATTATTAAAACTGTAAAAATTAACAAATCAGGGAAATGGAAAACACTATTAAAAAACACTAAAATGGATGGCATTGCAAGATACAAAACAACACTGTAAAGTACAGTAATATATCATATCTGTCAATTCCTTGGGACCTCCCACTCACCCTTACAGTATGTTGTATAATAAAAATTACATGCACAGTTTAACAAACCAAGCAGATCAGCATCAGGGAATGCCACTTTTGTGGCTGAAGTGCTTAGTTTGTTTGGGCCCCCACAAAACAAGCTATCAATAGGCTTAAGGAGGCTAACAGTGTTGTTAATCATCAGTGGGAAGATGTCATTATCATCTTCATTCTCACCCTCATAAGTGTTAACATCATCACCACACAATATTATCTCATCCACACTGGAATCCACTTTCTCTGTACTTTGTTGTATTTGGTGGTAAAGTTCTTTCTCATAGAATTTGCAGCTGATTTGTATGAATATCAGTTTTTCCATATTTTAAGGGAATAGCCTCCTATGCCAGTTGCTCACAAGGTTCCCGGCTGTGCTAAATACTCTTTTTCAGTACTGGAGTTAGACAGCTTAAGTACACCAAAGCTATAGATGCACCCAGTTACATTGTGGATGATTGTGCCACAAATATGCGCACACATTGCACCATGCGATTCCCCACTTCTATGCTACTGTACGCTATGACACGCACTGCGATCGCACAATGCATTCCTATTGAGGCATGGGCGTGAATGCAGTGCACACATCCACTCATGGGTGCGCATCTCGTGCTATGTGTGGCGTGATTTGCCACACTAGCAGCAAGGATATAGCTGGGCATATCTGTAATTTTCACAAGGGGCTACAAATTGCCTTTTTCTGTTTCCCAGTAATGAAAAGGATTGTTTGACATGCTAATTTGTACATTGTCTTTGAAATAGTCCTCCACCATTCTACTGATGCTTAGTGTAGGAGATTGAGTCATAGTAGAGGTGTAAATAATTGTGGGCAATTCTTTTAAGCATGACCAGATGTCAAAATGGTGTTTCACATTGCTGCACTGAGTTGACTCATCCTCACCACCAGTAGGCCTCTTGGAAAAGGTCAGTTTTTTTCCTGGCAGCAGCATTTGCAGAAGAAACTGCAGCAGTAGACGTCATGTCATGTGCAAATTGAGCTCTTTGCATTTCTTAAGATCTGTGTCTTTTGGAAAGAAAGACATTACATACAATGTAAACCTAGGATCAAGCATGGTTGCAAAAATGTAGCAATCTAAATGCAACACTTTGGTACTGGCGAAGCAAATAAAGTCCAACATACTTTGCAGAATTACTTCATTTTATCTCCTCCTTCAGTTTTTCTAACTATTTTTTTAATAGTTTTATTAAGGGAATCACTTGACTCAGGTTGGCAGTGTCTGAATTCACTTCATTAGTTCATTAGTTACTACTTCAAATAGTTTTGGTAGCTTGAATAAAATAGAGAGTATTCTCCATTGTGCTGGACTAAGGTATGTTCCCCCTCCTCTCCCCATGTTATGGCTTGTTGTGTAGGTTTGTAAGGCTTGTTGCTGTTTCTCCATTTGCTGAAGTATTTAAAAGGGTGGAACTCCACCTGGTCACTGCCACTTGCTTCAGTTGCTAGCATGACAAAATAAACTGTTCTTGCAGCCACTGCAATTTTCTACATGTGGTTTCTGAATGCCAAAAATATCAATATTTTTTATGGCCACATACAGCATCTCCTGCATGTCCCTGTAATTTTTTTTAACAAAATTAAAAAGCACCAAGTTTATTGTGTGGACAAAACATGGCACATGTACAAAATCACCCAGTTTTAAAGCTCTAACAATGTTACTTGCATTATCCGAAAGGACAAATCCTAAGGGGAGTCCTAGTGGGGTAATCCACTTTGCTATGTTTTTCTAACAGGTTAACTCGGCTGTGCCTCTTTGTGAAGCTAATGACACAGAGAGTAGCCTGCCTATGAATGAGCTGGCACTGTGTTTTACATACTGATGCTGCTGCTGAAGGAGATACACCCACTCAGTTGGCTATCATAGTCATGTAATCTTTAGTTTGATCAGTAATGCTTGTACATAAATCTGTAGTTAAGTGGAAAGTGGGTTCAATTACATTTTCTAGGCCAAGAACAATTTTTTGTATGTCCTGTTACAGGTAAGGAATTGTTGTTCTGTTAAAATGAAATTGAGAAGGCATTTGGTAGCTGGGACTCAGGACCTCAATCAACTATGTTAAACCAGATGATTTGATGGTGGATATTGGATGCAGATCTAACGCTAGCATAGTCATCATGGCTTCAGTGATCTGCTGTGCAACTGGTTGGCATCTTTCATACTTGTTTTCTCTTGCAAAGGCTTTTCACACAGTTAATTGTTGTTTGAAACTACTAGTCTTCTTTATCTCCTTCAGGGATGAAGATTCACCCCAACAGCAGCAGCCCTAGTGCTCAAGGATTCCTCTGAGGACTACTGGATACAGAGTTATCATTCACAAATTGGATACAGGAGGACAATCTCCGATCATTAACCACTTGCCTGGCACGGTCGTATCAGATACAACCATACCAGACTGGGCTTTCCCTGACATGGTCGTATCTGATACGACCAGTCAGAAATGGCCACTAGGCGGCTATGGGAAGTTAATCTTCCCACTGCAACTTATATCAGAGGGACCTTCTGGTCCCTCTACACCCATGGCTCCTCCTTCTTTGTGTCCTAATCACTGCTGGCCACAGTGATCGGGCACCGTCAGCATACCCCTCCCAGCGAACTTCCATGGGCTAGTAACTTCCAGCAGCCAGGGCTTATGTAGCCATGGCTGCTGTGGTGACCCGATCACTGTGGCCACCAGTGATCGGGCAGCCGGACCCACCCCAGTGATCACATAGTGATCACTGTTGTGTAGGAGCAGCAGCAGCAGCTCTGGTAGCCACCGCTCTGCTCTGTATCAGGGCCGCCAGTGGGACATCCTCCCGCTGCGGCTCCGGCTCTACAGTGATCACTATGTGATCACTTCTGTGTAGAAGCAGCAGCGGCAGCTTTGGTAGCTGCCGCTCTGCTATGTTCAGGGCCATTCCCTCCGGCCTCAGCAGCTCCTCCTCCTCCCTAATTATGCCCGTTTGTATAAGGGCCAGGCCATTATATATATATATGTGTATATATATATATATATATATGTGTATATATATATATATATATATATATGTATGTGTATATATATATATTTGTGTATATATATATATATATATATATATACACGTGTGTGTATATATATATATATATATATATATATGTATATACATATACACACGTATATATATTATATATATATATATATATATATATATACATGCAAAAAACAGCGGCACTCACAGGACTTTGTAAAGAAGACTCCAGACTCCCAAGGTCAAGTTCAACGTTTCAGTCAAACGACTTTTATCAAGAACCATAGAACAATGAAAAGGTACATACCTATATACCAGCATACATCCTATAGTGACAAAACGTGTAGCCTGCCCAGCGACTCCCGCCGGATGAAGTGACATCATCAAAGCGAGACCCGCCTCCTCTTGATGATGCGGCCACCAGACGCGTTGTTGCCATACTAATGCTCCATAGCAACGGAGCTCACTGCATGCAGGCGTCATGCCAATCATGTGACCAACCCTTCAGCTGACCAGTATGGTCCGTTTACTGTGTGTCAGACAGGGGTGGTGACGGAGGATGTAGCGCATGCAGTAAATGGTAACTTAATGTAACATAGTGAACAGCGCTGCGAACAACAACAGCACAATTAAGTGCAATGAAAGTAAACACAATGCATGCTACCCTGTGTGTTGAAACGGGTGCCTGGGCAGGCTATTACCAAGTGTGAAAAACTAAGTGATGTTAACATGACAATAGGTGCTCATGAACAAAAGCTATGACAATAAAAATATAAACAAACATATACACCAAAGAAAAAGGTGAACATAGTACTTGCAATGAAGCATCAGTAAACCTGTACATACACATACATAAAGCTAAAAACAGTTGTGCAAAAATGATATACATCGAACTGAAAAACCTGTTATACAAAAATAATGAACCCTGGAAACACCAGGTAAGGATGAAAAAGAAATCTAAAATCCATGTCCTGTGCTGACTAAGCACATGGATAATAATGTATTAACTAGGTAGATCTAGGTAGGCTTTGCATATGCATACCATGTGGCACAATTTGTCAAAATGCAATACAACCAAAGAAAGGTTAGAAGGGACCGCTGAAACCATAAGTACATCTAATGGAAACCATGTCAATGTGCATGGAATGTGCAATATGGATGTCCCAATATCGAAGTATTGCTACTATGCCCCATATCACCTGTAAAAGAGCAATAGTAAGTCAAAATATGTCAAGTCTTTCGAAAAAGGATGATTGTCCATGCCACACCAGTGGTGGCTGATCAACCTGTGAACAGAATGTATAATTAAACCATTAAAAAAAATTTTTTTGGTAGAGGAATCTTTATTCCATAGAAATTGAGAAATGAAATCAGAAAAAACTAAGCAAAGAGGCCCTCATTCAGAGCCGCTCGCTATTTGCGGTCGTTCGTTCTAAAACAAGGGGTGGCTATTCAAATGAACCGTTCGCTAATTGCGCTCTGTTCACGCCTCTAAATCTGAACGAGCGAGCAAAACTTGCGGTTATAATTTTGAAAAATACGCCCCCTTGCCGCTCGCACCATACGTCATGTCCGCTATTTATTAGATTAATCGAGTACATCGAACAGCGTATGAACTGCTCGCTATTCTTGTGGCTGGTTTTTTCAACCGCTATTTTGCGAGCAGTTCGGAGTAAAAAAAAAACAAGTGACGTGGTCAATGACGCTGCTGTATTAATTATGCACTCCCTTAAAACGCCCGTTTTGCCCTTTAAGCACGCCTGCGATCTAATTCCACACCCCCGTTTTCAAACACCGTCCCCTGTTACCACCCACATACGCCTCCTTCTGTCACTCAAAATAGCAGGCATTCGCTATATAGCGAACAAACGATTTTCGGCCGCACTGACTGGTTCGCGCATGCGTATTAAAATCCGTACGCATGCGCAGATGTGCGAACATCGGTCAGAACGAACGAGCGGCCGCTTACGAGCGGCTCTGAATCAGGGCAAGAGACAGGAAATAAACGATGGATGGAACAGATGAGACACGACTAAGGATCTCAGCCACCACTGGTGTGGCATGGACAATCATCCTTTTTCGAAAGACTTTACATATTTTGACTTACTATTGTTCTTCTACAGGTGATATGGGGCATAGTAGCAATACTTAGATATTGGGACATCCATATTGCACATTCCATGCACATTGACATGGTGTCCATTAGATGTACTTATGGTTTCAGCGGTCCCTTCTAACTTTTCTTTGGTTGTATTGCATTTTGACAAATTGTGCCACATGGTATGCATATGCAAAGCCTACCTAGATCTACCTAGTTAATACATTATTTTCCATGTGCTTAGTCAGCACAGGACATGGATTTCAGATTTCTTTTTCATCCTTACCTGGTGTTTCCAGGGTTCATTATTTTTGTATAACAGGTTTTTCAGTTCGATGTATATCATTTTAGCACAACTGTTTTCAGCTTTATGTATGTGTATGTACAGGTTTACTGATGCTTCATTGCAAGTACTATGTTCACCTTTTTCTTTGGTGTATATGTTTATATTTTTATTGTCATAGCTATTGTTCATGAGCACCTATTGTCATGTTAACATCACTTAGTTTTTCACACTTGATAATAGCCTGCCCAGGCACCCGTTTCAACACACAGGGTAGCATGCATTGTGTTTACTTTCATTGCACTTAATTGTGCTGTTGTTGTTCGCAGCGCTGTTCACTATGTTACATTAAGTTACCATTTACTTCTGAAAGTCCTGTGAGTGCCGCTGTTTTTTGCATGTATACATTTTGGCCTGTTTTGACCATCAGAGGGCACCCAGGCATTTGTATGTCATTTAACCTGTGGAGTGCCGGCTTTATTTCAATATATATATATATATATATGTTGTGTGTGTGTGTGTGTATATATATATGTATGTGTATGGAGTGCAGGCCTCTACGTCTTTCTATATATATATATATATATATATATATATATTTATATATGTGTAGATATATATATGTGTAGATATATATATATATATATATACATATATAAATATATGTGTATATATATATTGCGATAGGATCACAGGTAAAGTGGTCTGTGGCAGGTACATTTGTCCCTGATTCCTGTCTTTTGTGTTTTAAACCCCCAGGAGAAACTCTGCAGTGTAGCAGGCTTGAGTTTCAGCTTTTTGAAAAGCCGGTTTGGGACCTGGGGGTTGTGGATGAGAGGAGAGGGAGGGCTCCACCCACGGCCACTCCAGGTTTTGGTTCTCTTAGCCTGGTAACAGGTTTGTTAGGGTTTTCACCTGAGAGTGGCCAATATAAGCCTAGTGTGTTTAGGGCTGATTGTCTCACCTGGGAGAGCAGACAGGGAGTTTGCTCAGAGACACTTGGAAAACCTATCTGTGAGTACTGTGCTGTGCTTTGTTGCTGGCGAGGGCATTAGGCCCTGCCAGGTTCTGGTAGTGAGGGAACTACCTGTGAAGTTAGTGCCCCGACAGGGCTAGGATTTATGTTTATGTTTTCTTTGTTATTTCTGACATTGTACAATAAAGACTGGTGCCGACCAGCTTGTACTCGCTTCCAGACTGGTGTGCTGCTTCCCTGCTGCTGTGTGTGTGTGTGTAAGGAAGGAGTCCCCTACCCAGGAGAGGGACCTCCTAATCTGACTGTGTCACAATATGGTGGAGAATGCGGGCACCCCACACACACTGAAGTTGCAGCAAGAGGAAAACTTTCCATTTAAAAATTAAAGGGACAGACGCCCAATTTGTGAGTGTGGAAATAACACTGTGTCCTTGGAGTCCCATAGAGGAGGCGTCAGCCAATGCTCAGAAAGGCAAGGTTCAGCTTCCAACCTACCCCCCAGGACAAAATGGAGGACATTATTAAGGCCTTGCTCCAAGCTACAGCAGCTCAGCAGGAGACAAACAAACTTCAGCAGGAATCTACCAGAGCTCAGCAGGAATCTACCAGAGCTCAGCAGGAATCCACCAGGGTGCAACTGTTGGCCTTTGGAGACAACAGGTCGCCATCGAGGAAACCTGCCAGGCCATAAAAGAGGTGGTACAGCACCTGGTCGCCCGGCCCAGAGATGTCACTACTGGTCCTCCCACCACCATTCACTCCATACGAGCCAGTCAGTTCCTCCAAAAGATGACTTCAGGCAATGATGTGGAGGCCTATCTCACCGCATTTGAAAGAACGGCCGAAAGGGAGAGTTGGCTCCAGGAGCAGTGGGCAAGTCTGGTGGCCCCTTTTTTTCTGGGGATCCACAAAAGGCCTATTTCGACTTATGCCTGGCTGATGCCAAGGACTATAAAAAACTAAAACAGGAGATCCTAACTCGCTTGGGAGTCACCACCTTTGTTCGTGCCCAACGGGTCCACCGCTGGGAGTTCCATAAGGACAAGCCTCCACGTTCACAGATGCATGACCTCGTCCATCTGTCCTCAAAATGGCTACAGCCCGAGACGCTGACTGGACCACAGATCGTGGAAAGGGTCATGATGGACCGGTACCTGCGATCATTACCTGTGACTCTGCGCAAGTGGGTGAGCCATGCAGACCCTAAGTCCGCGGACCAATTGGTCGAGCTGGTGGAGAGGTACGTGGCGGCTGAGGAGCTGATGAGTATGCCCCAATGGCGCACCTGCGAACTCCCACAGACACTGGTCAGACTGTTCCAGGGGAGAAGGGTGCTGGGCGGTGGAATGTACCTAAGACTGAGGGTGTAGAACCTGGAGACAGGCCTGCCAGGCCGGGAAGGTTCTGGCCTCGTAAACGGCTAGACATTAATATGACTCAGTGTTTCCAATGTGGTGGCTTCGGCCATATTGCCGCTAATTGTGCACTTACAACTGAACCTATGCAATGTGATACTGCTCATGTCTACCGCAGGGGGTCTTTCTTTGCACAGATAGCCTGTACGGCTGACCAGCAGGCTGTGACTGATAAGCACATGTGTGTACTCACTGTAGATGGTAACCGAGTAGAGGCACTGTTAGACTCTGGTAGCTTGGTGACACTTATAAAAGCTGAGCTGGTGAACCCCTTGAGGCATACAGGGAAAACTGTTGGTGTGACCTGCATACATGGGGATACTCGATATTATGTTACTGCCGAGGTGAACATCGAGACACCATGTGGTTCTGCTATAGTTTCTGTAGGTTTGGTACATGGTCTGATGTACGATGCAATATTGGGGAGAGACTTTGCTCACTTCTGGAAGTTGTGGGAAAGCCGTGTTGTTCAAGAGGTGAACAACCCTGATCCATTTGAGAAGGTTGTCGATGTAGTGGAGGAGGGAGTTTCTTCTGAGTCAGAGTTATTCCCTTTTTCTACTATGATTGGCGAACTAGAGAATGCAGAGCGTGACGGTGGCCCGCCAACTGATGTGCCTCCCATTGAGGTGGGAAGTGTTGTTGGGCCAGGTGATCATCTGCCTGATTTAGAGGTCAGAAGAGAGGTCTTTGCCGTGGAGCAGTTGAATGACCCTACTTTGGTAAAAGCCAGGGAGAATGTAAAAGTAGTTGATGGTAAACCCATAGACCCTGATAGTCCTTTGTCCTATCCCCACATGGCAATGTGGCAGGATTTGTTATATCAGGTGACTAAGAAGAGGGAAGATGTTGTGGAACAACTAATAGTTCCCAAAGCCTACAGAAGAACAGTGTTGGATCTGGCCCATGGTCATATAACGGCAGGCCATCTAGGGGTAGAGAAAACCACTGAGCGAATAATGCAGAGGTTTTTCTGGCCCGGGCTTCATAAAGAGGTATCTGACTTTTGTGCATCCTGCCCTGAGTGTCAGTATCATGCTCCCAGGCCACATTTTAGGGGTCCACTAGTTCCATTGCCTATTATAGAGGTGCCGTTTGAAAGAATAGCAATGGATTTGGTTGGACCCTTAATGAAGTCTGCCAGGGGACACCAGTATATTCTGGTCATAATGGATTACGCTACCAGGTACCCGGAAGCGATCCCGTTGCGCAATACGTCAACCAAGACCATTGCCAGAGAGCTAGTTCATGTCTTTAGCAGGCTGGGTATACCTATGGAGATACTAACTGACCAGGGTACACAGTTTATGTCCAAAGTCATGAAAGAGTTATGCCGCCTGTTCAAAATCGAACAGTTAAGAACTTCGGTTTATCACCCCCAAACCAATGGGCTGGTCGAGAGGTTTAACAAGATGTTAAAACACATGCTTAGGAAAGTGGTCGACAAGGATGGTAGGGATTGGGATTACTTATTGCCGTATTTATTGTGGGCCATAAGAGAAGTTCCCCAGTCCTCCACCGGGTTTTCACCCTTCGACTTGTTGTATGGGAGACACTCAAGGGGGTTACTAGACATTGCCAAAGAGACATGGGAGGGGCAGTCTAGTCCTTACATTGATTGAGTATGTTTCTCAAATGCAGGAGAGAATTGCTGCGGTAGTGCCGATAGTGAGAGAGCACCTGGAACAGGCTCAACAGGCACAGCAGAGGGTATACAACCGCAATGCTCGGTTACGCAGCTTTGCTCCTGGGGACAGAGTGTTAGTATTGGTTCCCACTGTGGAAAATAAACTTTTGGCTAAATGGCAAGGGCCCTTTGAAATCTTAGAAAGAGTGGGGCAGGTCAATTACAAAGTTTACCAGCCGGGGAAAAGAAAGCCAGAACAGATATACCATATAAATCTGTTAAAGCCCTGGAAAGATAGAACGGTACTGTAGGCCGTCCGAGACCCTCCAGTAAGTCCAGGGCCCTTAGTTCCTGAAGTGACAGTGGCAAAAACCCTGTCGGCAATTCAACAACAAGAGGTCAAGGAGTTTCTGATTAGAAATAGGGTGCTATTCTCTGACGTACCTGGGAAAACCTCGGTCATTAAACATGACATCATCACTGACCCAGGGGTTAAAGTTAATCTAAAGCCCAATAGGTTACCAGAAGCACAAAGAGAATCGGTGTCGAAAGAAATTAAAAATATGCTAGAGTTAGGGGTTATTGAAGAATCACATAGTGAATGGTCAAGTCCCATTGTGTTGATTCCAAAGCCCGACGGGAGTGTGCGTTTCTGCAATGACTTCCCAAAGTTGAACAGTGTTTCAAAATTCGATGCCTACCCGATGCCAAGAGTGGATGAACTGATTGAGAGACTAGGGACGGCAAGGTATTTAACCACTCTTGACCTAACCAAAGGGTATTGGCAAGTACCGTTAACCGAGAGCGCCAAACAAAAGACAGCATTTTCAGCGCCAGAGGGCTTGTTTCAGTACAAGATGTTGCCCTTCGGGCTACATGGGGCACCTGCTACCTTCCAAAGAATGATGGACAGGATTCTAAGGCCCCATAGACGGTATGCGGCTGCTTATCTGGATGACGTGGTCATTCATAGTCCTGATTGGCAGTCTCACTTACCCAGGGTACAAGCAGTGTTGGACTCCATCTATAAGGCAGGTTTGACAGCCAACCCAAAAAAGTGTTGTCTAGGCATGGAGGAAGTAAAATATCTGGGATACACCATTGGCAGAGGCCTGATAAAGCCTCAGCTTAATAAAGTTGATGCCATACAAAACTGGCCACGGCCTCTGAATAAGAAGCAGGTAAGAGCTTTCTTGGGAATTACGGGGTACTACAGGAGGTTTATACCCAACTTTGCCACCATGGCAGTCCCACTGACTGACCTGACCAAAGGCAATCAAAAAGTCATGGTAGAATGGAGTCCTGAGGCAGAGAAAGCTTTTCAGGAGTTGAAAGTAGCGTTGTGTTCCCAACCAGTCCTGATGACTCCTAATTTTGAAAGGGAATTCATAGTACAAACTGATGCATCAGAAGTAGGTATAGGAGCGGTCCTGTCCCAGAGCAAGGAGGGTGAGGAACAGCCTATTTTATATCTTAGCAGAAAGTTGAATGTACATGAGAGAAACTATGCCACAGTGGAGAAGGAGGCGTTGGCCATAAAGTGGGCGTTAGAGGCTCTCAGGTACTACTTGGTCGGAAGAAAGTTCAAATTGATCACTGACCATGCCCCTCTGAAGTGGATGTCTGAAAATAAGGACAGTAATGCGAGAATTACAAGATGGTTCTTGGCGTTACAAACTTTAAAATTTTCAGTGGAACACAGGCCAGGAAGCCAGCTGGCCAATGCTGACGCGTTGTCACACGTTCATTGTTTGGGGGCTTCAGTTGTTCCGCCCCACAGGTCGAAACAAAGGGGGGGGATATGTGATAGGATCACTGGTAAAGTGGTCTGTGGCAGGTACATTTGTCCCAGATTCCTGTCTTTTGTGTTTTAAACCCCCAGGAGAAAGTCTGCAGTGTAGCAGGCTTGAGTTTCGGCTTTTTGAAAAGCCGGTTTTGGGACCTGGGGGTTGTGGGTGAGAGGAGAGGGAGGGCTCCACCCACGGCCACTCCAGGTTTTGGTTCTCCTAGCCTGGTAACAGGTTTGTTAGGGTTTTCACCTGAGAGTGGCCAATATAAGCCTAGTGTGTTTAGGGCTGATTGTCTCACCTGGGACAGCAGACAGGGAGTTTGGTCAGACACACTTGGAAAACCTATCTGTGAGTACTGTGCTGTGCTTTGTTGCTGGTGAGGGCATTAGGCCCTGCCAGGTTCTGGTAGTGAGGGAACTACCTGTGAAGTTAGTGCCCCGACAGGGCTAGGATTTATGTTTGTTTTCTTTGTTATTTCTGACATTGTACAATAAAGACTGGCGCCGACCAGCTTGTACTCGCTTCCAGACTGGTGTGCTGCTTCCCTGCTGCTGTGTGTGTGTGTAAGGAAGGAGTCCCCTACCCAGGAGAGGGACCTCCTAATCTGACTGTGTCACAATATATATATATATATATACATATTTATATATATATTTATATATATACACATGTGTGTGTGTGTGTGTGTGTGTGTATATATATATATATATATAAATAATTAATAGATATCGCAGAGCCTCTGATTTGGCATGGCAACCGACCATCGATGGTTTGTAAACCATCGATGGTCTGACTGAAAACAAGTGTTTTGCCATTGCTGGTGGCCATCAATGTTACACCATCGATGGCAACCCTCAATCGATGTTTCTGAAACATCAGCAGTAGTGGTCTACACAGATTTCCTCGACCAATCGCTAAACAATTGATGGCTTCTAACGATGGTTAAACCATCGATGGTACAGCTGTCAATGGGCCTGATTCAGAGCCGCTCATAAGCGGCCGCTCGTTCGTTCCGAGCGATGTTTGCCCAACTGCGCATGCGTACGGATCGTAATACGCATGCGCGAACCTGTCAGTGCGGCCGAAAATCTTTTGTTCGCTATATAGCGAATGCCTGCTATTTTGAGTGACAGGAGGAGGCCTATGTGGGTGGTAACAGGGGAAGGTGCTTGAAAACGGGGAGTGGAGATACGAACGCAGGCGTACTTAAAGGTCATAATGGGCGTTTTATGGGTGTGCATAATTAATACAGCAGCGTCATTGACCATGTCACTGGGTTATTTTATAGTCAGAACTGCTCGCAAGATTGCGGTAGGAAAAACCAACCACAAGAATAGCTAGCAGTTCATACGCTGGTCGATGTACTCGATTAATCTAATAAATAGTGGACATGACGTAGGATGCGAGCGGCCAGGGGGCGTAGTTTCCAGAAAACGACCGCAAGTTTTGTTCGCTCGTTCAGACATAGAGGCGTGAACAGACCGCAAAGAGCGAACGGTTCATTTGAATAGCCTCCCCTTTTTTCAGAACGAATGACCGCAAATAGCATCCGGCTCTGAATCAGATTTTTTTAATATAAAATAGTGATGGATAAGTTTAAAAATATGTTCTTGACCTAATTCAATCATAAAAGAAACCGACAATTTTGGAGCGGTTTTTGGAAAAATAATTCATCAGTTAAGTGGTTAATGAGGACATTGATGAAGGTGTTGGTGGTGAGATCTATCCATGCTTCTGCTAGCTGATGCTGGGCTGCTTGATATTATTTTAAAGGATTTTTGAGATTTTCCCAAATAATTTACATGAATTTTCTGCAAATGACATAAAAGGGAGGACATTCCTAGATGGTTAACATCCCTACCTGTACTTACTTTAGCTTTACAAATGGTACAGATGGTTCCAGTGAGGATTTGGGTAAAAATAATTCCATACAAAAGAGGTGGCTGTTTTGGTCCAGGCATGACAATGGACTTATTATTATGAACAAGAACTGCTGCCACTGGTGGCTGACTTACTTTGACACAAACAACATCCTCATCATCAAAATCCCCATTACTGTCAGATGCACAAATATCCCCCTCATCCTGTTGCACTTTACTGTAGCCTCCTCAATTTCTAAGTTACCATCTTTACTTTTACTGCTGTTCATCCCTACATTTGCAGAGGGTGCAGATATAATGGGAGGAGGCTTCTCTAGGAGTACAGTTGGCCTGATTCAGAGATGGACACTAATGCAATCGCAGCTGCGATTTCATATGGAACGCAGCTGCGAAAATATGCTAAATTTAGTTAAGAGCACCCAAGCATAAAGATGCCCACTGCTGCCTTCTTACCTGTGTGCGACGAGGCATACCTGAGTAAATATTGGTAACATCGAAGCACATTAATGGCCATCTTACCCTTGCGGGAGGTCTGACCTGCCACAGCTTTTGATGCTCTTCTGTCATGCAGAGCTGCATGTCCAATAGAAGTGGCTAATTTATGCATGCCCATGTAATGGCATTCAAACGGCCAGGTATGCCTGTGTTTTGCCAACCCCCCCATCACCACCCCAAAATGCTCACTTCCTGTCAATCACTCTGCGATGGGTCTCTGTGGCCTGTGTGATTGCAGAGCTGTCTTTGTACACACGCACTGTGATGCATGTGCAATGGCAAACCTTTGCTCGACCTGCGTGAAAATTGCATTCACGTCTATCTCTGAATCAGGCTTAGTGACAGATATATGATAATCACATGTAGCATTTATGGAAGCACTAACAGGAGACTTTCCTCAGGAATTTCTAACATTTGTGAGCACACAGTTTGTTCTTCAGCCTTAGTTTTTTTCGTGAACTAATTTGCCTGCTTTAAAGGTTACACATGTAAACTTAAAGTGAGAAGGTGTTGCATGTGAGGGTTCAGACTATGCCTGATGATGCCTGTGTTTGGCCCTGGGTTCCATCCAATATGCAATCTAGTGTATGAAACAGCAGTATCAGGACCACCACTCACAAAATAACCCATGGCCTGAGCATTTCCTTGCCACTGTGTATGTTGTATGGAATGCTGGCAATTTTACTCTTTTTGGCAGTAAATTTTCCCTTTATTATTAGAGGTGATGTTTTCTTTAAGATTGTGAAATATTGTTTAGATTTTAGGTGCCCTTTCTTAAACTTTATTTCCCTTGGATCACCTTTAGTAGATGTTGAAGTATTGTCATGACTGCTGGCAGCAGCCGAAGCACTAGGTTATTTTTTTTAAATAGTGATTGAACATTCAACAATTGTATTGTAATATTTTTTTACACAGTGCTTGAACACATAATACAGTGCCTCACAGCACTCCTAGTAATGGTATCTTAATGACACTATTTTATAACACAGTGCCTGAACACACAACAGTTTTTTTTATATTTTTAACACAGTGCCTGAACACACAATGCAGTTCCTCTCAGCGCTCCTAGTAATGACACCCTAATGATGTTATTTTTTAACACAGTGCCTGAACATACAACACGGTGTCTAACAGCTCTCCTAGTAATGGCTCCCTAATAAAGTATAAGCACACAAATGTTTTATTTTTTGTTTTCTTAATAACAAAATATTGTTTATTTTAATTTTTTTAGCATAGTACCTGAACACACAGCACAGTGTTTTTAACATAGTGCACAGTCCTGAACACACAACCCAATGCCTCACAGTGCTGCAGTCCATAGCCCACAGTGTGTCTCTGGTTATTTTTTTACTTGAATACAGTGCCCCTTTAACACAATATTCCTAATGGTGTTTCTTGGAGCCTGGCACTAACAATACACAACACAGTGCCTCCCAGTGCTGCAGCCCACAGTCCACAGTGTCTCTTTAGTGCCCCTTTAACACAGTGCTCCTAAACTTTTTTATAACAAAATGCCCCTGCAGGCTTTAAGACAGTGCTCCAGTCCACTCCTAATGCCATTTTTTAGTGCCTCACAGTGCTGCAGTCCAATCCCACACTATTTCCCTCGGGTCTCCTGTGTGAAATGAAGCCTGTTCATAAGGGAATGACTTTAATATGCAATCCAAAACACGCTAGATACGATGATGGGAAGATGATATTTTGCTACGTTTTGGGATCCAAGATTGGTGGGAAGACCCGAGCAAGGGCTCGGTCCAACTCGGAACACCTAAGTTCAGGTTTGTTCAGTTTCCATGGAAACCAAACCATACATTTTTAATTGATAATCAAACTGTATGAGGACAGTACTACAATGAAGAACTGACCCCTAATATTATTTAGACACTCACTCTTATACTTTATCGGTTACTAGTCAGATTTAATTGTAGCAAAGAGTCACATTACATGATACAAGATACTCCAAGGCTTGAGAAAGGAGATGTAACTTGGAGTTTGCATATTCTCTCTGTGCTTGCGTGGGTTTCCTCCGGGTACTCCGGTTTCCTCCCACACCAAAAATATACTGGTAGGCTAATTGGCTCCCAACAAAATTAACCCTAGTGTGTGTGAGCATGTGGTAGGGAATATAGATTGTAAGCTCCACTGGGGCAGGGACTGATGTGATTGGCCAAATATTCTCTGTAAAGCACTGCGGAATATGTGTGCGCTATATAAATAACTGGTAATAAATAATAATGAAATAAAGTCTGGGGTGTTCTGAGTCTAATGACGTGCCAACCATCTTATTCTATCTTTGTCTAGAATAGCACAGCATATATATATATATATATATATATATATATATATATATATATGTATTTATTTAATTATTTATTTTTATTTACATACATATATTGACAAATATATATATATATATATATATATATATATATATATACTAAAGTCTCCATGATAAAGAACAGCCTGGTATATTGGTTAACGGTTATATACATTTCTGAGATCACAGTTTCTAATAAATTGCTATAATACAAATGCTTCTGACTGTGGAGTGAAGTCATTTTCACAAAACCATAACTTTTCCCTATTTGTAACTTTATCAACTCCTCTGAGCTCCTATTTTCCTTCCACATCAGTCTTTTGTTTGATCTGTTACTTAACTAACCCTTCCCCCATTGGAAATTAAGGAAAAGGGTCCTCCCTCACCATGCATACCATAGCTAAAGCAATTCCTACTTGTCAATCATGAGACTATCATATGGGAGGAGATCAGATGAGGGAGATGCCTCTGGAAACATTCTCACAATCAAGCAATCTTCTGGTTTCTTAATTTTCCTTTTCTTTCCTCTTTCAAGGTGCATGCAGCAAACATGTAACACTAATACATATACATGCCAGAAATTGCATATGCCAGAATATTTATATATATATTAATGCTATTAATCCTGCTATCAGTGCAGAGTGATTCTGCTATTGACTAAACATTTATATTATTTATTATATCTCTTTAACAGAAAGTACTTAGCTTAATCTCATCTTATCATTGTTCAATTAATGTAAAGATGCAAGTTACAAGCACAAGATTCTTGGCAATCAACCATTTGTACTTTAAAACACAGCATAATTCACATTTAAAGCTGTATGCCATAACACATTGCAATATAGACAAAAATTGGCTTAGAAATTATCATTACTTTTATCTGAACAACATGCAAGCTCAATATAATGGCTTTAATTGATTATAGCAATAATATATTTATTGAAAAACACCTAATACCCCTTTTCCACCTAAATTCCGGGTCTGACCCGGAGTTGGAACAAAGTTCCTATCCGGATCAGACCCGGAATTTTGACGGCGCTGACTCGGGATATTCCCGAGTCAGCGCCGCTCACACCGCAGTCGGGTCTGCATAGACCCGGCTTTTGCGGAGAGAAAGTGGACGCTTGGAGATGACGTCATCTCCAAGCGCCACTGAAGCCGGACCAATCGGCCAGCTAGCAGCGCACTCCAGGTCATCGTGACCCGGAGTGCGCTGTTCCCATAGCAGGGTTTCACGGGCTACGCCCGTGTTAAACCCTGCTAGTTACCTGGGTTGGATTGCCGGGTCACTCGACCCGGCGATCCAACCCTCTGCCCTTTTACATCAGGGAGCTGCCCGGGTTAACCCTTCAAAAACCCGGGTTTTAGCTCCGGTGTAAAAGGGGTATAAGTAATCTCTTTTTGAAATTTTAGTTACAGTATATGTCTTTACTATAAAGGTATAACCACTTTCATTAGTGTTAATAATGTTAGTCTGGACAATTGACTTTAAACCAGTGTAAGATTTAAATTGTTGGTCTCAATCCCTCCTTAAAACCTTTAACTATGAGAGGTTGCTTTTATGGGGTTGATGGATACACCTGGGGTATATGAGGCAAATGGTCTTGCCACTCAGTGCTTATAGGCAAGAAAGGAGATGGAGTGGAACCAGGGGCATATTAAGAGATGAGGGGGCCGTGTTCACTCACTGTCCGGGGCCCCGCATCTATCGCCAGCTGCTGTCAACGAACTGACAGCAGCAGTAGAGTCTAGTGAGCATGCACAGTTCACCGGGAAAATGGTGCAGTAGCCATTTTCCCTCAGATTTCCTACTGCGCATGCGCAAAACGCAGGGAAAATGGCTGTGGTGGCCATTTTCCAGGCGTTTTCCCCAGCGCTACTCCATGGGACATCGGAGAGGTAAGTATGAAAAAAAGAGTATGGGTGTAGGATGTGCGGTGCAGATCCCCCCTGGACCCAGGGGCCCGTGTGCACCACACACCCTGCACACATTATAAATACGCCCCTGAGTGGAATAATTGCATATATAGTGCCAGGGTCTGATTAAACATAGCGGTTTCAGGAAACATTTCTATATACTTCGCTTCCCCTCATTGCAACATTTGGTATAGAAGGATACCGTTTCTCATTCTTAGGTCACTTATACAGGTATGTATGCAGGCATTAAACCATGAGAGAGTTATGCTAGTGCACCAAAGTGCTTGGGTATCTGTGGCACAGACTTTTATATCCCATTGTTAGATTACCTGTGGAGAACAAACTGATCGCATGGACATTAGTGCGTGTTCATGTATGGCAATAACGTTGAGAATTACACAAAAAGATACCTCTTTCTAAGCTACTGTTTCTTCCACCTGATCTATTACCTGTTTTCTCATATTCTATGGTGGCCTGTTGTATGTGTCTTACACTGTATTACATCCAACTGTTCTGGGTAGCTATAAAACTTCTGTGCATGCTAAGATTTCAACCAATTGTGCAGTCGGGATGCGGTCAGAATACCAATCACCAGGATGCCTGTGCTTAGAATGCCGGTGCCGACATCCCAACACCTTTCAAAATCCCAGGTCTGGCAACCCAACTGCTGCCATCCCGACAGTAAGTATTGGGGTTAGAGGAAGGGTTAGGGAAGGTTATGTGAAGTTAAGGGGTTTGGGTTAGGCACAAGGGGGAGGGTTAGGTTTAGGTAGCAGAGAGGAAGGTTAGATTTAGGCTGCGGGTAGGGAGGGTTAGGGGAAGGGAGTGGGTTAGGATACATACAGTATGGTGTTCTAACCCTGTCAGGATGCCAGTGTTGGGATTCTGGCTATCGGGATCCAAAGAGCGGGCATCCCGTACCCAACTCATGCAGTGTGTCTGTCTGCATTCCAAGTCTAATGATCAATGCTGGTACACACTTAATTTCATACTAATATACTGAAGAAAATAAAATTGAATTTGTGGTATTTTCATCAATATGCTTTTTTCAGTATTTGTTTACAACCTTCAGAGTAGAAAAACATAAATTGAAGATTAATTATTTAATGACAAACTCTGTTTTCTTTCTGTTCAATATAGATCCTTTAATGGGATTTGTTACCCAATTGGAAAAAGCATACCAATGTCATCACAAACTATTTCCCAAAATATATTCCTCTCTCTTCTATCTTCTATCTAGCGTTTAGTTTTAGTTTTTAGTTTTAGCGTTTAGTTTTCGCATTTGCTAATTATTTCACACCATTCGCCCAAATGTTTCACTTTTCGCTGCCATCACGTATGCAAGTTTTTGGGTAATCCTATAACAAAAGTAGCAATGCGGCATTCGCCGAAGAAAATACGGTGAAAAGTGTGCCTGAAAATTGGGAAATATGCCTGTATCCCAAAAAAGTTCCATTACTGTTTGAACTTTGAAATCAAACAGACTTTGAGTTGCCTCACTGAAGGGGTGGTCTACTTGCTTGAATGCCCGTGCGGCCTCCAATATGTAGGCTGCACAATAAGAAGACTCAAGACAAGGATTGGAGAGCATGTGTACAACATAAAGAAAGGTTTGACCACGCAGAGTGTGTCAAACCACTTCCTCACACATCATCTTAAAAATCCGAAAGGAATGAAATTTATGGCCATCAGAATGATAGAAAGAGACTGGAGAGGGGGGCATTATCTGGAAAAAATTTCTAGATCAGAAACGGAATGGATATACAACATTGGCACATTACATCCAAAGGGATTAAATCTTGACTTTGATTTAGGAGCATTCTTGAAGATGTAGGCACATACACGATTTTATATATATATTGTTTGGCTAAAGGTTATTCCTTTATTCTTGTACAATACCCCATTAGATGGTCCATGTTTGTGCCCAGCAATTAATGAATTACAACAATACATTCTACTGATGATTTAGTATAAATGATTTATGCAGCAATCTGATTTTAATTAATTCATTTTTTAATCTTAATATATATATTTTTTTCATATATATATATATATATATATATATATAATTTTTTTATATCTCATTCACATTATGATCTCATTTGCATTTTTTACTACATTCATTTGCCTAATAAAAGTTTTTAATATATATAAACTGACATGACCAAAGATTCAGCCTCCATCCTGAGACCGGGCTATTAATCAATATGGGACTAAGGTACCTTTTGATGGACATAACCACCCAGCCAATCAGAAAAGGTTCACAGGGTTAAAAGGAGAGCAAGAACAACACGGAGACACCTTGATAAAGTCACACGTGACGAAACGCGTTGGTGTCGGACCCCCACTGACGTCATTACTTGGTGAGCGCGAGGATTCCTGCTTCCCTACACGTGAGCGGCAGCTACGAGGGTGTGTGGAAGGACAGCATTCCAGACAGGCTGTGAGCGGACGGAGAAGCAGCACAGCTGATCCAGCAACAGCAGCGCTGAAGACACCAGCCGCACACCAAGCGGGACTCAGACAGGGAAAGGTAGGGCGAGTTTTCTCAGTGCTCCTTTTGGCAGTCATGGGGAGATCCAACATCTAAAATATTTATCACAGAAAGCGCTATTTACATTTTGTCTTGAATCATATGTATTGAGTGTTTGTTTGTCATTCACCTTTGCTGGGACCGCGATTAACCCATTAAGGTAATTTGCTCAGTTACACCATTAGCGCATCTATTATACATTATACGGTTTTCATTGGGTCATTTTTTGACCATATTATTAGACAGCTGCTAACAATAGGTCTGGGAGCGCAGGATTTATAATTCACCACATTGTCAATGCTTAATGTATAGGGTTTATTTGCCAGATAGATATATAATTTCATTGTGTGCCAATCTTTTATTTTCATTAAACTACCCTTCTATTACAGGGCAGTGAGGACCAACTAACATTTACTGTATTTTAGAATATATTTGATAAACTTCTGTCTCTCTACTAAAAACATATACAGTACAGTAGCTCAGTAGTACAGTACAGTAGCTCTTAATTCAGCAAAATTGTTTTGACTTAACATTTCTCCTGTGTAGCACTTTTGTTCTTCAGCTCTTGCTATCTTGTAAAACAATGAAAACATTCTCCACTTTGGATAAAATGATATCAATACAAAGTTGTTTGATTGCAATGCAAATATAAATCATCTCAGCTTTTTTTTGCCATTCTATCACCTACTGTACTGTACAAATTAATCAGAGGTGCTTGTAAGACTTTAATACAATTAGTTCTAAAATTCTCCTCCTCACTTGTACTTGTAAAAACAGTCATTGATTGTCAGCATAAATTGGAATTTAGGAAAAAATGGGAAAGACCCATGATGGTGACACATGTGACATAGTTGCAAATGTGCAAAATATTGCACCATCAATAGTATAAAAAAACAGTACAATTTAGTACAATAGGAGGTTTACACTCTTTACACTCCAATTGTGTCAATTAGAAAAAAATATACTGAATTATTTTTATATTGAGCTGAATAGTAAGGTCATAAGGAACATGAGAGTTAATGAGTCTAGACAGTCAGGGTACTCTATATCTCCCTTAAAGGGATGAGGTGGTAGTCTCTCTTCTCTCTCCTTATCCCCATGGGTGTAAGGTGGCAGTGATAAAAATAATAGCTTATTATCTAAAACTGCCCAGTAGGGTATTGGTGTCAATGGGTGACAACACCCTTCATCAAATGTTTTCTGCTAAATAGCAGCAGTATCCAGGTGATCAGACATGCCCTGTTTAGAGCTGGAACTGTTTATGTCTATTGAGCTCTTCATTGTGTATTCACTTGCAGGACTGCTATATAGTTGGAGAGTTCTAATGGCCCATGGTAGCTAATATACACATCAACTCTTGCTTGGGTGTATGAATACCCTTACATTGCTAGAGAGAAATAATCGCTGTCCAGATAATTATTGTGGTTCCAATGCACAAAAGTTCTTATTGCAGTAAAAGAAAGTTACACGCTTTCATCTAGCACAATTAGCTCAAAGACAATAAAATACAGAATACGATACAGCCCAATACATACATGTGTGCACCGGACAAGCATACAGTCAACAGTCCAGAAGCCTGTGGTCATTCAAGAAAGAATGGCTGTTGACTGGTACTGGGACACAGGCTATATACCCTAACTGATCATGATAACAACAATGTAGACAGACAATTATAATTCCATTGGTTTTTTCTCTTGGTCTTTGTAGTATGCTGTAGTTCATAGGACAGTGAATGGGGGTATGTCCCAATTCTCCACAGTCTCTTGCCTAATTGAATGTTATATGTTGTATTGTTTGTGACATATGTTGTAGTTTAGACTTTTGATATAATCTTTATTGATTTTATTTTCTCTGCTAGTTGCCAGTATCTCTTTGCCAACCGCAACTTTGTGTATTTATATTTATCACTTCCGTCCTGCAGCCTCTGTGTGTGGGCCGGGGAGACTGTGTATCCGATCTGTGGAGCGTTACTATGACAACCCACGGACTCCGGTATGATGTCATCATTGGAGGACCGAGAGGTCACTTGTGCGGCACCGCCGCTCCCTGTCAGCCCTGGCCTGCCAAAGCGTGCAGTATGTAGAACACTATTTAAAGGTAAGAGACCTAGTTGTTTCTTCTTATCTGTTATTTGTATATTTGTGCAACGCCAGCCTTGACAAAAGGGTTGTATATGGCCCTGAAACATCGGCATCTTTGGGCATGCAATAAACTACACTTTTGATTTCTCAAGTCCGGGAGTGCCGCTGTTTCTTCGCCTATATATCCAAATTATTACAGAGGGCAACCCGGCAGGATTACTTCATTATACGAGTGCCAGTTCTACACAAGGACTACAACATTATTGGGACCTGGAGGCCCCGCTTGGAACGAGGCACCGACGTATGTTTAATTAACATTCTCCTATTACGGATTTGATACCTTGGTAAGGATGGATTAAACCACCTCAACATCCCATAGTCTACAGCAGGATCCACCTGGCTATAAAGGCATCACTCTAACTAAAGATGCATCATATAGCTTCACTGAAGTAGAAGCAGCTAATATTCTATTTAAGGAAAATTGGCCGGCAATGGATAAAACAGAAGACTGTCAAGATTTTTATCACCAATCCCTCAAATTAAAGAAAAGAGAAACTGACTTCTTATTGCATGGCATAGCACTGTCGGAATACTACAGGGAACAGATGATTCCCCGAGGCTTCCGTGTTAAAAACACTCCTACCATAGGGAGATTTAATCCTGAATTTTGCAGCAAATGGTTGGGGGTGACCATGCTGCTTGTTATTGAGGAGGCGGGCAGAGAACTTGCAGTAACTAGGCAAAAGTTAAACTTATTAATGGATTCTTCAAAAGCCATTATTGATCATGAAGGCAACATCGATATGATGCAGAAATTGCAGAAACAGAGTGACACATACCGTCAGGAACGCATTAAATTTAAACGCAACAAAAAAATGATTGTGTCTGAAGATTATGAAAATAATCGGGTCTATAAATGGCTCACTGGAGCTGAATCTAAATTCCGATCTCAGAGTACAAGGAGGATAAGACCAAGCTGGAGAACTAGACGTGAGAATAAACAAGGAGAAACTAATACATCTAATAGCGATAGCGAATTTGCCATTAGGGATTCAGAAGACAACATGGAAGCAGCAGCAGTCCCTTTAGGGGCAGAAGCCGTGGCTCCCAACAAAAACCCCCAAAAAGGACGCCCACCCGTCGGGGGGGGGTTCAAACCAGAGGTATAAAAAATCAACCCTCACAAAACAAAATTTAGTGTGTAACCTCTCTTCATGGACATTGTCTGAAATTTAAATCAATGTTCTCAATAAAGGATTGTCATTTGTTCCTACAAATGTCCATAATGATCTAAAGTGGCAAATTGATTTAAATCGCTTCTTACGAAAACTCAGATTGCAAGAATTTTTTCAAACTCAAGATTCTCCAGATGATACGAATCCGTTCAAGAAATTTTTTCAAATACGGAGCCAATCCACCTTTGACCCACAATCATCAAATTCTTCATTAAAAACGTTTAATCGTCTAATGGATGATTCAGTTTCCCGGTATACTAAAGCTTCATCTATACAACATTATAACTTAACTATACAGGAAAAGAAGGCACTAAAAGATTTAGGTGCATACCGCGATATAATAATATGCCCCGCCGTTAAGGAGGTTGCTATCGTGATTTAAAATTTATGTGATTACATGAATGAATTAGAACATCAATTATCTGATAGACACACTTATCAAGTCCTATTGAGGAATCCTACCATCGAATTCAAAATTGAATTGGATTGTATTCTTTCAGAAGCCTGCGAGGAAGGCATTATCAGTCCCAAAATTAAATCAGCATTAACACAGGAATTTCCTGTGGTACCGATTATATACATGGTACCTAAAATCCACAAGAACTTGCAGTCACCTCCAGGCCGCCCGATCATATCGGCGAGAAACTCTCTCTACCAACCGGTTTCAATGTATTTAGAACACAGGGCCATATACAACCCTTTTGTCAAGGCTGGCGTTGCACAAATATACAAATAACAGATAAGAAGAAACAACTAGGTCTCTTACCTTTAAATAGTGTTCTCCATACATTGAATACAATGTATGTTTCTTCGCCTGTATATATATATATATATATATATATATATATATATATATATATACAATGTGTGTGCAAATGTGCACCAGTGTCATGGATTTATATATATATATATATATATATATATATAATGTGTATATATATATATATATTTATATATAGTAATATATATCTATATATATATATATATATATATATATATAGCTTTATTCAGTAACTGGTATTATTGATATTACTTCTGTCTGAACTAAGTTCAAAAATGACAGACAATGGAGTTGTTCTGATCAGAGATGGCCAGCAGATACTTGATGGAATCACAATGTAATCAAAGGCCTCTCTCCAGCCTATTGGAAGGTAAATGCTAGTTCCTTTAAGTCTGACTATCATTGTATGCCTAAAGACAATGGTTCATTCAAAACACTTGTCTGCACCTCACAATATGTGTGTGTTTTTAAATTACTAGTCACAGACATGTCCACAGGGCTTGTCTCCCAGCACTGGCCAAACCTTGCATTTTTAAATATATATAAAGACTTTTAAATACATATGTGTATCCGTGTGCATTTATTATGTAAACACTTTAACAGTGTGCAGTAACACGGCAAATGTACACAACGCTAAATAGCGCCGTACACAATGATATTATACTGACTACACCAGACAACACCAACGCAAACATGGTGTCTTAAGATCTGATCTCAGCCAATCATCCAGCTTCGACAGGTGTACAGCTAAGAAAAGATACAAACATTTCCCTTGGAAAAAAATTCTTTCACTAGCATGTTTTGTTGCACTGTTTGAGGTGAATGACATCACACACTTTCATTTTAAATGAACACTCAACTACTACATAAATCACATCTGCAAATTCCAGAATCTTCAGGGGTTGCCAACAGCAAAGGAAAAAGGAAAATTCACTTGGGATGGCCTGACAGCCAAGAACTCACCCTTCTGGACAATTTCAAGGGCAGATGAGGTGCCAATATTATTATTATTCTCTGGATCGATCTTGCCCAAGACGGTTGCAGGCCAACTACCCTACTGAGCCATAAAAAGCTTGACTATTGTTTACATTAGACAACACAGTATTTGCTGGATACCTTCAAGCAGATGAATTGCAACCAGAAATTTGTTTCTAGACCTACAGTCCAACCTCTTGTTGACAAGGAAATATATATTTTATTTTAAATCCAGCAATATCAAACCAACTAGGGGCTTTAATCTCCAGCCTCTGCGGACATGATTTCAGATGCAGCTTAAGATGTAAAACAAACTTTCGTGACAACTCACATTGTTTTAATTGCATCCTGTTTGGACCTTAGCCACATAGACTTTTGTCAGTATGTAGAGATAACCTCTCCCTACTTGTATTTGTGTTTTTCTATGGTTAGAATGTTCAAGCAGTTAAGATTTGTTATCTGTTTAGTATATGCTTGTTTAGAATTGTCCTTACATGACAATATATCTAACACAATGACACATGTAGTATGTATCTTACACAGTCTGAGAGGCTCACAAAAGCGTTATTTGTGATAAATGCATCCAGCTCAGTATATTACTCAAGAATCAGAAACTTGAATGTAGAAATGCCTTATTAGCTAAAAAATCATACTGGAACTTATCGATAAAATCTACATTGCACACAATATTCTTGTTGACCTTCAGAAAGCTAGAACTGACTGGAACAATCTCCTAAATATCTGAGTTAATATGGTGTTCTGTTGTTTTTGCCTTCAGTATTACTTAGGGGTAATAAACCTGACAAAATGCAAGCAAGACTTTACTGGTAATGTTTGCTTCACAGGCAGATATATATTTGCTGAAAGAATTTAACTGATTTAGTCACTTGTCGAATTTTCAAATCAGTTATGCCAAGTTCAGTTCCTTGAATGTCACTGCTTCAGAAGAGACATTCTCAGCTTTCTGCTCCTTTTTTCCTTTTAAATGGCATCTTCCATATACATTAAAAAATACTTAAGTATTTTTCTGCCAAGACATCTGAGCCATTTATTCTCCCTAAACCACAGTCCCATGCTACACATATTCTGTAGAGAACTCGATCAATGCTCCTTGCCACATTTATCATGGCTGAGATGTATTAAAATGAATGTTCTTCCCTGTATCTTGTACCTGTTACAGGCAACTCTTATAGGACTGCCTATTATTTTTTTGTCAGAAGTTCGCAACCATCTGTTTAACTTTCTAAAGGGGTTGGAAACATAGACTTAACCATGCTGTATTCTTCCAATGGAAGCTCCAGTTCTCCATAATTTTGAACAGTTATCAAGTTAACATCTTGAATCAGGTCTTGGACTGGACCAGGGATCCAGAGATGAAGCAGAGGGTGAGACTGGAGACCTTGTCTTCATTCTTACCCTTAAATATACTTTCCTAGTTGTCCAAAATTTTGTACACTATCCATCCAACTGATGGGCCCGACCTTGAGAAAGGTCAGAATAGAAGTGGTGTTTATTCAATACTGTCTCCTCTACCTCCTATACTCAATAACCTTCCCACCTGACACCTATAGTTGGAATATATCTACCTGTTCGGTGGCTGAAATATGTAGAATTGGTGACTACATTTCTGGTCATATGTTTAAATGTTTCTCACAGCTTTGTGCCGACACCTACAACACAAATAAAGATTATTGGGTTTTTCTCTAGAATTGCACACTTTGCCTCTTACCTTGGAGGGTTGCTATTTTAGCTTGAAATCTCACACCTTTTAAATCTATGTGCTCACAAAATTACTATTCACACAATTTCTAGTGTTTCTAAAATTTTACTGTGTAGCATGTTCTCTACAGCCCCTAATTTCACTGAAGTGTGGGATAGGGATCTCCTGCCCCTAAGCATACAGTTTAACTGGGAGAAAACTTTACCAAGCCATTAATGCTTGATATTTTGGCATGGAGGTTTTGGAGACCCAATTTGAAGAATTGACCCACTGGTACTGCTATCTTGCTATCCATAAATTCTTTCCCCCTCTGTCCCCTCTCTGCTGGAAATGTCATAAACATATTTGTACACAGATTCACATATGAGGGGACTGGCCCCACATAGTTCTATTCTGGTTAAAAGTTGTGACCTTGGCCTCAAAAATTCTGGGATATTCTGTTCTGTTTAGATCTTGACTTTTGGTTACTGTACCACTCTGATATTTCTATATCTACCTCTAAAAAGTCATTGCTTAAACATTTTATTAATGCAGCCAGGGTGGTGATTTTGGTGTGTTGGTCTTCACATATCCCTCCACTGATCATGCATCTCATCATCTTGATTTTTATATGGCCATGAAATATATTTTTCACACAGTGTCCAACAAGCGTACATAGTGTATAGCAATTTGGTTTGGCTGGATTGAATTCAAGACTACAAAACTCGGGTTTCTCAGTTGTAGGTGTTTTATAGGGTGTTCTGGCAGTGGGTCTCATTCCATGTATTTGTCTAGTGGATCCATTGACCTCCTTCTCCTAGCTGTATACTTGCATTGTATTACTCCCCTCCCTTGTAACCACCTCCTTTCTCAATTTCTTTCATTTCTTCTTTTCCCACTCTATCTGTTTTCTTGGATGTTCAATATATACATAGTAATGGTTGATTCTGCCTTATCATGGTGCCTTCATGTTTTGGTTGTATGGATTTACGTGCCTTTTCAAAATTTCTGCTTTGAAAATAAAAAATGTATAAAAAAGACATCTCAAACACACACAATCTTCCTGTGAAATACTGTATCTAAATTGAATAAAAAAAAACTTGAGATTTACATTTTTTCAACTTATATTATTTTGGAGTGTAGCTGAAGGAACCACAACAGCTAGCAAGTACAATAATATATGCTGCCTCTCAAACTCACAGAAATTTCTCTTCAAAAACCTAAATTTAATTAAAGGACTTGAGTATTTTTTTAAACCAAAAAAACTTTATTTTTTTTAACTTTCATTATTTTGGGGTACAACTGGTGGGTCACAACACCATGTAAGTACAGTAATATATGCTGCCTCTCAAAAACTCGCAATCTTCCCTGAAATATCTAAATTGCATTATAAAAGACTAGATATTTAAAAAAAAAAAAAGCTGTTTTATGTGTGGTAGAGCTCACTAAGAAACAGCACAGTATTGTTTGGTCAGCTAAGCTTACAAACACAGTACAGTATCTGTCCCTAATGAACAAGATATATATATATATACCCCTCAAATGTATACACAGTAAATGCAGCTCAGACTCTCAAATAAAAGCAAGAGCCTGTGCAGATATCTAGCTATAGTGTCTGTCCCTTTATCTCCCCTTGACATGTACAATTTAAAAGACTGTGCTTTTCTGTCTTTCTGTCCACCAAGACATAACACTGACCAAACTAGATCTTTGGTTAGCTAAGCTTGCAATCTTATTACAGTACTGTCTCTACCCTCATACACAATATACACTGCAGTGTATCTAGAGATACTCTTGTGAAAAACAATTGTAAGTGCAGTTTACTTCAACAAAATTACACAGGAGGAACCTGTATTACAGATTGATTGCTAGTGTCTGACCCTCATGTGTGAGGTTCTGAATTTGTTATGGACCCGAGGTGGTGATAGGAGCAGACACAGAAGCAGACTTAAATGAAAAGTGGAGTTTTTAATAAGTGACTTAGAAGACATGGGAATGGCAAAATAAAAAGTCGAGGTATAGCACTAAAGTGTACTTCATAACTGTAGTGAGGGTTAATGAAAAAATGTCCAGATAGTGACAGGCAGGAACAATCCAGTATACAAGTATGGTGAGCTGAAACAGAATGCAGGTATGATGAGCTATAACTGAATACAGGTATGATGAGCTGTAACTGAATGCAAGTTTGGTGAGCTGTAGCTGATGCAGGCAGAGGTAGTGAAGTCCAGCTGCTAGTGAAATGAGGCAAGGTGCAGGGAAACTGCAGGTTCAGGTACTCAGGCAGGTGGGAAGGTATATGGAGGGTGCAGGGTAAGTCCAGCAGGTTGGAGTAGGCAAGGTTAAGGCTAGAAGCATATAACAAGCAGGCAGGTAAGGCACAGGTACTCTCTCTCAGCCGCAGCTCAGAAACACGTTGCACTGGCATAGGAAGGAAGACTCTGGACCTTCCTAAATACTCAGTGCCGCACTGTGACTGGCTGGAATGAGCTCATGACCTACCAGGATTGGACAGCCAGAATCACATGGCCGCAGGCAAGATGGCGGCGTCCATTCCAATGGAACGGAAACACCGCCAGACTCCACCAGGCCTAGTGACAATGTGCCCGCACAGAACCACGCGCAGCCAATGCCCCTCGCCAAACACCAGCACTGCTGCCAGAGACCCCCCACCATAACGACCTCACAGGTAATACCCGGTGACTACCATACCAAGAAACACTGGCCGCAACATCATGAACACACAGATTAGATATGATGCTTTGTATTATGTACATCCTTTTATACCCACTCCCACCATCTACAATGCTCTGCTCTCAAATAGTAACTATTAGAGTAGAACAGCTACAGCCTACAACCCTCACCATGCACTATCTTGTGTAAAATGGTATGTGTAAACACAAGGGAGGGACTTATATGCAATCCTAAATAAGCAAAATCCAATATTTCCAAGAAAATTACATTTATTTTTTAATTTCTTATTTTTTACATTGGTCATACATGTGTATATTGAGATTAAAATGGTATACATAATCCTTTTGCACACACTTTATTTTTGGGTTCCTTGTCTCCTGGAAGTTCACTTGATATGTTCACAGGCAATATGTTTCCAAAATCCAGAGCAGGAATGGGAATCTTCACCCAAGCTACACACTGTAGCTCTGTCACATTCCCACTATGATGCCAGTGGCCAGAGCTACATACATTGTCCTCCTGCAGAACTGGAACCACACTCTTCAACTTCACTGCTAGTGCACCACATACACAGTAAGCTCAAGTTACACTACAATATAGCACAAGAATGCAAAAATAAGTCAAGACACACACTACATTGGATCGTTTTATGCTAGGGACCTCACACACTCCCTGAATAGTCCTAGGAGCATCTTTTAAAAAAAAAATTACACTTTCAATCAAGTGACCAAACCCCAAAAACAAATGAAAATTGATTGTTTTAGAGCTGTAATTCAGTAACCCCTATTTTCTCCACATGAATTGGTTTTGTGCTTGGGTATACTGTTCAATGTCATAAACCCACATTTAGTCAGGTTCCCCCACTAAGAATTCTTGCTCAGGATCAACAGGATCATAGTTTTCACTTGCCCCAACTCTTTTGAAGCCATCTCTGCAAAACTATATGGCTCCTGCAATACCTTCCTCAGTTGAGTCACATGCTTCAAATGTGGTTGGCTCTGCTACTGGACAATATATTTTGCTTCTGGCCAACATCTTTGATTGTGAGTGAACACCTACTCTTTAAAGACTCAGTGACAGGGCCGAGTTCTGCTGATGGCCCACCTCCTCATTTTGGGTGCAAGTTATTTAAACCAACTCAGTGCATCTGTAAAGTGCAAGATCTTTATTTTGTGTTTGCTATGTTTGTTGGAAATGATGTCTGTGCAAGTGTTGTTATTACTGCGCTATGGGTGCTCCTGAAATACTTGAAGTCTCAGATGTTTGTCAAGTTTGCAGTCTGTGCATATAGGAGAAAAAAACATCAAAAAAGAAAAACAAATATTGTATTACTGTCCAAATTCAATGAATTACACCCTCAGTGTGGATAAATATTAAAGGGTATGAGTAAAGTCCAATTCCAAGCAGATCCTTATAGTGTCCAAGTTCCCAAACACAACCACCCCAAGCGTGAGTTGCCAGGGATCTCATGCTCATTGTCAGGGGTCTACTGCTCATTGTCAGGGGTCTCATATCTCATGCTTGTTGTCAGGGGTCTCATGCTCATTATCAGAGGTCTCATGCTCCTTATCAGGGGTCTCATGTTCATTGTCAGGGGTCTCATGTTCGTTGTCAGGGGTCTCATGTTTGTTACCAGGGGTCTCATGCTCATTGCCAGGGGTCTCCTGCTTGTTGCCAGGGGTCTCCTGCTTGTTGCCAGGGGTTTCATGCTCAGGATTTCATGCTCGTTGCCATGGGTTTCATGCTCATTGCCAAGGGGTATCATGCTCATTGTCAGGGGTTTCACAGAAGATGCAGCTTTCTACATCTTTTTCAAGCGGCGCCAGCATTCCCGGCAGGTTTCACATGCTCATTGTCAGGGGTCTCATGCTCGTTGTCAGGGGTTTCATGCTCATTGTCAGGGGTTTCATGCTATTTACCAGGGGTCTCATGTTCATTGTCAGGGGTCTCATGCTCGTTGCCAGGGGTCTCATGCTTGTTGCCAAGGATCTCATGCTTGTTGTCTGGGGTCTCATGCTCATTACCAGGGGTCTCATGCTCTTTGTCAGGGTTCTTATGGTCATTGTCATAGGTCTTATGCTCATTGCCAGGTGTCTCATGCTCGTTGCCAGGGGTCTCATGCTCGGGATTTCATACTTGTTGACAGGGGTTTCACAGGAGAAGATGCAGCTTTCTATGGGTGTTCCTGGCACCTCTGGGTATTGCTATGCAGTCCCTGACAGATGGTCAAGTAGGACCTCTAGCATGTGTCTTCTCCTAGGTGGCGGCCATGTTTGGAGGGACGTTTTCAGCAGATTTCATGTGGACAGCTAGTCCGCATGGAATCTGCAGCCCTTAAGCCACTGCAGGGTCTGTGGGGGCTATTGTTATGCCCCTGCAGCTGTAAGGCTGCAGCAGTATTACACACTGGACCACCAGGGCCTCTTTGATGTCTGAGAAGCCGACCTGCGACACTCAGCAATAGAGCGGCCCAAGGGGCACGTGGCACCCTGCCGCCCGGCTCAGTCCGCCACTGATTACCGCAGTACAGGAGTGCATCTTCCCACTGATGCTGCTCATCACAGCGGCAGTTATTCATTGGGCTTAAGCAACGATAAGCACCTCCAGTGCCAGAAGCCACTCACACTGGTACAGATAGTGATGAGCTCCAACACTGACAGTCATTTCAGTTTTCAAGCCAGCATTTTTTAGCAGTGATAAAGCGGAGGCTGCCTCTATTATCACCAGCCATAAGTACATATGCAAGTGAGGGAAGAGGGTAAAAGCCAGAAACAATGCAGTGTATTGAAAATGCCGGAATTCAGAGTAAAGGTATTGAAAAAGCCAGAAATCATAGTAAATGTATTGAAAAGGCTTAAAATTAATAGTTAATGTATTGAAAAAGATGAAAATCCATAGTAAATGTATTGAAAAAGATGGAAATCCATAGTAAATTTATTAGAAAAGCCGGAAATCCTAGTAAATGTATTGAAAAAGCCGGAAATCATAGTAAATGAATTGAAAAAGCAGGAAATCATAGTAAATGTATTGAAAAAGCAAAACAAATGCTGCAGTTATTAGAGGTACAGAAAACTGGGTGCTAGTAAATTTTTTGTCATGCTACAGCCACCTGCAATCCCAAAAACACTTTTCCCATCCATACAGCCCCCAAAATACCTACCACACTACTTAAAACCCATTTTCTAACACTTTTTACATTTTGACCCCGAAAATGACGTCATTATTATGGGGAATAAAGTTAATTAAAAAATGATTTTTCCTTACTTAGTCATTAGGGGGGGGGGGAGTCCAAAGGGTCCTGAACTAAGCTCCCACATTTTTAGCCCAAAATAGGTGTTTTGCTAATTTTTTCACCTGCTCTGAGATGGTGAAAGCTATTTTCTCATTTTAGCTGTGCAAAATTTGCATGTGCGGAAAGCCGCGTCTAACAGGATAGCACGATACGCATTTTTGGTGAAAAGTTTGCACAAGTGTAAACTTTTCGCCAAACCGCATCTTTTAACAGCTAATTGGATATGGCCCTTAAAATTATTCCGTTTTTTTTTTAACATACTTTACATGATTTCCGACTTTTTCAATGCATTTAATAAGATTTCCGGCTTTTTCAATGCATGTAATATATTTCCAGCTTTTACCCACACCGGCAACTGAGAGTTACTCTGCAAATTAGTTATAATTTTTTTTTTCCATCTTGGTTTAACATTTTTACCATCGACTTGGTGATACATAACTTGACATTTTTATATTCAACTGGAAAAAGTGTGACTATTTTTGAAACATTTTAAACAGAAAGTTGCAAACGTGGAAGATTGTTTATCTGATATGAGTGGGATGTTCACAATATCTACAAAGACTTGTCATCTTCTTTGATTGTAATAAGAGTCTATGGGGTCTACTTACTAGTAAGCAGTGTTAGGAGACAGAGTGAAAAGTGATAAGAAAGTGATAAGGTGCCTGCCAATCAGCTCCCAACTGTCATCTCACAGGCTGTGTTTGAAAAATGACATTTGGGAGCTGATTGGCTGCAACCTTATCACTTTCTTATCACTTTTCACTCTGTCTCCTAACACCGCTTAGTAAATAGACCCCTAAATAAGAAATGCAGGCGCAGAAATTCATGGTCATCATTATATTTATTATTATTGTAGCCATGTTTACTGTATGGCTATGAAGGCGGAATAAATAAGTAAATATAAATATATATATATATATATATATATATATATATACAGTCAGGTGCATAAATATTGGGACATTGACAGAATTTTCATATTTTGGCCTCTATTCACCACCACAATGGCTTTGAAATGAAACAAACAAGATGTGCTTTAACTGCAGACTTTCAGATTTAATTTGAGGGTAATTACGTCAAAATCAGATGAACGGTGTAGGAATTACAATGGTTTCTATATGTGCCTCCCACTTTTTAAGGGGCCAAAAGTAATGGGACAAACTAAACAATCCTAAATCTAACTTTCACTTTTTAATACTTTGTTGCAAATCCTTTGCAGGCAATTAAAGCCTGAAGTCTGGAATGCATAGACATCACCAGACGCTGGGTTTCATCCCTGGTGATGCTCTGCCAGGCCTCTACTCCAAATGTCTTCAGTTCCTGCTGGTTCTTGGGGCATTTTTCCTTCAGTTTTGTCTTCATCAAGTGAAATGCATGCTCAATCGGATTCAGGTCAGGGGATTTACTTGGCCATTGCATAACATTCCACTTTTTAGCCTTAAAAAACTCTTTGGTTGCATTTGCAGTATGCTTTGGGTCATTGTCCATCTGCACTGTGAAGCACCGTCCAATGAGTTCTGAAGCATTTGACTAAATATGAGCATATAATATTGCCCGAAACAATTCAGAATTAATTATGCTGCTTTTGTCAGCAGTCACATCATCAATAAATACAAGGGAACCAGTTCCATTGGCAGCCATACATGCCCACGCCATGACACTACCAGCACAATGCTTCACTGATGAGGTGGTATGTTTTGGATCATGAGCAGTTCCTTTCCTTCTCCATACAATTCTCTTCCCATCACTCTGGTACAAGTTGATCTTTGTCTCATCTGTCCATAGGATGTTGTTCCAGAACTGTAATTGCTTTTTTAGATGTTGTTTGGCAAACTCTAATCTGGTCTTCCTGTTTTTGAGGCTCACCAATGGTTTACATCTTGTGGTAAACCCTCTATATTCACTCTTGTGAAGTCTTCTCTTGATTGTTGACTTTGACACATATACACTTACCTCCTGGAGAGTGTTCTTGATTTGGCCAACTGTTGTGAAGGGGTTTTTCTTCACCAGGGAAATAATTCTTCTGTCATCCATCACAGTTGTTTTCCGTGGTCTTCCGGGTCTTTTGGTGTTGCTGAGCTCTCCGGTGCGTTCTTTCTTTTTAAGAATGTTCCAAACAGTTGATTTGGCCACACCTAATGTTTTGCTATCTCTCTGATGGGTTTGTTTTGATTTTCAGCCTAATGATGGCTTGCTTCACTGATAGTGACAGCTCTTTGGATCTCATATTGAGAGTCGACAGCAACTGATTCCAAATGCAAATGTCACACCTAAAATCAACTCCAGACCTTTTATCTGCTTAATTGATAATGAAATAACGAGGGAATAGCCCACACCTGTCCATGAAATAGCTTTTGAGTTGATTGTCCCATTACTTTTGGCCCCTTAAAATGTGGGAGGCACATATATAGAAACCGTTGTAATTCCTACACCGCTCACCTGATTTGGATGCAATTACCCTCAAATTAAATCTGAAAGTCTGCAGTTAAAGCACACCTTGTTTGTTTCATTTCAAAGCCATTGTGGTGGTGAATAGAGGCCAAAATATGAAAATTCTGTCAACGTCCCAATATTTATGCACCTGACTGTATATATATATATATATATATATATATATATTTCTAGTGATGGCCTACTTTGTTTATAATAATAGGAGGGTGAGGATATTGTTAGATGTATAGGAGTATTATTTAATTATTTATAGTATATTAAGGTATTGTTTATTCATGCTAGGTAATTTTTGTAAAATATATTTTAGCAATGTATGCACTGTGTATGTTATTTAAGAATTTGTGTTTGTACTCCTTGCCATGGCAGGACTAACAAGCATCCAGGGTATGGGGTCAATAGGCTTAGAAGCTGACCAACTGTGACAAGGGAGCTAGGAAATCCTACTAGAATCAGCACAAGCCAGCTAAGCTGTGCTCGTGCTTAGGGTCTGATTCAGAGCCGGACGCTATTTGCGCTCGCTCGTTCAGAAAAAAGGGGTGGCTATTTAAATTAACCGTTCACTCTTTGTGGTCTGTTCACGCCTCTATGTCTGAACGAGCGAACAAAACTTGCAGTCGTAATTTTGAAAAAAACGCCCTCTGGCCGTTCGCATCATACGTCATGTCCGCTATTTATTAGATTAATCGAGTGCATCAAACAGCGTCTGAACTGCTCGCTATTCTTGTGGTTGGTTTTTCCTACGGCAATCTTGCGAGCAGTTCTGACTATAAAATAACCAAGTGACGTGGTCAATGACGCTGCTGTATTAATTATGCACACCCTTAAAACGCCTGTTTTGACCTTTAAGCACACCTGCGTTCTGATCTCCACTCCCCGTTTTCAAGCACCTTCCCCTGTTACCACCCACATATGCCTCCTCCTGTCACTCAAAATAGCAGGCATTCGCTATTTAGCGAGCACACGATTTTTGGCCGCACTGACTGGTTCGCGCATGCGTTTTGCAATCCGTACGCATGCGCAGATGTGCAAACATCGCTCATAACGAACGAGCGGCCGCTTACGAGCGGCTCTGAATGAAGCCCTTAGAGTGGGAAGGAGAGAGGCTCGTGGCCTCTGAGGAAGGGGTATATAAGGAGGGAGCTCTGATTTTATCACCAGACTGCAGTTCCCCCACGGATGCTCGCACAGGGACTCACTTGCACTGCCTAGGCAGCAGAGCAGTAGCCAGGAACCCTGGTAAGTGAGGCCAGAGTGGGCAGTACCTGAGGGACATGGCCGCAAGCATCTCCAGTGTACAATCCGGAGCTGTGGTCAAAGGGTTCCACAAACAGGGCAGCATCAGCTGTGGGCTGCCCCGGAAGTCCAATGACAAGCTGGCTGTCTGCGTGTAAGCAGGAAGAGGCAGACCCGGGGGAGAGAGAAAGCTTCGGCAACGACGGGTGTGTGGCCTCCTGTGTCAGTGACTTTGTGCACACAGAGCCTGTCACGTCAGCGGCACCCCCTTCTAGAAATCCTGCGTTTGCCACTGAGCTGTGAGTAACTTAACGCCTGCACCTACATGCTCACAGACTTTCATAGGCAGCTCCGTTATTTATAGCAGAGTGGAGTAAGCTAAGGAGGGGAAGATATTCTTCTGGTACAGGACATAGCTATATTGTGGTGTGGGTTTTAACCCCTTAAGTTTCAACACAGAATAGTGTTTAGTAAGGAGTTGGGGGAGCAAAGCTGCCTGCTAGGAAAAGAAGATAACAGGAGAGGGATTAGGAACAGGCAGCGTAGTACACAGGACTGTGTAACCTCAAGAAGGGAAAGTACTGCAGCTACATTATAAGCATCTACTCTATAATATAGACGTGCAACTCTGGGAAAAATTAAAACTACAACCAATCTCTGAGTGTGAGAACAGAACTAGCTAAAGGATATTGGAAGTATAATACACACTTTGCACATAGAGACAACGTGCATTCATCCTCTTATGCTAGTGTTGGGGAATACTTAACTACATCAACATATATAAAGTCCTACCGTGACTTCTGCTATGTGAAACAGTCATAGTTTATTAATATCCACAGCTTTAAGGAAAAGACTTAGGACCTCATTCAGAGTCTCTCGCTAGATGCGATCGCTCGCTGGCAAAAAGGGGCTGGATATTGTAATGAAGTGCTTGCACTGTGTCTCATAAGGATGCCCACTATGTTTTAGGCGAGCAACGGCAAAGTGCGCTCGCAAGTGTCTAAAGATACCCCCTTGCACCTTGCAACAGACGTCATCTCCGGGAATTGTAGGATTAATCAGGACCATCGAGAGCCATCGGAGCTGCTCGCAGCCCCTGGGGTCGCCTTAGCCTTCCGCAAGCACTGCGATCAGTGCTGGCTGAAATACATTCAAGTGACGTGTACCATGACGCTACTTTGTAAATAATGCACGCCCTTTAAATGGCGTTTTGGTTGCCTGACACGCCTGCGTTCGCACAACCACTCCCCCGTTCACAAGCACCTTCCCCTGTTACCACCCACAAACGGCCTTTCCTGTCAATCAACTATCGGGAGTCACTTCCTGCTCGCAAGCCATACAAGCAACGGATTTTGTGATCGAAAGGACTCATACGCACATGCGCACAACGAAGTGCACGCATGCGTGGTTTGTTAACATCGGCTGCGTACGAGCGAGCGGCCGCTTGCGAGAGTCTCTGAATGAGGTCCTGAAATTGAAGTCAGATATAATTGAGATCTGCCTTATGAACTCTGCCTTAAGGCCCCCATACATCAGCAATGGATTGCAGCAATCGTGCAATTTGCAATAGATTGTATAAAAATCTTTCCCTTTTTCAATCGATTGCAGATTGCAGAGATGCCACAATCCCCTTGTGGTAGGGTCTTGTGGCCGCTAGCCCCAGAGAGCTTTCGACTCAAACAGAACCGAAAGCTCTCCCACTGACATCAGTGGGGCCGCCCCCAAACGGTAGGCGTTCTCATGGGAACGCCTCCGTCTGGGCAGCCACCCCCCCGGCCCGCCCACCAAAGGGGGCGTGCTGTCACTCAACATCGACAGCACGCCCCCTTTGGAGCGAGACCTGGAGCGACGGATTGCCCATCACTATCCGGGTCTCACGCATGTGCACGACAGCCGGCTCCGTCGTGCGTATGCGCTCTGGGCCACCATCGATCCGGTTGCGAGCGCTCAGCGCTTGCGACCGGGTCTGAATCAGGCCCAGTGTTTTTTGATTCTTTGTATGTTGTAAAGAAGACAAAAGCGCCCCCTATCCTAGAGTGAGCAGCAGTTTGGATTTATAGACACATCACAAGAACATCTGGTTTTACTTTTATTTTATAAAACTCAGACTTCCAGGAGAGTCTTGCGAGTATCTATTTCTCTTGGCATTGAAAGATAGGGAGACGACTGACTCTTGTGGACTGCATGTTACTGTGAGGATTACAAGCAGAAGGAGACCTGGTCTGGTTCTTATTAGTGAGTGTTGTGATTGTAGCAATATATAGTAGATAAATGCCAGATGGAATTAGAAATGTAATGTTTTGTTATACAGATTGTTAGACCACTACTTCATGACCTTTAACAGAGACTGAGTTAATCATAAATGTTTTTTATTTGTTTGCTAACTGTGTAACCTGTATATACATGTGTTTACCAGTTCATATAGTATTTCATCTTTTACATAACTCTAGTAACCCCCCCCTCCCATTTCCTGTATAATAAATATACTACCGTGTTTTTTATAAATGCCACCAATCAGTGTAGTTGTGTGCAGATTGTTGCTTGGCACAGTGTAAGGTGTCTCCTGAGTCATCTCCTGGTTGAAGAATAAACATCCGTACAGGTTGGAGAAGATTTGTGTAGAGACACTGAGCTTCAGCAGGTGAGAGACATAAAACACACACAGAGACCTGCTACACCCTTGTCAGACATCATGAAGGGTGATATTATAAATATATATTTTGAGCTACGGCACTGGTTAAGCTTTTAATCAGAGACAAAGGTGTATTTTTAGTATTTAAATAATATTGTAATACAGATGTGTCATTTGTTTCACTATTGCTTTAATAATGCCATAAAGTCCCTTCGTTGTGATGGGTACCGAGTGATGAGCATCTTTTTCGCTTAAAATATTCATCTTATTCACATAATTAAAATAATTAGAAGCGACACACTACATTGCGATCATAAACTGATCAATGGGGCATACAGCATTTGTACATCTGTGTTAGACTGAGTCTGAATCTGTATAAAATGGCTCCAATGGAGCAGGCACAGCTTTTTGCTACCCCAAGTTTCATTGTGCTTCATCTGAGACTGTGTGTAAAAACAATTCTTGTTCGGCTAAAGTCGCAGGTTAGCATCTCTCATATGCTGTGAGGGGCTTTTTGCTGCGTCTGCAATGCAACTACCATGCAAATTTTAAAGAAAGATATCTTATTGTACACCTCTTAGAACATCTCAGTCTCCCTGGGCATCACACACCATATGGCGTACAGACAACCAGTAAGTAACACATCTGTATACAGTATATAAAAAACTGTCCTCAGAACTGCTCTATACATATGTACTAAGAGCAGCCAGTAAACTACAGCACCAGAAAAGAAATGATAATCTGAGATTTATAATTGACCTTTGGAACTGTTCTGATAAGGGCTAGTGATAAAATAGACTGATCTGTAGGTCATACTAACATATAGGCCCGTATTCAATTTGAGGGAAAAAGTCCAGACTTTTTCGCCTGCTGGACTTTTCGCCTCCTTCGCCTGTTTTCCAGGTGGAAAAGTATCACGTGCGTGCCCGATTATCCCCGTATTCAATTTCTATGGAGGCGAAAACGGGACCCGGCGAAATTGGAAGCGGTGAAAAAAACCTGTCAATTTTCGGGAAATCATCCTTGACCCACTTAAAGATGTCCAGACATGAGGGATCACTATGGGTACCCTCGTTTTTGCCTGCTGAAGGGAAATTGGGTTTTTAAATAGCTGCAGGAGGTGTGTAAATGCACCTGTGAAGAGTGATGAAGAATAGCATTTAGGATTTTTTGGGGGGAAAATAACTATGCCCATCAAATTTGGGGTACATAAAAATGGGTGCAAGCATATTTTTAAGTCCCTAAAATGATTTTTTAAAATTCTTCAAAAATTCACCTGCCGCTACTACCCGCAATGAAGAAAACACCTGCCGCATACTTCCGAACCCCTCTGGAATCTATTTCGCTACTTTAGCATTTTGTCCCCCATAATTTTTTTTTAACACCAAAATTCAAGTTAATATTTTGGGGAGTCCCGATTTTTTTTTCTTTTTTTGACACATTAATTTTAGGGGACATTCCCAGGGGTGCAGGCTATTTTGTTAAGCCTGCACCCCTAAACCCCAATTCTGCACATTTTTTCGCCAGCAAGACACTAGAGAAAAGTTGTCCCCTTTTTTTACAAAGACTTTTCGCACCGGCGATAAGTCTTTGAAATTGAAAACGGGGATAATTGAAATAGGCGAAAATTACATCATCAGCTGGTTTTCGCCTCAAATTGAATATGGCCCATAGTAGTAAGAAGGTCTATCTGTGTTATAACTGCAAAGCAATAGTCATTTGTCATATTGAATGTTTCTCCACAAATACCCCTATATTTATGGATGTGTACATCAAAATGGTTCATCAAGTGGGTACAGTATTAACATTTTCTTATGGGAGGTTGGAACTGGGTCACTAACAGGTAAATACAGACATGGTACACATGTAGCCCATTCTCCACCTACGTTCCAAACTAGATTTATTTTGTTGGGGCCAAATTTTCAAAATGTTAGTGAAGTGGTACAGAGAGAGCATTTAATGGAGTGTTGTCTGGTTAGTGAGTGACTACAGATTCTATTCTTATCCCCCATGCAAGGGCAGTGCTGGTAATGGGTAAACATTCTATATTTCCAATGGGATGCCATATACAGTACACCAGTCAGGTGCATATATTCATTGCCAGACAAATATCCACGTAATAAAAATATAGAAACACTAGGAAACAGTTTATTGAAAGATAACTGAGTAGACATGACATGATGGATATTATAGTGCTCCATAGACCATCTCCAGCAGGGTGGGCAACTATTTCAGCTCGAGGGCCACTTAACAATTTCCAAGAAACTGTTGAGGGCCATAAACAAAGTATTTTGATGCAAATTCTGGATTATTTTATTACAAAGATAAAAAGCACATTAACCCAGAGTAATCAGTCAACAAGTCCAGGATCCCAATGCCTGACAGACTGCACATGCACCACAGGCTGTATTTTGGCCAGCCTTGATTTAGACAGTATGGCTTGTTACATGATTAGATTCACAGGCTCAGTAGTAAACTGTTTATGGAATTTATTTTGATAAAGGTTATGCAACCCAAAATGACCTCATACCTCTCCTTTACTGCCTTGCTTGCGTTCTGATGATATTGACTGAAGTTCAGCCAAGTAGAGATGAGCTGTATATTAGAGCTCGATGGCATTGGGTTGGGGTGTGACATTTAATTGAATAGCTGCATAAGACTGATTACATAATAAAGGATGGGTGGATTGTATATAGGAATTAGTCTGCATGTTGTAGTGGCATAGGGATGCTTTATATACTGACACCTGGCTGTATTATAGAAAGGCATGGAACTGTGAGAAGCAAAAGGGGGTTGATGAGACTGTATTGTGTAGTGGGATGCAACTTCCTACTATAGCGACATGGTATTGTATTGTATAGTGTTGTGGTACTGTATTGTTTAGTGGCTTAACGCTGAATTGTTTATTGGCATATGACTGTATTATGTAGTGGTAAAGAACACAATGAGAGGGGAAGTTGTTTAGGACTCATTACAACATAAAGACAAAATTAGTTTTATAGTGTTGAACAATTGGGAATTTAGCCTGGAAAAAATTATGAAAGTATGCCTCATATAGGTAGGATTAAATAAACTGTGGGTGGGTTGAATTAATAGTATGCAGGGTGCATAATACAGTGGTGTGAAAAAGATTTTGCCCCCTTCCTGTTTTCTTCTAATTTTGCATATCTGTCACATATTTATTTCAAATCTTCAAGCAAAACTGAATATAAGACAAATACAAACTAAATAAACACAAATTAGTTGGTTATTTCATATTTTGAGGAAAAAGGTTATATTTAATATAAGAAAAATGAATTGCCCCCCAAAACTTATTAACTGCTTGTGTCGCTTTTAGCAGCAACAACTGCAATCAAACACTTTCAACAAATGGAGAACAGTATTTCACATCACCGTGGAGTATTTTTATTACCTTTCTTTGCATAATTGCTTTAATTCAGCCACACTGGAGGGGTTTCGATTAAAAACTGCCTGTTTAAGGTCATCCCGCTGCATCTTCATTGGATTCAAGTTAGAACTTTGACAAAGCTAACCCCAAAACCTTAATTTTGTGTCTTTTGAGCCATTCAGGGGTGGACTTGCTCTTGTGCTTTGAACTGTTGTCTTGCAGCATAACCCAATTATGCATGAGCTTGAGATCATGGACTGATGACTGGACATTATCTAAATTTTCTGACAGAGAGCAGAATTCATGATTCCATCAATTATGTCACATCACTCAGGTTCTGAGCAACAAAACATCCAACACCATCACGGTATCACCACCATGTTTGACTGTTGGTACGATGTTCTGCTGTGGTACCTTTATGCCAAATGCAATAGTACCCATGTCCTCCAAATGTTCAATTTTTGACTCAGCAGCCCACAGAACATTAACCCAAAAGTCTTGAGGGTTGTCAATGTGTTTCCTTTATGTTCCTCTTGGTTAGCAGTGGGTTTCACCTTGCAAATCTCCCATGGTTACCATATTTTCCAATCTCTTATGGTGGAATTCTGAATGCTGACAATAACTTAGGCAATTGAAGCTTCTGAAATTTCTGTATGAGATGTTGATGTGCTCTTGGAAATGTTTTGGTAGGCTGGTAATGCCTGGGAAGATTCACCACTTTTCCAATCTATCTCTATTTGGTGATAATAGATCTTACTGGAGTCCCAGAACATTAGAATTGGCTTTGTAACCCTTTCCAGAAATTCTTTTGATAGTGGCATATTGTGCTGCTTGTTGAGTCCTTGTAGCCAACTTCACAGAGCTGGAAAGGTTCTATTTTAGGGATGTTTAGATTAAACAGGTCTGGCAGTAATCAAGCCTGACTGTGTCTAGTCTAATTGTCACAAATTACCCTGTTAGACTCAGGTACCGGACACGGCAGTGCTGCTTTGCTGCTATCGAGAACCTGGTGAGTTGTTGCAAGAGCTGTTTCCAACTCCCAGCAAGTCACTAATACTCATCTCTGTTGCAGCTATCAGTGCTGTCTCCAACTCCCAGTTTAGTCTCCAGTACTCCCTGGTGCTACAGCTTCCAGTGCTAACTCCAACTCCCAGAGTCTTTAGTATTCACTGCTGTTACAGCTTCCAGTGATGTCTCCAACTCCCAGTGCAGTCATCAGTACTCACTATTGCTACAGCTTCTAGTGCTGTCTCCAACTCTCAGCACAGTTTCCAGTACTCTCCACTGCTATAGCTTCTAACAATGTAATCTATAACCCAGGCTTGCCTGCAGTATTCATTGCTGTGTCAGCTCACTCAAAAGTATTCAGAGTTATCCAGTACTCAGTTCCGTCTGCTGCCTCCCTTTGAGCACCACTTCCTCTGTCTGGTCCGCTCCTTCAGTATAATCAGTAACCAGTTCTGACTCTAGTGGATCTCCAGCTGGTCCATCTTCTTCCAGTAATATCTGCACCTGTTCTCGCTCATGAGAAGGAGCTTCATAAAACCCCCAGGATTCCTACACTCCACTCATACTCTAGTCAACCCAATGGACTCTGATTCAAATTCACTCAATTTTAGCATACTGACACTATTAGTTCTTTGGTTGAATGAGTAACTATGGGGGCAATTACTATGTCACACTGGTCCAGTTGGTGTTGCTTCAATTTGATTGCTTCAATAAATTAATTGATCATTTAAAACTAATTTTTTTGTTTACTCAATTTATTATGTCTTATATTTAAGTTTGTCTGAAGATCTGAAACATATAAGTGTAACACATTAGCAACAATTCAATGTGAATTGAATTGAGCTGGGAAGGACATCTCACAGCTATTCGATTCAGCAAGCTGTTAAGCCCGACTGAAGGATTTCTTCTCACACCCCCAACAACACTCTTAGCACGGCGGAAACCACATCGGGGCAGGCACTTAAGTCAGAGAATGCCGGTTATTGTGGCCAAACACATTGTTTAAGGCGCGAGAACGGGCAGTCTCTGACATAACAGTGCCCTGAATTGAATGGCTTCGTGAGCTCCTTCCCAGCACTATTCAATTAGTTTTGAATTGATTTGAGCCCACAGAAGAAATCAGGATGGGGGGCAAAAACTTTTTCAAGCAACTGTAAATTATACCTCACCAGGGATAGGTGACTAGATTTCACACCATGTTAGCCTGAATAATTGTACTACTTTACAGCATGTGTGAAGTGGCATGAGTCTGCGCTGTGTAGTGGGATGAGGCTGAATTGTATAGTGACATACTGTATGGCTGCATTGTATAGTGGAATGGGTCTGAGTGCAGTGGCATATGACAGTATTGAATGATGATACATTGCATAGTGGAACTGCATTTTTAATGGCATAGGCTGTACTCAGTCTGTGTGAGGCTGAATAATATATTCAATGTGAGGTTGTTTTGTATATCAGGTTTTAATACTGTATATGCAGGTGGATGTTCTAAGGAATAGCAGAGGGAAGGGTGGTGGGAAGGGTACATTTTACAACACTGCCCATAGTCCATAAGTTACAGTATGCTGAAAGCTGAGCAACATTTTCAAAACTTTTTCACGGCAGAATTGAACCTTACATTTGCTATTGCATCTCAATCGCATGTGTAATAAGTCCAGTGTAACTGACCTGTACTTTATATACACAAGTACGTGGCTGTACATTTATTGCATATATTTTACTATAAATCTCTATGGTACAGCTACAGCTACTTTGTGTCAGCAGAAGCAAGAGCTTATACATTATTTCACCCTCATCATCCATGGCCAATCAAGCTAGAGTGAAGGTTGACATTTAGAGGGATCTATCATAAAACCAGATGTTTCATTATGTTCTTGTGCAGTCCAGCACTCCCATCTCTCGGTACCATAACAGGAAAGGCCATCTATAGTCACACAGGAATAGTCCCACTTACTGCCAGAAGTCTACAGATGAGGTATAAATGGATCTCTAATCTGTTACCTAGCATATACTGTATAGCAAGATGGCTGTCTTAATACTGGCAAACTGGGCGGTAGCAGATGTTGCACTACCTTAGTTACTGAATGCAATTGTCAGATTTGTATAGTACCTGGAACTGGGGCCACAGGGCAGGGCTGAAAAGAATCAGAGTGAATTAAACCAGGAGGTTGAATGACATTTCTCAATAAATATACCTGTATGATATATGAGAACAGAGTAAATCTAAGTCTGCTGTAAGTGTGCTACCTGGCAGTGGTAGCTATACCTTTAGCAGCTTAGTACTGTACATATGAGTGGAAATGAGTACTGGATAGTTCAGTCTGTAAACTTCATTTGTATGTGTGTCTGCAAGTGACATCTGAAGGAATAAACAGCCAGTAGCAGTTTTTGAACACAGGTTGAAAGGTGAGTGAGACTGTATGCAGGAGGCTAGGTATAGCAGACTGTAGTGATGATTGAATCCTTGCTGCTAAAGGCAGACAGCACACTGGTGTAAGGTAGCGTTGATTACAGCAGGTGAGCAGATGGTAACGCTTATGCCACGTACACACTAGACGAGCAATACCGTCTCCATGACTCACACTCCATGAGCAATATCGTCTAGTGTTTCCCCTGACGTGCCGGGCTCAATGTTGTTAACAACAATGTTGCCGCTGTATGTGTTTTGACAGCCGGCATCGTGACTGCCGGTCTTCCATACCCAACTCGTCTGTAACCATAAGCGTGTGCATACTGTAGAGATAGAAGTGGTGGAACTCCCAGAAGCAGAGTGGGTGGGCATGGGAGCTGGACAGTCCAGAATTAAACCGCTTTTTGTTTTTTAAAAGTATTTTCTACTGTATTTCCTTTAAGAAGTCGATCTTACTCAGGGGTTAAGGTGGGCTTGGGGGCACCAAAATAAACTTTTCTCCCAGGGATCCACATGGTCTAGAACTGGCCCTGTTTGTGACAGCAATATTGATTCTATACGTATAGAATGTAACAAAGGAACAGTAGTGCAACAGGGTGCCATATGCCACAGGTCAATGAATGTTCTCATCCCCACAGTCAGATACAGAACGTTTATTAACGTTAATGCCCAAGTTTAAACTGGATGAATGTATTTTTTCTGTGACAGGTGGAAATATGGATTGGTACAGCACACTTGTGCTCTTTTTGATCTTTTGTCTGTCCTATATCATCCTGAGCTTCATGATGATAATTAGGGAGAAAGCAACACTTCCCCCTGGACCCATGCCTCTACCATTCATCGGGAACCTTCTACAGATCAACACAAATGACATTGTCAGCTCACTAATGAAGGTGAGTGAGACTAATGAGTAAAATATGAAGGCTAGTGCCTACATGATACTGAGGTGTTTTAATTCATAGGTACAATCATATATTTGTTTAGAAATATGTTAAAGTGCTCTGGGTATTCCACAATGTACAGTATAAATAATTGATTAACAAAGAATTGTCTTTTGGTGCTTGTCATATCAAGGTACATGCTCTGTGTTATGTATAATCACCTTGCACTGATAATATCACAATAACACCCAAAATTGTTACTGACTGTAGCTGTGATAGGTCACTATGGATCAGTTGGTGGTAAAGGTCACTGCCAAAAATGTCACTGTGTCCTATAAAAAAAGATGTGTGCACCATCCAAAACAATTGATACTGTAGTGTGAAGTCTTAGAGGGGTATTCAATATGAAACGTTAACTTCACTGTCGAAGTTAACGTTTCATATCGGAGTTTTACCTGTGTTAAAGTATGGTGCGTGCTCCCGCTTATCCCCGTATTCAATATAAAATTAACGAAAGCGGGAAACTCTGAAGTTGGATTTGCTTAAAGTTACGAATTTTTCCTTAAAATAATTGTAAGACCCCCCTAAAGTTGTAAAAACATGGGGGAACACTATGGGTACCCCCGTTTTAGCCTTTAATTGAAAGTCGGGGATCTAAATAGCCGCAGCAGGTGTTTTTTTCCCGAAGAAGTGTTACAGAAGAGCACTTAGGTTATTTTTTTTGTTTTTTTAAGTGGTCCCATCAAATTTGGGGTACATGAAAATGGGTACTAGCATATTTTGATGTCCCTAAAGTAAGTTTTTAAAAATTCTGCATTTGTGCACCTGCCGCTATAATTCTTTTCTTCAAAACACCTGCCGCATACATGCAGAATAGCCCTGAACCTATTTCCCTATTGTTAAACAATTTTTTCCCTTTTTTTTTTTGCACCCCAATTTTTAAATTCATTTTTTGGGGTGTCCCTATTTTTTAAAAAAACTTTTTTTCACAGTTTTTTTTTAAATGTCAGTCCCAGGGGTGCAGGCTATTGTTTTTAAGCCTGCACCCCTAAACCCCAATTCTGCACTTTTTTTCGACACCTGTTCAATGGTGAAAAGTTATCCCCATTTTTTATCAAAGACTTTTCAAAACTGCGATAAGTCTTTGATATTGAATACAGTGTAAAACTAAAACCTGCGATAATGATGTAATTAACGCAAAAACGATGTTATCGCACCCATATTGAATACCCCTGTTAGTGTATTGTTGCTGAAAAGCCTCTTATAAGTGTCTTTAGGTATCAGCTGTTCCTTCCTGCAGCCCGTATGTCTCACTTACTCCTCCCCCTTACTTCTGTCACCACCATAACACCATCTCAGATAGATACAAAGACCAAGTAACAGGACTAATGGGGACACAATTGTATGGACCAGTATGGTATGGTGTTGTAATCATCACAGAGTGATTCCATCCATGTCCATTGTTCCCAGGGTGTCCGGTGGGGAACTGCTCCTTAATGTGCATGCAAGTGAGTGGGGTTATAAGGGGATGTAGTTATGAGACCGCTGGCTACGATGCTGCCAGTCTCAATACCGACAGGGGAATCCCGACAAGGGACTTAAGATAGGTGTCAAAAATGCAGACGCCTATCTTAATCCTGATGCCGGAATGCTAAGCCGAACAAGGTAAGTCCGGGGCGCACTTAGGTTAGCCATGGTTTAGTTTAGGGAATGTAGCAGGGTTAGGGTTAGGTTTTGGGTGGAGGTTAGGGTTAGGCACCCCTAGGGGGGAGGTTTAGGGTTAGGCACCACTGAGGGGGTTAGAGTTAGGCCCTAAGGGGGGAGGGTTAGGTTTAGGCATGAAGGGGGTAAACTTAGGTTCAGGCACTAATGGGGAGGGTTAGGGTGCGGGATGGGGAAGGTTAGGGTTTGGCTACAATAAGGGAGGGTTAGAGGGAGAAGGGGGAGGGTAAGTATACTTACCCGACCCCTGAAGGGATACCAATGATCGGGATGCCGCTGTCTGTATTCTGACAGGAGACATCCTGACAGCCGGCATTACATATCCATTCCGTTATAAGGAGGATTGTGGAAATTAGTTTATAATAAAACACGGGTTTATTGAATACAATTCTCATTGATCGTTCCTATTTGCAACCTGTCATCTCAGCTGATTGGAACACGAAATGTAATACAAGAAATTGAAAAATTATAAAGGCTATAAAAACACTTCCATATGTGCATACAGAAAACAATTGGGCTGGTTCAGCCTGTGTTCCCGATAAATAAGGGCGTCACCCCCGTTTTCTGGGAGTGTCAAGGCCAGGGCCTGCTTCTTCCAATGCAGATTTCCTGGCCTCAGTTATGGATGTGAGATGGCCGTCAGAGTAACAACTCCGAATCAAGCCTCTAGTTTGCCAAATAATCGAACTTTAAGTCACATATTTAAATGTGCCAATGTCATTCATAAAGAAAGTAACCGCTGTTAATAAAATTTGATTAGGCCGTGTGTTGGTTTATTTTGTGATAATAACAGGGAATGTGTACAAGCTAACGGTCAGTAGGATAACCAACCCAAAGAATAAGAAAGGAGTACTCCCAAGCCTACCCCTGGTGGAAGGGAAACCATAGAAATTTGTGGAGTCACTGGCAGGAAGATTTGATAACCCTTCCAGAAAAGCATGCACAGTACAGTAGGCTTTCTTCAGTACCCTTTGTGCACATGTGCCAAAGGTGCATGTACCGGATGATGCCAACTTTTGTATTTGGCTACTATTATGCACTGTATAGCTGCTCATTTGCAGGAAAGCACATTTCTAGATGCATTGAATTCAATGAAATAAAATTAATTAAGGACAAAGTTGACACATTTAACATTTCTTAAACAGGTAGTTCTAATGTTGTTATTACGCTCATGCACATATTCAGGTGGACTTTAAAGTTTAAACACACACAGAAAGAAGGTCAGAGAGATTTTCCAGGAACAGGTCTGCAGATCAGGATGGGAGCATTTACGTTGAAATGTACTTGGCGGACAAATAGGTTCCTTGGCACAAATAAACATTTCAGGTACATATTTTTGCAATTCATAAATGAGCCTTAATGTATATAGCAATTAAGTATTAGGGCCATTCTTTACAAATGTAACGCAGGAGATATTACAGATATCTCCTGCTTAACTTTAACACCTGCTCTGGCCCGCTGTTCCTATACTGTTGTATGGGGACCAAAATTGGTCATGCTCCGAATGCTCCGGATATACTAACTATTCGAAGCTTGAACATGGGAACCTTCACCATTTTCAGATGCAACCTAATGTATCCCATACCATGTGCAAAATACACATCTGGGTGGTTTCTGGTCACATGGTCGACAGTTACCCATACTTGCCTTTCCTCCCGGGACCTGCGGGAGGCTCCCAATTTTTCAGATAACCCCCCACACCCCCGGAATTGTAGGCACTTCTAGTAAAGTGGGCAGAATGGGGAGAATATTGTCGGGGATCTGTGGGTCCGTGCGTAAGTGGCGGGTTCTTATGACGCGATTGTACGAGAATTGCGTCATTTAGCCATGCCCCCTAATTAAATATGCAGCATTTGCAGCAAATTCCCACAAGGGGCAGGGCTTAAAGGTGCGCCCAGCCGGCCCCGCTCCAAACACTGACCACCAGCTTCACTTCCTCAGGCTTCTCCTGGGAAGGGAATCTCAGATGTTGGTAAGAATGCAGTTACCATGTTGAAATTCATAATTTGAACCATGTTGACATTAGAAAGTCGACATAGTTCAACATGTCAACAGACACACTGCAGATGGGGTTAGGGTTAGGCTGCATGGTGCAATTAGGATTAGAGTATGTGGGGGGTTAAGGGTTAGGCACTAGTTGGATGGTTAGGTTTAAGGATTAGGGTAAGGGGTAAATGCTTACCTGAACGCTGTTCTGTCAGACGTCCCCACTATGGCTGCTGGGACTCAGAAGATGACGCTGGAGACACCAGTGCTGAAGGGACTAGATGAGTGACTGCTGGGCCACCAGGGTCATGAGGTCCACTTTCTATAATATTGACATGTAATCTGTGTAGATATGATGCATTTCAACATGGTCATTGTTACATGCTAAGCATGTCGACATGCTGCATGTCAACATGCTGACCATTTGGACATTCTCATTTTGATCTGACACATATCAACATGAAAACTGTCAACATAACATACAACACCCATCTGGACATAGAAGTATATATGCATATGCTTATTTGTGCATAGAACACAGTTGCATCGACATTCTCTAATGGAACTTTGCCGACATGAGAGCAGCCATTAATTGCCTGGCTCTTCATTTGACACTGCAGATGTCATTTCAATGCTTAAGACTGTGCAACACCAATGTATATTTGTGCTTGGTTCCAGATTAAGTGCACTGCAAAACATTTGAGATACAGGGCCTGATTCAGACCCGATCAATAAGATGCAAACACTCGCAGCTGTGCATACTGGCCATTAAAAATGGGGGAGTAGATGTGCAAACACAGGCGTGCCTGAGCATCTCAATGGCATTTTAGAGGTGTGCATAATTATAAGACAGCATCATAGTACACGTCACCAGGCTTGTTTTTACACTGAAGTGCTCACAGTGCTTGCTGAAGGGTATCGTCAACCTCAAGCGATGCGATAGCATCCGATGTACCGATGGTTGCATACACTTCCTGGACATGATGTGCACAAGTAGGCATCTTAAAACAGGCTGGTGGGTGTCTGCATACACTATGTGATCGAAATACTGGGCGTGCTAATGCACTGCTGTGTGGTAACACTGCCTACGCAATTTGCATACACATCGTGCGAGCGATCGCATCTAGCGAGCGGCTCTGAATCAGGCCCACAGTCCGCAAATGGGCGTATGTTCTATGCTGCAACAGCCCCTCTGTGCTTATTATATGGAAATATAGGCACATTAACTTCAGTGCAAATAAATAAAAAATTTACCTTCTTGCTGGAAATGCACATAGTGGATGTGACTTTACATCTAGAGTGACATTTTGAACGATTTTTCAATGCTCAAATTACCATTAAAAAATCATCATATGGCAGTATTTATTAACCCATTTTAATAAAGGAGCAAAAAGAAATTGGCGTTTTACAAAATGAAGCAGGGACTTTACTATGTGTGATATACAGTATGATAGTGTACTGCACAATGAGGTTTGCATGTGTCGTTTAGATTGTCTGATAGGGTGTCTTAGTTAGTTATTTGCTATAGTTTGTATTTATTTTTTATTTATTGTTCCAATGTTTTATTCATATTACAGTATTTAATGCATTTTAGTCTAGGCAATGTTTTTAAAGTAGCAGTCATCATTACTTAGAATAATAGAAGTTATTAGGTTTCCTACTCTACAGAGGGCAACATACTGTAGAGTTTTGCTTGGGTGAAATGGGCTTTGAAACCAAGAGTTACCAAGGGAGCTATTCATCATTCTGCTCCATAGGATGTTGGTTTGGTATCCAACTTGCGGTAACTTGTGGCTGTATATACTCTAGCAGTATTTTATATAAAAAAGTTCATTTGATTGAAATATGTGACATTTAAACTCTTGAACAGAGGAGCTCAATCAGACCTGCTCGCAAGATGCGGCCGCTCGCTGGCAAAAAGGGGCCGGATATTCAAATTCCACACTCGTTCTGTGTGGCGTAAGGACGCCCTCTATGTCTTAGCGAGTGTATAAAGACACCCCCTTTCCCCTCACAACACATGTCATCTTCTGGAATTGTTGGTTAATCGGTAACATAGAGGGCAATCGGAGCTGCTCGCAACCCTTGAGGTAGGCCTTTCCCACCATGAAATACATGCAGATTACATGTACCATGATGCCACTTTGCTAATTATGCACGCCCTTTAAACAGCGTTTTGTTGGCCTGACACGCTTGCGTTCGCAATACCAGTCCTCCATTTATAAGCATCTTCCCCTGTAACCACCCACAAACAGCATCCAAGTAGGCATGTCAGACAGTCCGTACCTGTACTGGCAGGAAAAAGAGGCAATTTGGAGGCCCCTGTACAAACTGGCTCTATTTTACCTGAGTTGCCCCCCCTCCTTGTCAGCGAAAGGCGTAGGAGGTTGCTTCCACGAAATGTGGAGAAGATGATGTTCATAAAAATGAATTATCAACTCTTCCAGGGAGACCAGCCTCCAGAACGTACAGAGGGACCTGTGGTGGTGGATTCCAGTGGGGACGAATTAATACTCTGTGAGGATGAGGATGTATACAACACTGAAGAGGGTGAGGAATCGGTGGATGAGGAGGATGAGGACGACATCTTGCCTCCATAGAGCCAGTTTGTGCAGGGACAGATTAATTGCCAGCTTGTTTTGTGGGGGCCCAAACAAACCAATCATTTCAGCCACAGTCATGTGGCAGACCCTGGCGCTGAAATGATCGGTTTGTTAAAGTGTGCATGTCCTGTTTATACAATATAAGGGTGGGTGGGAGGGCCAGTATTAGTGACCATAACACGCTATGGCTGTGACAGTATTTGTACGCTATGGCTGCACCTCTTTTTTTTCTTTGCATTATGTACTGTTTGGGGCCTAGTTTTTCAAACTGCCATCCTGTCTGCCACTGCAGTGTCACTCCTAGATGGGCCACGTGTTTGTGCCGCCCACTCGTGTCGCTTAGTATAGTCATCCAGCTACCTCGGTGCATCCTTTTGGACATAAAAACACTATTGTGAGGTGTGAGGTGTTCAGAATAGACTGGAAATGAGTGGAAATTAAGGTTATTGAGGTTAATAATAGCATAGGAACAGAAAAACCCACTAACTCTGTGATTTTAGCTGTTTTTATGCTTATTTTAAAAAAAATACAGATCCATAACACAAAACCCAGAACCCAAAACACGGAAGGGTGCTTTTAGCAAAACCAATCCAGATCCAAAACACGAAGAAAGATCAAGATCCAAAACTAAAATACAAAACACGAAAAGTGACCGGTGCACACCCCTAATTCATATATAGACCATGGTTTTGCCTTTTTACTATTGGTGCTTTAAATCTAGAGGCTAAATCAAAGAAATCTTAGAGTTGCCTTATTACATTACATTACATTTACTCCTAATAGTTGAATAGATTTTTGAGCTTTGAGAACTTTTTTGCAGACTCAAAATTGTTTATATTTTTGTTTGCTTACTTCAGTCACTAAAACTTGTTGTAAGAGATAAATTATAGATCGCTATTGCGATCGCGCACGCCGGTCTGCTGCAAAAATATGCTAATGATTGCAATCACAAAGCTTTCACACGGCCAACATATAGACACCCAATTTCCCTATCTCACACCCGTAGTACCTTGAAGTCCTGCATATACACTGAGACCATCGAGTAATATCGGCCCCTCACGCACAATTACACCAGGTCTGAACTTACTCAGGATTTGATAACCTCGACGCACGCAGTGAGTACTCAGGCTGTGTATGCCGTCACAGTGGCTAATTTGTGTATGCCCATACAATGGTGTTCAAACAGACAGGCACTCCTGCGTTTCTCCAACCACCCCCAAACACTGACTACCTGTCAATCACTCAGTGATGGCTTTCTGTAGTCTGTGTGATCGCAATGCAATCGCAATGTTGCCGTCCCGCATGTACACTGCGATGCATACATAGTATGTAAAAATTGGGATTCCGGTACCAGGATTTCAGCAGCTGGCATCCCAGTCGTAGGTATATTAACATTATCCCGTATTAGTCTACATAATATTAATGCACTTGATTTTAACTTTAATAGTCTCTGCAGTGAACTGTAGATGTGTTTGTTGGTACTATAAAAAATTGTGGACCAAGGGCCTGATTCAGACCCGCTCGTGAGCGCACAGCGCTCGGAAGCAGGTCGATGGTCCCCCACTGCGCACGCGTACCCCAGAGCCGACTCCAGAGCGCGCATACTTGAGCCCCAGAGTGAGAGAGAAATTCTCTCGCTCTGGGACTCACTACAAAAGGGGCGGCTGTCGATGTTGATCGACAGCTTGCCCCATTTTGTAGGTGGGGCGAGGGGGTGGCTACACAAACTGAGGCGTTCCCGAAGGAACGCCTGCCATTTGTGGACAGCCCTACTGACATCACGAGTCTATTAGAGCAGGAAGTCCACTGGGGCTTGCGGCCATGAGACCCTACCACAAGGGTCTTGTCGCAAGCCCGATGGTCGCGATGGTCTTGACCATTGCGACCATCACCTGGTCGCTCGCATAAGCTGTGGGTGGTCACCCACAGCTATGCGAGCTGCCAGGAGGCCATCTTTAAAAAAAAAAGGGATGCCCTGATTCAGAGCGAGCGCTCTCAAAGAGCGTCCGGCTCTGAATCAGGCCCCAAGGACATTGGGCTGATAGCATAACTGTTCTGTGCAACATATTAGCTCATGCTTTATAGGTCTATGGTGCTACTGTAGATATGTTCAGATATGTTGTGTTAAGTAAAAGACCTGACAATTGTTCTCTGAAATCTCTGAAAAATATCTAATAATTCTACTCACTTGTTCACAGCTAAAAGATAAATATGGACCAGTATACACCCTGTATTTGGGACCTAAACCAGGACTTGTCATATCTGGATTCAGCGCCAATAAGGAGGCTTTGATTGACCAAAATGATATATTTGGCGAGAGAGGGGACTATCCCGTTTTCTCAAACTATATAGGTGTACATGGTAAGGTTCTGATGAAGTTAAATTACCAACTGCTTGGATCATCTATTGCAATTAAGCTTGACTAAGGAGAAGTGAAAATTTATTGGAGTGTTGTAGAAGCAGAAAAGCAGCATGAGGTCTAGGAGAGGGATTCCATGATTGGCATGTGAAAGTAGTCATGGTGATGGGTGACAGAAAGTAGGACTGAAGGGAGGCAGGGTTGATGGGAAGAAAAGTGTGAAAAACATACAGACGTTTTATAAAACTAAGAATTCTCAATCGATCGCTTTAATGTTTTGTTTAGTAATTTCTAAAGTGCAGAGGAAGGTAATTCTTGCTTTATTTTACTGGTGCCTTCACAATCCTCAGGAAAGATCATTATTAGGAATTTTGAAATATTTTAACCCTGCTAAGCCCTATCTGCCTAAGTGTTCAGTTTTATAAATGTTCACGCATCTGCAGTTTTTCTACAATGATCTGCTTTTAAGCCCATGGGTTTGGACCTCTTCCAGATTTGGCCTCTCATGTATGTTCCTATTTCTTCAGTCAGGCCAAGCAGCAGTTTCCGTCTGTGTGTGGCCTGCTTTAGAGACAACAACATACAGTATCTGCTGTTTACATACAAATAAAACCAAGGCAAAACTTGAAGGGATATCGTGTTCCCATGGTCGATGAAACAAGATACCTACTGATGTGTCAACTGTGCACCTATTCTTAAATTGAACTACATAGTCCCTTTTGGCGTGACATGTACTTTGGGAATAAGCCACGCAAAAGATCCCACCAGACATTCCTTCATAAAATATGCATCTTATTGACATCACTAATTAGACAAAAGTACAATGCACTGTAATCTGGCATTCCATGTAGCTTCTGTATACCACTTTGCCGCTAATTTGGGTAAAAGGCGAAAGACAGAGGTCTGATACTAATGACTAGCACCATATCTCACATACGTATCATTATGCTTAATCTGTGACTTTATATCAATTTATTTGCAACAAAAGTACTAATCTAGAGTAAATATATTACCTTTGGGTGAGCGTTTGGACGTAGGGTGTCCGGGGCTACTCTGGCTGGGCCTCTTCAGGGCATCGCCACTTAATACACATAGTTACTTTTCATGTCACATTTTATGTTTGTTTTTTATTCATGTTATTTTTTCACATATATTTTAACCCTTTTTCAACACTTATTAATTAGCTTTTACACATCTATACTTTACACTTCTCTGTCACCCTTCTTCCTTTTTTTGTGTGATGCCCTGGTGGGGTCCTGGGCTGGGCGTTTTGTGGGTGCCCTGCACCCCGGACGTGAATCCCTTAGTTTTAGGGACTTCTAGTAACAGAGAAGCCATGATGTGGCCTAGCAGCTTCCTATGGATTTGCAAATGCATGCAACTAATATCTCTGAATTTCTATCACCATATAGTCTTCATGTAATGTTGCAGGTACAGTTCAGTGTGCTGAGTAACAATAGGGGGTTCACCCCCCCTTTTTTTCTACTTGGTGTGCACCTGAAGAGTACTGCCAGATTGATTTGAGCAGCTGCCATTTTCTGCCAATTCTTAAAAGTGTTGGACACAGTTTCATGGTCTTTCCTAAGTACAAACTCACCTAATGCAGAAATCTTTCACTGTTCCACTCTCCTATATATTCTTGCTACCTTGACCGTTGCATTAAAACTTAACACTTGACTATGAGGTTACCAGGTACCATGAAATTGTCTGAGAATAATGCAGATGAGTTCTATGTCATGTCTCTCCCCTGCATATGAGCATTCTCAGTCAGTACATGGGCATGCTGCATCACAAACAGTTTGCATGCATGCCATGTGCCTGCAGCATCTACTATACAGTATGGGAATTTAGCATACCAGTGAACTAATGAGAATAAAGCTATGCCACAAGTATATTGTTTCTTCAGATGCCGTACCTACACCTTCTCATTTCATTGTTTGATTCTAAATCCATAGAAACTTTTTGATTATTAACCAATTTTTTTTCACACCATAGACTTGGGTTTCACCAATGGTGAGAAGTGGTTAAAACGTCGGCGCTTCATTCTGCTCACGCTGAGGAACTTTGGTATGGGGAAGAGGAGCGTGGAAGAACGGATACTGGAGGAGGCACATTTCCTCATCAAAGAGTTTGAGAAAACAAAGGGTAAAACTTTTTATATAAACTGTATCACTGATCTGATTATTTATTTTACAGAATCTTTAATTATTGTCTACTGTTTAACATTACAATACCCAGTAAAAAATGCAGAAAAACATTACTTAGTGATTACATCCACTGTCACAGGAGGGTTGGGTATGACATACCGATGTGTAGAATGCTGGCTGTAAATACACTGACAGTGGCATCCCGATGGCTACAATCCAGACAGAGGAATGGTAAGTAGTGTTCCCCTGTCCTATTTACCCTCCTTTCCTGCACCCTAACACTAACCCTCCCTACCCAGAACCCTAACCCTCCCAGTAAGTGCCTGAACATAACCCTCCCTCCTTAGTGCCTAACTCTAACACTTCCCCTTTAGTGCCTAACCCTAACCTCCCCCCTGGTGGTGACTAACCCTAACCACCCCTGTCTGGAGCCTAACCCTAATATCCCCCCTCCCACAGCCTAACCTTTCCCCCGTAGTGACTAACCCTAAACTCCCCCCTGGTGGTGCCTAACCCTAACCACCCATACCTGGAGCCTAACCCTAACCTCCCCCCTCCTGCAGCCTAACCTTCCCTCCTTAGTGCCTAACCCTAACCTCCCTTCCCGCAGCCTAACCTTCCCCTCTTAGTGACTAACCCTAACCTCCCCCCCGGGGTGCCTAAACCTGACCCTTCCCCCCCACCCCCATGGATAACAGCTACCCGGTCCTGCTGTACTTACAATCGGAATGCCGGCTGTCGGGATTCCGGTGTCAGCATCTGCAGCCATGTTGGGATTCCATCGCCGGTCTTCCCATGCTGATTGGGATTCCAAAGCAGATGGAAGAGGTATATTAAAAGGATCAGAAAATACACTTTTAGCAGGAGGAGCAAACTATGTAGGTGAGTTTTAAATGAGTGATTTAAAGATTTGAGGTTGGGTGTAAATCTCCTGTAGTAGGGCAAGCTGTTAAAAAGATAAAGAGCAGCATAAGCAAAGTCCTGAAGGTGGGGCCGGGAGGTAGTGATAGGGAGGAGAAGTATGAGTAATTGATAGAGTGAAGATGGTGAATAGAGGATTATTTCTTAACAGGGTCTGAGATATAGAAGGGGGAGTACTAAAAGAGAACTTTATAGATGAGGGTAAACAGCTTGAATTGTATTCTGCAGGGAATAGGGATCCAAGGGAATGCTTTACAGTGAACCTGAGGGTGGAGTCAATAATGACCCTCAGGCACCATGCTTGGGTAACGGGACACGTCAAAACTATCAACTGTACAGGGAGATGGAAGGAGGTAATGTGACACTGTTTGGAGAAAATATAATAAAGTTTCTGTTGTGAGGATTGGATGACAATACCGTACATTATAATTTGCCTAAAACCTTGCTGAACCTATGGATCTGTGTCCGTACTTTACTGACATGTTGTGGAGTTATCCAAAGTTAATAAAGCTCGGGACAAAAATCAAAGACCTAATACAAACTATCACTGATATCTGCCTTCCCCTCTCTCCAAAAATACTTATGCCTCTTCCAACCTCTGAGACTCATAAACACTCTAATAAACTCATCCGGAATATCTGCAGCACTGTCACATTCTCCTGAAGATTACACAGCCCCCTTCACTTATGGTGATAATGTAGTATATTTATTTCCAATGTGGATTATATGATAAGCATGCTATCTATCTCCTCACAGGCACTGAGTGTGGCAGCTATAGACTGACCCCAACATGACTGACATGCCTCACTCGCCCTTGACAAGCAACGCCTTACTATCCACAAAGTGTGCCCATTACTCTTTACAGATTTGTATTTTAATTCCACCTTGCTTCACTCTCACCTCCACCTTCTCTTATTTTTCTCGCCCTCTCCTAAAATCCAAAATGAATTTTTAGTTGGACAAATATTGTACAGTGCTACAGTATTTTGAACCAAATGATCAGTTCTTGGTTCTTTCTTGTTATGTTTACTTTATCAGTCTGCTGTTACTCGGTCATTTGTTATTTGATCTATACTGTAGTGTAGGCTAAAAACACTATTTATGAAAATAACTAAGTGCCAGAACGGGTGACACAGTAATAAGATCCTTTTATTTTTGTGTGTTGGTGGATTATTGCTATTATAAAAACTCAATCATTTGATGCACAATGTGATGCTATGAATAAAGTATAATATTACACTATATAAGCTGGTATTACATATAACAAAGGCAATAAATAAAAAATAATAATAAGGTTCATAGATGAAAATAGACTGATGTCAATGAAGCAGAAATAAAAATACAATGGATACAATAGTAGTATTTAGCTAATAAGGAAAAAAATATTTTCTTAGATAAGTACACTCTATATTGAAGTAACAAATAAAATACAGGAAAATAAAAACAAATGATACTAAAATAATTCTTGCAAATCATGATGTACTGTATTAAAATTTGTAATGTTCTTAATGTTTCACAGAGTTTGGTACATATGGAAAATGCGGTCACGTCTCCAAGAACTGTAGTTTTCAGGATTTTGGCCACCTTTTCCCTTTAGTACATCCTGCTTTAAGAGTAGGATTAAATCATCAGTGCTGACAATATTATCTAGGTCTGCTCTCCATACATTAGAAAGCATTCATATATTATATTGTAACACAGTTCAATTACAGAAGGTTAAGATAATCATGTGCCAAATAGTATATAACATGAGTGGAGTTAAACTGTCTTTACTGAAAAGTTTACTGAGCTCAGGTCTCTATACATGACACAGCTGAGCTTCCAGTGGAAGACTGTCAGTGCTGATAATATTATCCATATAAATTTTCTGTTTGGCGATTATGTGTTACTGCACTATTGAGAGCCTCGTAACGTTATCTGTTATGGTATTAAATACATTAATATACAGTATGTGATACTTAGTGATATTCTAGTTAGCATCACACTAAATTGATGCAAGTTAACTGACAATGCCATAATGCAATAGGTTGACATGGTGTAAAATGGCACCTACTGATTGGATAATAATTAAGTGGTACCCTGAAATTCATTGGCCGCAGTGGATAATTAGTGTGCACAGGTTCCGGCTCTCAGTTCAGCATTTTGACAAAGCATCAGCGAAACGCGTGTCGGCGTTAGGTGTGCTTGTCAGCAATTCCCAATATATGTGTGTGACCTGCAGTTAGCGAAGGGCAGATGGTCGGCTTAGCCTGCGAGCTTAGATAGAATAGTGTTTTCCTGCTATTGTATAGAGAACAGAGCCTATCCATCTTTTTAGTGGAGACTGTAACAGTATATTTATAGTAGGGGTGTGCACCGGCCACTTTTCGTGTTTTGTGTTTTGGTTTTGGATCTGGATCTTTCTTCGTGTTTTGGATCTGAATTGGTTTTGCCAAAACCACCCTTCCGTGTTTTGGGTTCTGGGTTTTGTGTTTTGGATCTGTATTTTTTTTAAAAAAAGCATAAAAACAGCTAAAATCACAGAATTTTTAGGTTTTTCTGCTCCTATGCTATTATTAACCTCAATAACCTTAATTTCCACTCATTTCCAGTCTATTCTGAACACCTCACACCTCACAATAGTGTTTTTATGTCCAAAAGGTTGCACCGAGGTAGCTGGATGACTATGCTAAGCGACACGAGTGGGCGGCACAAACACGTGACCCATCTAGGAGTGACACTGCAGTGGCAGACAGGATGGCAGTTAGAAAAACTAGGCCCCAAACTGTACATAATGCAAAGAAAAAAAAGAGGTGCAAGATGGAATTGTCCTTGGGCCCTCCCACCCTTATGTTGTATAAACAGGACATGCACACTTTAACAAATCAATCTTTTCAGCGCCAGGGTCTGCCACACAACTGTGGCTGAAATGATTGGTTCGTTTGGGCCCCCACAAAACAAGCTGGCAATTAATGTGTCCCTGCACAAACTGGCTCTACGGAGGCAAGATGTCATCCTCATCCTCCTCTTCCACCAATTCCTCACCCTCTTCAGTGTGTACATCCTCATCCTCACAAAGTATTAACTCGTCCCCACTTGAATCCACCACCACAGGTCCCTCTGTACCTTCTGGAGGCTGGTCTCCCTGGAAGAGCTGATAATTCATTTTGATGAACATCATCTTCTCCACATTCTGTGGAAGCAACCTCCTACGCCTTTCGCTGACAAGGTTCCCGGCTGCACTAAACACTCTTTCGGAGTACACACTGGAGGGGGGGCAACTCAGGAAAAATAGAGCCAGTTTGTACAGGGGCCTCCAAATTGCCTCTTTTTCCTGCCAGTACAGGTATGGACTGTCTGACATGCCTACTTGGATGCTGTCACCGATGTAATCCTCCACCATTCTGTCAATGGTGACAGTATCATATGCAGTGACAGTAGACATGTCAGAAATTGTTGCCAGGTCCTTGAGTCCGGACCAGATGTCCAAACTTGGTCCTGCCTGCCCTGCATCACCGCCAGTGGGTTGCTTAGGATACCTAAGTTTTTTCCTGGCAGCCCCAGTTGCGGGAGAAAATGAAGAAGGAGCCGTTGACGTGTCACGTTCCGCTTCAGCTGACAGTGTGTTCACCAGCAGGTCTTTGCACCTCTGCAGGCTTGTGTCGGCCAGAAAGAGAGACACCACAAAGGCTTTAAACCTAGGATCGAGCACGGTGGCCAAAATGTAGTGGTCTGATTTCAACAGATTGACCACCCTGGAATCCTGGCAAAGCGAATGAAGGGCTTCATCCACAAGTCCCACATGCCGAGCGGAATCGCTCCATCTTAGCTCCTCCTTCACTTTCTCCAGCTGCTTCTGCAAAAGCCTGATGAGGGGAATGACCTGACTCAAGCTGGCAGTGTCTGAACTGACTTCACGTGTGGCAAGTTCGAAGGGCTGGAGAACCTTGCACATCACGGAAATCATTCTCCACTGCGCTTGAGTCAGGTGCATACCCCCTCCTTTGCCTATGTCATAGGTGGATGTATAGGCTTGTATGGCCTTTTGCTGCTCCTCCATCCTCTGAAGCATATAGAGGGTTGAGTTCCACCGCGTCACAACCTCTTGCTTTAGGTGATGGTGGGGCAGGTTCAAGAGTGTTTGCTGGCGCTCCAGTCTTCGGCACGCAGTCGCTGAATGGCAAAAGTGGCCAGAAATTTTTCGGGCCACCCAATGCGTCTCCTGCACGCCCCTGTCGCTTTTCAGAAAATTCTGCACCACCAAGTTTATTGTGTGAGCAAAACATGGGACGTGCTGGAATTTGCCCAGATGTAATGCCCGCACAATATTGGTGGCGTTGTCAGATATCACAAATCCCCAGGAGAGTCTAAGTGGGGTAAGCCACTGGGCGATTATTTCCCTCAGTTTCTCTAAGAGGTTGTCAGCGGTGTGCCTCTTACTGAAACCGGTGATACACAGCGTAGCCTGCCTTGGAACGAGCTGGTGTTTCTGAGATGCTGCTACTGGTGACGCTGCTGCTGTTGCTGCGTAAGGTGATACATCTACCCAGTGGGCTGTCACAGTCATATAGTCCTTAGTCTGCCCTGTTCCACTTGTCCACATGTCCATGGTTAAGTGGACATTGTGTACAACGGCATTTTTCAGGACACTGAGGACACTTTTTCTGACGTTTCTGTACAGTCTCGGTATCGCCTGCCTAGTGAAGTGGAATCTAGACGGGATTTGGAACCGGGGACACACTACCTCCATCAATTGTCTAAATCCCACTGCACTAATGGCGGATACCGGACGCACGTCTAACACCAACATAGCAGTCAAGGCCTCAGTTATACGTTTTGCTTCAGGATGACTGCTGTCGTACTTCATCCTCCTCGCTAAGGACTGTTGGAGGGTCAATTGTTTAGTAAAAGTAGTGGTGTTCCTACTTCCGCTCTGGGATGATGAACGACTCCCAGCAGCAGCAACAGCAGCAGCGGCAGCAGTAGTAGCAATGCAGGATCCTCCGGAGGAATCCCGGATAGGAGAGTCAGTCATGCCAGTGACATGGCCTGCAGGACTACTTCCGATCCTGACTAAGAAGGAAATTGACGAGGAGGGAGTTGACGGTGTGGTTTGCAGGCGCTTGGATACAACAGGACAACGGGATTTAGGTGTCCCTGGACTGCTTACGGTCTTAGCCAAAGTTTCTGAACTTGACAGTAACTTTTTATGAACGCGCTGCAGGTGCCGTATAAGGGAGGATGTTCCTAGGTGGTTGATGTCCCTACCCCTACTTATTTCACCTTTACATATGGTACATATGGCAAGACAGTTGTTGTCCGGATTTGGATAGAAATATTGCCAGACCAAAGAGGTGGAATGTTTGGTCTTCTGCCCAGGCATGACCGTGATGGGCTTTTTCATCCCACGGACAACAACTGTCTCCCCCGGAGCCTGATTTAAACAAACCACATCACCATCAGAAACCTCCTCGCCAACTTCCTCCTCAGCGCCAGCTACACCAGTATCCTCATCCTGTTGTACTTCAACAGTGACATCTTCAATTTGCATATCAGCAAGTGGACTGTGGGTGCTCCTTTCAGCACTTGCAGGGGGCGTGCAAATGGTGGAAAGAGCCACCTCTTCCCGTCCAGTGCTGGGAAGGTCAGGCATCGCAACCACCACCACACTTGGACTCTCCTTGGGGATTTGTGATATCTTCTTAGAAAGCACAGTTCTTCGCTGTGCTTTTGCCAGCTTAACTCTTTTGATTTTTTTAGTGGGAGGAGGGCTTCCATCGTCATGTGAAGCTGAACCACTAGTCATGAACATACTAGGGATCGACCTTAGCCGTTCCTTGCCACTCCGTGTCGTAAATGGCATATTGGCAAGTTTACGTTTCTCTTCAGCTGATTTAAATGTCTTTTTCAAGGTCATTTTCCTGAACTTTGCCATTTGGGATTGTATGTGCCCTCTACTATGACATTGGGCATCGGCCTTGGCAGACGACGTTGATGGCATGTTACCGTCTATGTCATGACTAGTGGCTGCAGCTACAGCACTAGGAGGAAGTGGTTCTTGATCTTTCTCTATTTTATTTTTATCAGAGAAAGTTTGGTCCTCCATTTATGTTATATCGATTTGATATATACGTGCGGCTAAACACAGAAAATAATTTTTTTTTGGTTTGGACTGGAGTGTACTTTGGGGGTTACAGCACCCTTTAACGGTCAAGCCAGCCGGCCCTTTACTTATGACAACGGCGCACGCTTGGCACTACTTTGTTGATGCACGTGCGGCTACTGCGCACACAATTCACAAACACAGAAAATAATTTTTTTTTTGGTTTGGACTGGAGTGTACCTTCGGGGGTTACAGCACCCTTAACGGTCAAGCCAGCCGGCCCTTTACTTATGACACAGGCGCACGCTTGGCACTACTTTGTTGATGCACGTGCGGCTACTGCGCACACAATTCACAAACACAGAAAATAATTTTTTTTTTGGTTTGGACTGGAGTGTACCTTCGGGGGTTACAGCATCCTTAACGGTCAAGCCAGCTGGCCCTTTACTTATGACACAGGCGCACGCTTGGCACTACTTTGTTGATGCACGTGCGGCTACTGCGCACACAATTCACAAACACAGAAAATAATTTTTTTTTTGGTTTGGACTGGAGAGTACTTTCGGGGGTTACAGCACCCTTTAACGGTCAAGCCAGCCGGCCCTTTACTTATGACACAGGCGCACGCTTGGCACTACTTTGTTGATGCACGTGCGGCTACTGCGCACACAATTCACAAACACAGAAAATAATTTTTTTTTTGGTTTGGACAGGAGTGTACTTTCGGGGATTACAGCACCCTTAACGGTCAAGCCAGCTGGCCCTTTACTTATGACACAGGCGCACGCTTGGCACTACTTTGTTGATGCACGTGCGGCTACTGCGCACACAATTCACAAACACAGAAAATAATTTTTTTTTTGGTTTGGACTGGAGTGTACTTTCGGGGGTTACAGCACCCTTTAACGGTCAAGCCAGCCGGCCCTTTACTTATGACACAGGCGCACGCTTGGCACTACTTTGTTGATGCACGTGCGGCTACTGCGCACACAATTCACAAACACAGAAAATAATTTTTTTTTTGGTTTGGACTGGAGTGTACTTTCGGGGGTTACAGCACCCTTTAACGGTTAAGCCAGCCGGCCCTTTACTTATGACACAGGCGCACGCTTGGCACTACTTTGTTGATGCACGTGCGGCTACTGCGCACACAATTCACAAACACAGAAAATATTTTTTTTTTTGGTTTGGACTGGAGTGTACTTTTGGGGGTTACAGCACCCTTTAACGGTCAAGCCAGCCGGCCCTTTACTTCTGACACAGGCGCACGCTTGGCACTAATTTATTGATGCACGTGCGGCTACTGCGCACACAATTCACAAACACAGAAAATAATTTTTTTTTTGGTTTGGACTGGAGTGTACTTTGGGATTTACAGCACCCTTTAATGGTCAAGCCAGCTGGCCCTTTACTTATGACACAGGCGCACGCTTGGCACTACTTTGTTGATGCACGTGCGGCTACTGCGCACACAATTCACAAACACAGAAAATAATTTTTTTTTTGGTTTGGACTGGAGTGTACTTTCGGGGGTTACAGCACCCTTAACGGTCAAGCCAGCCGGCCCTTTACTTATGACACAGGCGCACGCTTGGCACTACTTTGTTGATGCACGTGCGGCTACTGCGCACACAATTCACAAACACAGAAAATATTTTTTTTTTTGATTTGGACTGGAGTGTACTTTGGGGGTTACAGCACCCTTTAATGGTCAAGCCAGCCGGCCCTTTACTTATGACACAGGCGCACGCTTGGCACTACTTTGTTGATGCACGTGCGGCTACTGCGCACACAATTCACAAACACAGAAAATATATTATTTTTTTAGTACTTGGGGGGAGCACCCCTGATGGACAGAGCACCCCCTGGACAACACTACAGCACCCCTTTAGGACTGGGACACTGCACAGGACTTTGGAGTGGACACAGCCCCTATGGAGAACTGACTGCACAACACAGTCCAGCCAGCGCCTATGGACTTTGAAGTAGTGGACACAGCCCCTATTAACAACAGCAGCACAGCACAACACAGCCAGCCCCTATGGACTTTGAAGTAGTGGACAACAGCAGCACTACACTACACTACACTACACAGCCCTAACTCCCACCCTCCCTCTTCACTGTCCACAGCCGAGTGAGAAAATGGCGCCGACGCGGGTACCTTATATAGGATCCAAAACCCGCGAGACTCGGAAGGCGGGATGATGACGTTTTGCCTCGATTTCAGATCCGAGTCAGGTGGGAAAAGTCGAGCCTGACTCGGATCGGACTCGGATCGGGGGGGCTCGGGGGGGTTCGGATTTCAGATATCCGAACCCGCTCACCCCTAATTTATAGTTACAGTATGCACTGTCAGCAATGTTCTGTATAAAGATCAGAGATAAACTTATCAGCTGTGACAATCTACCTCCACATGTGTACTGATCGGCACATGACTATTCGCAGTGAGAGATCAGAATCATAGTAATATTATCAGCGCTGACAGTCTAAACTCTAATGGTAGCTGTGTCATGTATAGATGCCTGAGCTCTATAAACTTATCTGTACAGTTTAACCCCACTTATGCTGTATACTGTTTGACGCATGATTACCTGAACCTGCTACAATTGAACTTTGTTACAATGTAATATATGAATGCTTGCTAATGTATGGAGAGTGGATCTGTATAATCTTATCAGCGTTGATGATCTACTCCTACTCTGTTAGGGGCAAATTTACTAAAGTGAGAGTTTCTAGAAGTGTAGAAGTTGCTCATAGCAACCAATCCGATTATAGCTATTATCTTGTAGAAGGTGCTAGATCAATGATAAGTAGAATCTGATTGGTTGCTATGGGCTACAACTGCATTTCTAAAAACTCGGACTTTAGTAAATATACCCCTTAGAGCCTATGGTTGGAAGTTACATATAATATCTTTAATAATATAGCACAATGTGCTTATTGATATTAGTTTGACCAGTGTAATCAAGATGGAGGTAGTGTGACTCACTAATCCATACCCCCATATATAATAATACAGTAGTATTGTTGCCGCAGGTTTACACACCAATGTGCCAGTGATCAGCTGTATCCTATTTAGTCAGTGCATATAGAGGTCTATGTACTAAGCCTTGGAGAGAGATAAAGTGGACAGAGATAAAGTACCAACTAAGCAGCTCCTGTCAATTTTCAAACACGGCCTGTAAAGTGACAGGAGCTGATTGGTTGGTACTTTATCTTCATCCACTGTCTCTCTTTCCAAGGCTTAGTACATAGACCCACATATGATGGAGAAACTGTAATTTACTGCTCCATTTATTTATTCATAACAAACTACACTTGTAGCAGGCTCATATAGTTGTGTGCCTGTCAGATCACAGCTGCAAGTGGGACTTAGGTTGACAGTGTTGATCATGTTACTAAATTTGATTTCTCACTAAAGTTTTATTTATCTATGGAATTAAGTTACAGAACAAGCCCTGATTATCTTGGTCAATTATTTAGACTTTTAACAATAATTCAAGAGTATGGGGTATTACTTTGTTATATTAGTATTATATTAGTTACACTATACATAAGAGGTAAAATTTAAGTGTAGTGTGATTATTAGACTCCTAATAAATATCTGATAGTTGGATGCAATTTGTGCTATTCCCTTTGTGGACACACCAGAACACTACAGAGTATGATATATCACCTGTATTAAATATACTGTAGGATACAGTATTAAATGGAGTGTGGATATTAGAACTCCTAACAACATTCTCTGTATTGGATATACATCCAGACACATCATCATAACACTACCAAAGATCATACGAATTATACAAAACAACACTGGTTTAATTGACTGTATACAGTCACAGCATTTTTCATTATAATTAATTGGGTAAGATGGCAAGAGATTACTTTACATACTATAATGTGTAATTTCCATTTTAGTGGAGAAGACAACATTTAAATTTAACATAACCATTATACAGTGTTATATATATTAATATTAGCTTGACCAGTGTAATGAAGATGAAAATATTTAGCATAACAAGATTTTTAAGAGCCTTTTGCCAGTGAAGAACATTTTGTCTTACAATAATAAGCTATGTAATAACTTATTATTGTAAGACAAAATGGTCTTCACTGGCAAAAGGCTCTTAAAAGTATTGTCATGCTAAATAAAGAAGATAAATTAAAATAATCTTTAGTGCTGCTATATAATAGAAGTACATAAAACTTGTGGTCTTACCCGAAAACACCTTCTAAAGTATTGGATCATCTTAATGTCGGTTTACAGCTGGGACATTCTGTACATACTGTAAAGCTTCCTCTAATCCTAGTATTTCTACTTCAGGGTCCATAGGGTATCCACAGGATACCTTGGGTATAGGTGATGACGTCAGTCTTCAGGCACCACAGAGTTAAAGTTTTCAGCCTCCCAGGATGCATCTGGGTCCCTCTCCTATACCCCGCCCCCGGGCCAAGGCATCTCAGTTTCGTCGGTGCCTGGCCGGAGTCGGAGGCACTGTGCAGAGGGGGGCTATGAAGAGCCCCTGAAGTTTCTTTTAAAGGCAGCGCTGGCTGCACATCTGGGAGTACAGCATGGACAGTCAGTACTGACGTCCATGCCGTCTCCCCTACACCCCGCCGGTACCAGAACGCCGGTACTGATCCGGGGATGCTGGTAGACATCTGGGGTCACGGCTAGCGGTGTCCCCAGATGTTTTGGACCATGGCCGGATCCAAGGGGATGCAGGTAAGCAGCGGGGTCCCGCGGTGGGTCTCTGCTGGTCACATGGTCCTGAGTCCCCAGGCAGGGGGCTCCCTGGGGACTGGCTGCAGCGTGGAGCCAGGCGACCAACCTGCGCTTCCACTACCCCCTGGGACAGCGGGCCGCTGCTGAGCAGCATGCGCTGCGGCGTCCCAGGGGTTAAATGCATGCCTGGGGAGCGCGCTTTCCCTGTCTCACAGCCGGCGCCTCCCCTGCTGCACACAGCCTCTCTGCTCTGCCTGATTGGCCACAGTGTGTCAGCTGTCCTCCCCAGGCCGGCCTCCTTCATCTTCTGCTCCTCGGTGGCCATCTTTAAAGCATGGTGAACACTGCTGGAAGCCTGTGAGCGGTGGCATTGCGGTCTGGGTCCCCCAGCATACCTCTCCTCTGTTTGTCACAGGTCAGTGTATGCAGCGCTGAGTCCTACCAGCCTGAGGGTCTGAGTAGTTGAGAATCAGCGCTAATAGTGCAGGGATTTGTTTCTTCTGCATTGTATGTGACTGAACTGCTAGCCTGCTGTCTGTACTTTCACTTTCTACTGTCAGCTTTATTACTGTCCCTGATCTTGCTCTGCTCAAAGCACTTGCGTGCGCGGTGTGCAGGGTGTTATTCACACTATACCAATACGTATAGGTGTGAGTGTCACATACTTACCATCATGTCTGAGACTGATTTTCCTCTCCAGCTCATGTGTACTAAATGTAAGGTACCAATAGCGGAGGGAGAGGGTAACGCGGAGGGGTTATGCCCCCAGTGCCTGGCACTGTCACGGCCGATTATGGTCACGGTCCCGGTACAGGAACCTCCCTGGGCTTGTTTCGCTAAGGCACTTACAACCCTTGTGGGCCAGCTAGCTCCGCCACCTGCGTTTACCCAGACGGGTTTGTCCCAGCAGTCAGTGGTGTCGTCACCCATGCGGGAGTTCCCGAGACAATTGATGGTACCCCACAGTCTCCCTGTCCCTTCCCAGGTTTCTCCGGAGCCTGCGTGGGTTAATACTCTTAACTACATCGGTTCAGCATTTGTCCGATGTTTTACAGGGGGAGTCTGTGTTGCGGCCTCATAACGGCCGGTGGCGTCTTTATCTGCTCCTTATGGGGATGACGATGAGACGTCAGATCATGGGGAGATTCTGGATCTATCTGACCAAGAACCTCTCCGTACCAAAGAGCCGGACGCTAAGTCCAAGGTGTATATCCCTGGTCTTATTCGAGCGGTCCGCTCGGCTTTAGTTATTGAGGATATTGATCCTTTGGTGGCCACATTCAAATATGCCTTTTTAAGGATATTAAGGGTGAGGCTACGGTGTTCCCTCTTTCTGATCAATTAGTGGATCATTTAGAGGAGGCATGGAAAAATCCAGGTAAACGGTTTCAGCCCCAGAGACGCTTAGCCGTGGCTTATCCGTTTGCGGTCAATTATTTTTCTAAGCGGGAATCCCCTACGCAAGTGGATTCACATGTCACACGCCTAGTCAAAAGTGCCACATTGCCTATGCCTTCGATGTCATCCTTGAAGGATGTCACTGACCGCAAGGTGGAGATCTGCCTCAAAGCCGTTTATTCCCTTGCAGGGAAGCATCCAGACCGGCTCTGGCCGTGTGTTGGGTAGCCAGAGCTATGGAGCGCTGGGCGGATAATTTGGAGGCGTCTTTGGACTCTGACTGTTCGGCTGAACAGACCGAGTTGGTGGGCAATCTCCGAGACTCGGCCACTTACATTAATGAAGCGGCCTTAGATATTTGTATGCTCACCTCTAGGATCTCCTCTGCAGCCGTGGCTGCTCGTCGCACCTTATGGTTGCGTTCTTGGAAAGCGGACGCGGATTCCAAAAAGGGATTAGAAGGTCTGGACAGGTACTATTTGGTCCAGATCTGGACAAAATTGTAGTTACGTTGGCAGCAGCAAAATCTGCATGTCTTCTGTCTGCTACGATTCTTTCTAGTGCTGGTGGGTCGTCCTTTTGGCCTCACAGGGCCCAAGGTAGGCCTAAAGTACAGTCCTGTCCATGGCAGGCTGGGGCCAAGAAATTGTCCAAGCCCAAGAATCAGGTCTGGAGTACCAGATGTCCGGCTCCTAGGTCAGATAACAAACCTGCGGCCTGACGGTCCAGGCCTCCTTTTGGGGGACCCCAAAGTGGGGGGCGCCTGCTTCAGTTCGCCCGGTGCTGGTCGCAGTGCATGTTCCAATTTCCCAGAGGGGCCTGGGTTTCTATTCCATTCTATTTTTGGTGCAGAAACCCAATGGGTCTTACCGTTCAATACTAAACCGAAAGGCCCTCAGCAAGTCCTTGAGGGTGCCTCTGTTTCGGATGGAGACCCTGCGGTCCATTATTCTGGGGACTACATGGTGTCATTGGACATCCAGGACGCTTACCTGCATGTCCCTATTTTTTTGCGCCATCAGCAGTTCCTCAGATTGGCAATCTGCAATGAACATTTCCAGTTCCGGGCACTGCCTTTTGGCCTGGTGACTGCTCCACGGGTATTCACCAAGGTCATGGCGGCTCTCCTGCGGACGCAGGGAGTCCGACTGTTGCCTTATCTGGACGACCTCCTGTTGATAGCGGGGTCTCCAGAGTTTCTTTTACACCATCTGGATCTGACGATTGCGGTACTGCAACATCACGGCTGGTTGACAAACTGGCAGAGGTCCACTCTCACCCCATCTCAGAGGATCCTACACCTCGGGGCCTTATTGGACTCCAGGCAGCAGTGGATCTTTGTGACGGAGGAAAAGATCCTTGCTTTGTAGTTGAGGGTGCGCAGTTGTCTGCAGTGTCGTCGGGTGTCGACACACTTGGCAAAGAGATTATTGGGCTCAATGGTGTCGGTATTCGACATGGTGGAGTACGCCCAATTTCACTCCAAACCTCTGCTGCTATTGATCCGGTCCAGATGGAATGGATTGCCTCAGTGTCTCAAGTCCCAGACGATGGGGCTCACTCCGGATGTTCGCCTGTCTCTAACCTGGTGTTTGCAGACGCCCGTTCTGGGTGGCGAACTGGGTCCTGTTAACAACGGACGCCAGTCTCCGGTGCTGGGGAGCTGTCACGGGTCCACACTTGTTTCAGGGCAGGTGGACTCGGGCGGTAGCGGAGCTTCCAATAAACATTCTGGAGCTCCATGCGGTGTCAAGAGCTCTCCAGCGGGCACAGCCGGTTCTCCAGGGTCACCCTGTGCAGGTCCCGTTGGACAACGCCACCACGGTGGCCTATTTAAACCAGCAAGGAGGAACCGGGAGAGTGGTCTTTATACCAGGACGTCTTTCGGAGTCTGGTGGAGAAGTGGGGTCTTCCAGAGATAGACCTCATGGCGTCCCGGCACAACAACAAGTTGCCGGTGTACGGGTCTCGAACATGAGACGAAAAGGCGTCTCTGGTGTATGCCCTGTCCGTCTAGTAGATGTTCCAGTTTGCCTACCTTTTCCCTCCGTTTTCCCTTCTTCCGCGGGTATTACGGAAATTCAAATCAAGAAGGAGGTACGCTACTGTTGATAGTTTCCGAGTGGCCCAGACGGCACTGGTTCTCCGACCTCCAGAGTCTGTCAGTAGACGTTCCTCTGAGGTTACCATTACGACCGAATCTGCTGTCATAGGGTCCTTGTCTTCACCCGGACCTGACTCGGTGTGGCTGTTGAAACGGTCATGCTAAGGTCCAGAGGGTTATTCTAGCTCCGTGGTGCAAACCATACTAAGAGCTTGTAAACCTTCCTCGGCAAGAATCTACCATCGTGTGTGGCATACTTTCTTCCGGTGATGTAGACCTAGAGGTTATTCCCTTAGGGAGTTCCGCCTGTCTAGGGTGTTGGCTTTCCTACAGGCTGGACTGGATCATGGGCTTCGCCTGGCTTCTCTGAAAGTGCAGGTGTCTGCCCTGTCAGTCTGGTTTCATCGTAGGATTGCTGCGCTCTCTGATATGCACACCTTTATGTGAGGTGTTCTTCGCATTCAGCCACCTTTTGTTCCACTGGTGGCGCCTTGGAATTGGGCTGTGGTCCTGAGAGTTCTCTAGGGACCGCCGTTTGAACCACTGGACTCAGTGGACTTTAAATGGCTTACAGCTGAAACCATATTCCTTCTGGCCATTGCCTCGGCCAGACGGATGTCGGATTTAGGGGTTCTCTCTTGTAGACCCCCTTTTCTGAATTTTCATAGGAATAGGGCGGTGCTTCGCACTCGTCCAGGATTCCTTCCCGAAGTGGTATCCAGTTTTCACATCAATGAAGAAATTGTTGTGCCGGCTTTCAATTCACCTGGACTTTCAGTGGGTGACGCCACTTGGGATGTTGTGCGGGCATTGAGAATTTATGTTGATCGCACTTCTTCTTTTAGGAAGTCGGACGCCTTGTTTGTCCTCTATGGCTTCCGTAAAAAGGGTTGGCCTGCTTCAAAGTAGACTTTGGCAGGCTGGATTCGTATGGCAATTTCAGAAGCTTATCTTCATGAAGGTCTTCCAGTTCCCTCCTTGGTGAGGGCTCATTCCACTAGGTCTGTGGGTCCTTCGTTTGCAGCTAGACGTGGTGCCTCTGCAGTTCAGATCTGCAAGGCTGCTACGTAGTCTTCTGTCAATACCTTTGTGAGGTATTACGCTTTTGATATCTTTGCCTCTCAGGATGCTTCCTTCGGGCGGCGGATTCTCCTCTCAGCACAGGAGCGTCCCCACCCTTAAAGGATACTGCTTTGGGACATCCCGAAGGTATCCTGTGGATACCCTATGGACCCTGAAGTAGAAAATATGAGATATGGTAAGAACTTACCCTTGTTATCTCTATTTCTACGAAGTCCATAGGGTTCCACAGGACTCCGCCCTGTCGCACCTGTACTGCAGATGGGCTTTATTCTGGTCACCGTTTTTTCCGTCTCCCTATGGTGAGAATGTGATTCTTGTGAGTGTCCAGATTTTTTTCTTCTCTCTCTTTCTTCTCCTCCTCCGGCCTATGGCTTGTGACGTAACTGAGATGCCTTGGCCCGGGGGCGGGGTATAGGAGAGGGACCCAGATGCATCCTGGGAGGCTGAAAACTTTAACTCTGTGGTGCCTGAAGACTGACGTCATCACCTATACCCAAGGTATCCTGTGGAACCCTATGGACTTCTTAGAAATAGAGATAACAAGGGTAAGTTCTTACCATATCTCATATTTTTATCATCTTCTCAAGATACACTAGAAAATTCCATCTGACCATCCGGTTGTATCTGGAAAAGGGTTCCAAACATTATTTATATATATAACAATTCCTCCGAGTTGTCTTCACTTTTCTAAAAAGTTATCTAAGATGTACCAACAACATACTCAAAAATCTTCAACAATTAAAGTGTGAATAATTTAATATTTTGGCAAAGTATCACAATACATAAAAAAGCACTATCTGCCCGTGATAGCTTCCCTGCCTATTAACAAATGTCTGAGGATGACAATAACAGTTGAAAATTAATGGAAAATGCTTTGTTCTGGCAATAAATCAGTTTTTCAATGGCCATTATTTTTAGTGTTTTCTTGGCAAACATTTTTTTTAACCAGTTGAACATAAGGACTTAATCTGGGCATCTCTCTTCTTTTTGGATTGGCAGATAAAGTAAAATATTCCTTCCCAGTCCAGGTTCATGAATATTTATTAGCTGGCTCGTCAAGTTTTTGATCTTATATTGCGTCAATAAATGATTATCTATCATCACGATAAACAGAAACTGAAAGTAATGAGAACAACAAAAATGGCAGTGGTTGTCTCAGTTGAGAAAGACGGTTGTCAAAATAATGTGAATATTTATACACATGCAAACTTATTTTCTATACCATTAGTACAATTATACCATCGAAAGGTTAAAATCAATCAAACCAATTAAAAACTTTCAATCTTTAATACGTCCAGAGTGGTAAGTGGATAATGGAAACTGCTGTGATACAGTAAACAAGAAGTCATAAAAAAGAAAAAACAAAAATTGCAATATTCACCATAATATTCAGTTCACATAGGACCACTCTCTGATTATGACCTCTTTACATTTTGTAGTTATATTATATTATGAATGATTTTAAAGTGCAGCCAATAACCATATTATAATCATGATTTTCATCTTTTGGAGGATGAATTGCTCTATATAGATAGCTACTGTTGTTAAATATTTGCCCTTAGTTGATTTTAATTAATCTTCTTTAATGTCAATTAGCACCAAAACGGGGGGGTTTGTCCTCTGTTTAGGGAAAGAAAATCTGCCTTATTGCCATATTATTTAACCGTACCAACACATGGGCCATTGTTGACACACAATACTTTTTTACAGAAAAAGTCTAAGTTTGAAAACTTACAGAGAGATATTGTAGAGAGTATTACATTTATTCTTCTACATAATTATTTATTGTATCAGGAACAAAACCATAGTCAAATACAGTGTACTGAGATGGGAACAACATTTGCACACTGTTAGCATCTCTAAGATAAGTTTAATGGTCTGTGACCATACTCTAGAGGGTATGTGGTCAGGTGGTGGACAATCACTATGTCATCAGTGAGTATGTCAACTCACAATGCAGCATGTGTAAAGTTATAACACCCACATAGATAAATTGCTCTAAGTAGCATTAACAACAGGATTCAGGCACCTGCATTGTGAGGTCGACATACTTAGTATTGACATCATGCATCTCGACCAACCATAACCAACCCCTTTGGAGGAATACCCAGGCATTCAGACATACTGTACCAGTCTTTTGTATACCTGGGTACCCATGTACAGCACAGTATATCCAGACTACAGCAGTTCGAAAAAGGACATTATTCGCACCACAATTATACAATGCATGGATACTCTGAACAACGCCACTGGCTTTGCAGGTAGCAAAGGTGTGTGACTCAGATGCTAACCTGGGAATTGGTAAAAGGCTGAAGACTGATACGAGTGAGCAGCACTATGCATCCTGCAATGCAGCATTTGCTTAATCCACATCTTTATATCAACTCCATTACAACAAAAATACAAATCCTAAGAACCTATAATTCTACATTCTAAGCCACTTTTGATGCAGCTATAATGTGACACAGATTCTAAATGAAGCTATACTGTAGGTACGAATGTCTGGGAATTGTAACCCATGGCAGAGAGTCTTCTTCTATCTGTACATAAAGGACCTGGCTAATTATTGCTGTCCAATTCAAAAGAAATGTGCAATTTAGTGTAACATTATGATATTTTTATTGAAATTCATTGTCTACAAATATATAATTTTATAATCAATTGTTTCCATATTCCAGAATATTATTTGTCATTAAAATATTTATTTTATGTGGTTTTTGTATTAGCTAAATGCCACAATTGAATTCCAGCTATTTTGTAGTGCTGCTCTTTTCATTTATGAAGCCTATTTATTCTATTTATTGCCTTTGTTATATATAATAGCAGCTTACTGTATATAGTGTAATATTATACCTTATTCATATCACCACCTGGTGTACAATAGGACTGTTTTATAATATATTTAAAAAATTTCTCTTAGCAGTTCAGGTACATTTCAGTAGCACAGACCATGGTAGTATTACTTACTTGTAGTATCCTCTATTTATATAGTGCCAACATATTATGCAGCTTTCTTTACAGAGAATATTTAATTGTGCTCCTATAATGCACCTGTAATGCACCTGTAAATCCATACACACAAACAAGTACAGTATATAAAGTATACGCAAACTGTACAATGCGCTACTAAGTATTATTAGCAATGTAGTAGTAGTGGAATTGTGCTTCGGATAACACTGGGTGGGATTGGTGTTGTGCAACTTCTCTGGCTAGGTAGTAGACAATACACTTGGACAGAGTGCAGAAAGTATTATATGTGTTGCACAGTTGTTTGGTGATGGTGGCTGTTAGTCCACACGTGGTACAGCCTAAACCAGGGAGAGCAACGAATAACATAAGACACAAGGACATAACGGGTGTGCAAACAAGAGTACTGATGCAGCCTGATGTGTTAAGGTATCACTGGACGTTTTAGTGCACCGATCGTTAAGGTGGTATGTACACTGGTGTAAGGTAGCGCTATGCCTCTTTAAAATCGTGGTGGTGATACAGTGTACTTGCGGGCTTCTAGTAGTCACTGTATGGCTGCTGTAATAGGAGAGTCTTAGGGCCATATTCAATTTGAGGTGAAAAGTCTGTTGCTGCACTTTTCACCGTCATTGGAGGTTTTGCCAGCGATAAAGTATTGGGCTCATCCCCGCTATTCCCTCGTATTCAATTTAATTTTGGCGAAAAGGAAATCGGCGAAATGTCTTGTCATTTTTGGGGAAATCAGCCTGACACCCCCAAAAGATGCTCTGACATGGGGGTTCACTATGGGTACCCCCAAATAGCCCTGCTATAGGTATGTGGGGTCTTTAAACGGTCTCAATAGGTGTTGTATAGCATCTTTGGGAAAGTGGTAAAGAATAGCATTTAGCAATTTTTTGGGGGGAAAATAAGGTGTCCTATCAAATTTGGGGTACATGAAAATGGGTATTAGCATATATTACATTTTCATGCAATAAATAATTCATAACATATTGAATAATAGAGCTAAGCATCTACATTATTATACTGTATGTAAGTCTGCATGCCTTTAAACTGAAACCAGAATAATCAGTTCACATAATTTTTTGTTTTCATTTAATATTATTATTATTATTATTATTATTATTATTATTATTTTTTGTTTTTTTGTTTTTAACATTCAAATACAAATCACATTTGCCAGGATGGATTCCCAAAAGTGTCATACAATCGTACATTATTGAGACAGACAGATAGCATTGCTGTGAGTCACAGTACTACTACTTACTGTAGTGTATGTTGTGTTAATTAACACACAATTTAAATATATGTAATTTTTCAATAATAATCAAAGTTCTTTTTGTGTATTCATTTGGTTTGTGGGGGACTATCACCAAAGGTATACTATACGTGGGTATACAGAGACCAAAGATGTGCTGCCTGAGACAATGGAACTATTGGATGTACAGTAGTAGTGATGAAAAGGATTCTTCATGGTGCTTTCTTGGTATTAATAGTGTTGTATGTCCTCCTTCTTGACGTGTGTTGTTGTGAAAATATGATAAAAATATATAGTGCAGACTGTTGAAATTCATGGAAAATATATAAATATAAATAGGAGATACAGTATATGCACCCTACACACGACTAGGCATTGGACAAACTTCACACCATTTCTCTACAATGGTTGCTGGTGCAGTGGAGTTTTCTCAGCTTGTCCAGATGTTTGTGATGCAGACTATAGGATGCTCAGGAGAGGAATGAGACAGCAGCCAACAAAGTTTATAATATTATATCAGAATGGTAATAGTCAAAGCATCAAATAAAGCATATTCCACAACACAACAGAGTTCCTCCAAGGTTAAAAGTGCTGACTTAGTTAAACACTGTGTGAGATAGGGTGAGCTCATTAATAGATTTTAAATTCCTAGTGAGCTCCTATACTGGTCCATGTCATGCTCAGATAAGAGTCATGAACATCAGGCAGGCAACTAGAAGTTAACAGATATGGGAGGCAGTATTATTATTATTATTATTATTATTATTATTATTATTATTGTTATTATTTACAACAGTACTTGCTGAATGATTGACCAGATCATCATCGAGTGTCTTTACAGTATATGTTTTTGTCAAGTTTGTCGTAAACTTGTAGTTACTGTCTTAGTTTTTGCTGACATTCCCATTGGGGGACAATGTCTTCATCATGGCATCCTCATTGGCAAATATTAATGTTTGTCCTTGGTGCTGAATTTTAAAGGATGCAGACTTGTAAGAGGAAACCCCTCATCTTTCAGAACCACACCAACTCCTTTTCTTTAAAATAAAGCCTGCATGCTCCTTATGCAGTGCTCTACAAACCCTTGGAAGACAGCATCTGGAGCACCTCAGAGCACTTGAGGAAGGGAGGGAGGGTGCTGACGGCCAAATCTCTAGAAAGCATTAAATGAGCAGCAGGTAGATTTCATTTTTATTACTTATTTTTTATTTTATTTTAAAAATGTAACAGTCACAACAAAAAAAGTCAATATTTAATTGTACAGATGATGATCCATACATATTCCAACAAGAAAATTTATAAATAATTAGTCATTTGGATTGGATTTGTCTTTGGGCCCTCCACCCAAACTTTTGATTCTGAACCCTGGTTCACTAACCTTAAAAAAAATAATGTTATCACTAACCACGGGTCTGAGAGATCCAACTATTTGGACCCACACTAATCAATGAAAATGTATTCTAATTATTGTACACATGTTTTAGAACTCAAGGGAATTATCCACATAGAGTTAACAGTAAAAAAATCACAGACAGTTGAAACACAACATTGCATGATGAGCCATGTACATAGACATTTCACAGTCTATATACTTGAGCAACGTCTTGCAGTCCTTTGACAAGGGACAAAAATCACATCTTTGGCTAGGTTGCAGTCCTTGGGTAGGTTGTGCTGGAACCAGGTTTACTTGAAGGACACTGTAATAACGCCCGGGTTTCACAAAGTAAAGTTGGTCACTCCAAATGGTGCTCCAACCTCAGAACCATCAGACTGTTAGCTGGTCATTGAAGAAACAGATGCCTGGCCAATACAGTTTTGTTTTGATTGATGTTGTTCTCACTGTAGATCACGTAGACATGTTTTCCTACAGCATTGAGTACACCATAAAATACACATAAAGGCCAACATTTTTTGGCTGTAAGAGGCAATAGATCACAACTGGTCAAATGTGTGCACTCCTCCTTTGGTTGTGTTGTATGTTGTTATATCAGGTTTCTCAGTTGGAGGAGTGATGTATTTTCCAGAGTTCATTGCAGATAGCAAGACAACAAACTTTGGTCACTTTGACAAAAAACTCACCCTGGTTTCATTTCATTCAAAGCAGAATGCATATGTACCAAAACGAAAAATAAATAAGAAAAGATAAAGTGAAACTATTTCCAAATCTGTTACCACACTATCACCAACAAAAACATAGTACAATATTACATATACAATAGTTCACATGCTGTGTGATCACACCAAATGAAGGAATAATGTCAGATGTTCCCCTTAATTAATGAGAATCAAAGACACCCCATCAAAGATTTATCCTTACTGGAACTGAAGAAAAAGGGCTATAGTAGCAATTTGCTTTATTCCATATAAAAAGATGTTCAAACACTAGTAGGTTGAATTTTTACTAGAATTAGAGAAAATTGAAGTATGTAATAGATGGAATCTCTTTCCTTTTCAGATGGAATCTCTTTCCTTTTCTCCTCATAGAAAACTGTCTATTCCTTTTAATCTCCCTCAAAGGCATAAAACACTAATAGAAAAAAATACAGTATAGTAGAATACTGTATTTCTAATAAAAAAAAAACATTCACATAAACAAATATTCTCAAAAGTATGTGAAAGTAATCCATTTGTTAACAAGTTCTGGACACATGTACTAGCTGATTAAAAAATTCTGCTTTCCCGATGATACTGGAAGGGTTGATCACTATTCGAGGAACTTGTCCCACTTGATGTATTTTCAATTAAATAATTTTTCAAAAGTGGTAGATCATAGTGAAATTAAGTAAATGGAATTGGTATGTGTGACCGCCGGACCCAAGTCTGGCGGTTCAAATCCCATGCTGGCAGACCGGCAACAGAAGATCCCGACAGGGTAAGTAAGTTAACTATTTATAACCTTCTCCCCCCCAAAACCTAACCCTCCTTTAGGGGTACTTAACCCTAACCTCCCCCTAGTGCCTAACCCTAACCTCTCCCCATAAGTGCCTAAACTTAACCCCCCATCCCCAAACCCTAAACTTAACCCTCCCAGTGGGCTGCCTAACCCTAACCTCCCCCTGGGGGTGCCTGACCCTAACCCTCCCAGGGGGGATGCCTAACCCTAAGTTTCCCCCGGGAGCTCCTAACCTAATACCTCCTATAATATCCCAGAGTCCTCTTCTTTCTGGTTAGTGAATCTTGGATGCTGCATGCATTCCATTTGGTGGATATGATGTCACATCCTATTGCGGTGTATAACAAAGGAATGTATTATGCGTTCCAGCATGGTTTCCCGAAAGTGATGAATAGAAACTTCCTGCGTATAATGTCTGCATGATCAGTTTGAACAGTGCTGCCATAGGGATATAAACAAAAAGGATAATATAAATAAAACATATTAAACCATAAAAAACACTATTTAGTACAGTATAAAATCCATTTAAATTAAAGCTCTCCATTTAAACCTCTTGGCACTAAATATTTGAATTCATGATCCATTTTAATTTCTGAACAAGCTATTTTTTTGTCTCCAATTATTTGTAACTTACTGAATTCCAAAGAAGTTTACGATTTTATGTTCGGAACAGCTATGGAATCTTAAAATGGGATCTAAAACATTTCTGATATTGGATAAGAGTTCAGACAACCACTTTTTGAGATGCCCCACAGAAAACAAACCACACCTGCATTCCAATACATAGATTACATTTTTGGAGTTACAGATAATATATTGGTTCATAGTATATTTTATATCTTTAACTAAATATTCTTTGAAATGTGTGTTTCTACTCTTTATTATTTTACACATAATACAGTCCCCACACTGATGGAAAACTTGTTCTTATACTCCTCCAAAACATTCTTCACCAATTTGTTTTCTAACAATGAAGCCTTTTTATATATATATGAATGTGGGATATTCTGGTAGAGCCTTCCTTAAGATGTTATATTGCTTTAATATATTCCAATTCCTTTGAATAATTGTTTCTATATTTTTATGGAAGGACCCATACTGGGTAATAAAAGCCTATTTATACTGATTACTGTTACTGTAGGTCAGAACAATTTAGATTTTAACAAATTATGCCTATCAAGTGCTTGGACACTTTCTTTTGCTTTAAAAATTGAATTAGACTATCATTTTTTTTTTAAGAATCTTAATATCTCACATTCATATACAGTATAAAAAGGCTCCATCATTAAAATAAAAACAGATACTGTAGGTTGAAGAGTGTTTTAGAGGAGTAAACAAGAGGAAGTATAAGGCAAAAAGTTTTCCAAAGATGTGGAGACTGTGGGCTGGATTCATTAAGGATTGCAACTTCTAAACCGTATGCAGACAGCCGATTGTTAATACTGCGCATGCATTTACATCAAAGTGTGCAAAGGCACCACTGCGATCGCACTGCAATCATGAAGACCAGGGAGAGCCATCGCAAAGTGATTGACAGGCAGTGAGTATTTGGGGGTGTTGGCGGGGGGTGGTCAGTGAAACACAGGCATGCCTGTCCATAAATTGGCCAGTGTGATTGAATACGCAGTTTGAGTACTTACTGCGTGCAACGAGGTTAGCAATTTCTAAGCTGGGTCAGGGCTGCTGTAATTCTGCCTGAGGTGCCGATGGTACTCAATGTTACCAATGTTTATGGAGGTTTGCAAGGTATTACAGATGTGAGATAGTGATAGTGGGAGGCAGTGGGTATCTCTATGCTGGCAGTGCAACAGCATTGTGATAGCATTCATTAGCATATTTTTGAAGCAGTCCTGCGTGTGATTACGGAGCTATGATCACAATAGTGATCCTTAATGAATCAGGCCATGTAATGTGTATAAAATACTAAAGAGTAGAACTGAAATTTTGAAGAGTTTTCAGTTAATAAAAAGAACTTTACTATAAACCAATGTATTACCTATAACTCCAAAAATGTGATCTATACAGTATACTGGAATGCAGGTGTGGTTGTTTTCTGTGGGACATCTCAATACGCAGTTTTCTGAACATATATATATCTTAAAAAATTTAGATACCAAAACAGTTTATTCCACTTTTAAGATACCCGATAACTGTTTCAACCATGAAATTGCAATTTAATTGGGAATTCAGGAAGTTACTAACAATTGGAGATTCATAAGTCTAGACAAAGAACTAGAAATTAAATGGATCTTCGAATTTAACAGTTTAATGCCAAGAGGTTTAAATGGAGACTTGATATCAAATGGTTTTTAAATTAAATATTTTATGTTTTATTAATATTATCCATTTTATACAGCATCCTGACGGCAACACCATTCAAACTTAACATGTGGACATTATACACAGAAATGTCACATCAAGTGGGATGAGTTCCTCAGATTGTGGTTAATGCTTTCAGTATAATTGGGCAAGTAGAATTATTTTTATCAGCTAGTGCAGGTGCTCAGGACTTGGTAACTACTGTTGAGCCTTTATCCATGGCATCTCTGGAAGGTGTTTCAATGTGGATTGATTATTTTTACATACTTTAGCGAATATTTGTTTTATGAGAATTTTTATTAAAAATACATTATTCTACAGTAGATTTTTTTCTATTTTTTTTCTGCTTTTGGGAGATATTACAAGGAATGAACAGTTTAGGTTTCTACAGATGTGTCCTCATACATTTAGCCTAAATACACCAGGTCCCATGCGACTCAGCTTATGCTGAGTGTCTTTTTAGCCTAAAAATGCATCTTATTTGCAATTGGATGTGACAAACCTCTTCACGAGACTGCACTGATTCATTTTAAATGCTCCATTTTTATATCTGTGTGCGACTAAGGTCTGGATTCAATTAAAGGCGAATAGTAGCGGGCGGCGAAAAGTATTCACTGATGCTATGTTTTCGCTTCATTCGCCTGTTTGTATGCAAAGTTATCGCGTACTTCCACAATGCGCGTTCCTGCATTCAATTGGAAAACAGGTGAAAATGCAGATGTGCGAATGCAGCGAAAGGCGACACTAGCAAAAAGGACAGGATATTTTGGGGAAATCAGTCCGTACACCAAAACATGCCTAACTGACCCTGGAAATCAATAAAGAAGTGTATTAATAGCACTCCTAAAAGTATTTAGGGTTCATAAATTGAGTCAAAGGACTGTTATGTGCACTTTTGCATTAGTGTGGAAAAATGATAGAAATCAATTTATTTTGTGATATATAATTGTTGGAGTAAAATTGGGGGTACATTAGAATGGGTACTAGTATATTTATGTGTAAAAAAATTGCAAATTAAAAAACTTAAAAAAAATACCTGCTGCAGCCCCCTGCCATCCTAAAAACACCTGTTCCGTCCATAAAGCCCCCCCCAAATACCTGACCCAGTACTTTAGACACATGCTCCATCACTTTTTACATTTTTGCACCAAAATTGACTTGACATTTTTAATGGGTATTTCAGTGTTTCTAAACAATTTTTTTGCTTTAATAGTCATTGGTGGTGGAGGGGTGTCCAAAGGGTTCTGAACCAAGTCCCCACTATTTAAGACCAAAATAGAGATTTTTGCACATATTTTCTCCTACCTTTGGGTGGAGAAACTTTTTCGCATGTTTTAGGCAGTGGACTTTCCGCACATGTGCAAACGTTTCGGAATTGAATAGGGCGGTAAGCGGGAATGTGGCGAAAACTTTGCATTCACAAAACTGTATGCTTTTCACCTCTAATTGAATACAGGTCTAAATCTGTATACAAAGCACATCAGGACTTTGAGTGAAATACTTGGGTGGTTAAAGTCTCAGTCCATCATATGTGAGTGGTGTTTCATTGTGTCTACAATGCGAATAAAATGCAATTTTTTTTTAAAAAAGATGGTACGCTTCACCTCTTCACATTTGTGCTATATTTCATATAAACACGAGGGGGGTATATTTACTAAAGGTTGATTTTAATTGATTTTAATCAATTTAAAATTGCTTAAAATCGACCTTTAGTAACTTTACTCCTAGGTGTATGAGGACACATCTGTAGGACAAAACCTAGGATCAAGTATGGTTGACAAAATGTGGTCATTATCTTGCACACCCTTTGGTCATTGCAAAGGGGATGAAGATATTGATCTACTAGGCTAACATACTATGCAGAGTTGCTTGCTTTCATCATATCCTCTTTTAGTTTTTCTAAATGATTTTTGAGTAGTTTACTTAGGGGTATAACTTGTCTCAGGCTGGCAGTGTCTAAACTTAATATTTTGTTACATATTCAAATGGCTTTAGTAGCTTGCATACAACTGGAAGAAGTCTCCATAGTGCTTCAGTAAGGAAACATGTCCCCCTCTCCCTATATCATGGTTAGATGTCTACCTCTTGATGGCTTGCTGCTGTTCCCAAGCATATAAATTGTGGAAATCAACCTTATAAGTACTTTTTGCTTTAGTTGGTGATATGGGAGGTCACATCAATCAATGATCATTTCCTTTGCCAGTAACATTACCACGAGCTGATGTTTTATTTGACATTAAACAAGATTTATGTGATTTGGAGCTGCCACTTTTAAACTTTATTGTTCATACATCAACTTTATTTCCATAAATTAATATTTTAAATTGAAGTTCTATAAGTACTAGTGCCTGTGCTACTATTACTAGGATGATCACCCTGACCCATTGACTGATCCATCACTGAATAATATAATTCAGGTGCAAAGTGTGTGTGTGAGTGGGTGGGGGTTATAATAATCTACAATAAAATTACCTAAACATAAACCCCCAATCAATAGTTCAATGTTTTATGTATATCTGCTGCTGCCATCAAGGTAGGAAGTGGTAGGGGTTTGTTTGCTGATCTATAAACAGTCAATTGAATTAAAATACTGAACCAACACAGAATAGGCTAAAATACATACAGTAATGTCACTTTACTTCAAAATAAACATAAAAGTAGCACATACAGTAAGAACTCTGATACATTCAACAATATATGATGTTTGTGAGCAAATGCATTTTCAGTATACACTATTTTCTATGATTTAGCTTTTAATAGGTATTTGAAAATATTTTTTTCTGTATACAGACACCTCTGATGTACCAAGTTAATATTCTGCAAAATTTCTGTGTAAACATATGTTAGCCAGTTCTTTATAAATATCGGTTACACTTATATCATATACTTAGTGAGTCGTTCAATGTAATCACAAAGGAAAGGTAAAAGTCATAGACTGGAGCTTAGCAGTCTTATAATGGGATAAATACTAAATATCCAATTAATGTGTAAAATAATTGTGGATTTCCAGACACAGGGCAGCTGCATATACCCAATAATGGATAGTGTCATTTCAGTGTAAGTTTGGCAGGGAAGATACTGTATCTCACTCTCTGCTGTTATGAGAGGAGGTCTATGATGTCATGATGTCAATCCCTAAAGTAATTTTAAGCTCTGTATGAGAGCTAAGTTTATCACTCCAGAGGCTCACAGCCTCAATATGCTATCTGTAATTAACTGATGACTGTGCACAGTTAGCATTGGTATTATATTGGACAAGGTAAAGTTCTCACAAAACAGGGCTGTATAAGGGTATTAATCAGTGGGTCCCTCACTGGGACACATAAGCAGAGGGTGCTAATCTTCAAATAAAGTTCCAAAGCCCGCTATCAATCAGCATTGAGGAAAGCAGAGCTTGACTAGTTTCTCCAGTCTAACCACAAGTTTTAGCAAAGGATAGTCTCTGCTGTAAAATGGTGACAATTAAACAGATGAGATGTCTTTTAATAAAAAAATAATACATTTATAAGTTTTACTATAACTTCCATTGTCCAAGCTATTATTTTTTTATTATGTGTTGGATAATCTGTACAATAATATTAGTAAATTTCTCTGTGTGACATTGGTTGATGATCTAAGCTTTAATCAAATGGCTTACTCTTTCTCAGGGTCACCAGTGGACCCCGGCGCATACTTTGCACGAACAGTTTCCAATGTTATCTGCTCAATTGTCTATGGAAGTCGTTTTGATTATAAGGACAAGAGACTCTTAGCCATAATTAACAGCATCAATAGTAACTTCCTAATCATGAGCAGCACATGGGGGACGGTAGGTATACAAACATTTGATTATTTAAATTAAAAAATCCTAAAATACAGAGTATGTAGATATACAAAACAAGAACCCTGTTGTCTATGGTTATTCAGATACTCAAGCAAAGAGGAAGGGTCCCTTTCACCATAAGATCACAAGACTGTTGGGGCTTCTTAACTCCTGATCACTGCCAAAAAATCCCATAGGAGGTAAAGGTCTTCAGACTCACATTCGCCACAGATCTAAGGTAGTCCACCTCTGCTCTTAACCCCAGCCAAAACTGTCCTCAGGGACCAAAGCTTTAGCATGTGAATAGTTAAAGAAGGTAGCTACCATGTACAGAATCCACACCAACCTGTCCTAGACTTATAGTGCAATATCCTATAACATTTTTACCCAATGTCAAAACATGAGGACTTGGGTTTATAGAACCTTGGTCATTCTAATGCCCAAGATAATCTTTATATGTCCCCTGCACCATCTGACCCATTACAGTGTAATAATAAGCACAGATACTACAGGAATTCTTCATTAAAAGTCTAAAAAATTAGTTAAGGTCTTTCTATCTGCATGTTAAAAGAAAAGTATCAAAAACAAAAATTACACAAGAGTGCATTCTTCACACCCTTTCCAAAATGAAATTTTACCTAAACTACTTGGCTCCCATGAAGCCAAATGAGCTCAGGCCTCATTTGTAACAAGACTTAGGTGGGACCCATTATTTTCAAAAAATCCTCAGTAGATTCTCACTGTTATCACTGTGAATATTATTTGGTGGAACCAAATAATATTCACTTCAACTGCTTTTTTCAAGGGAAACATTAAATAAAAAAGGGACACACACATGAGGACATTTAAATATAAAAATAATAATAAATATTGTACCATGTATATACAGCACCAGTTTTTTTGGTTTAAAGAGATAAAACTTCACCAAATGTTTCTGTATTAAATCAAGATGTAAACAATATGAAAGATAATAAAATGCAATAATAAATAGTTTGATAATAATAAGACCAGAACATCATAATATTAAGGATGTAAGATACATTAATAAATCAAAACTATTTAGCTTTAAAACATATCCTCAAGTTTAAATGGTTTGGTATATTATATCTACAGTGACCGTGATGATATTCACAATTTTAATATTAGAATGTCCGACAACATGGTCATAATGTTGGCAAACCATTTCTGAGGTATCCCTAACCTGAATTCCTAACCCTACCACTATCCTAACCTCTAAACCTAAGCCTAACCCTAATGCTAATGTCAATATGTTCACTAAGTCGGCATGTGATATGTTGAAATGTTGTTCATGATGACATTTTCTAGATGTCAACATGTTAGATGTCAACATTTTATACATTTTATACATGTTGACATTCTGGTATCGATATTATGTCAACATAGTGAACAAATACAACCTGACTGCTTACCGGTTTAAATTGTATTACACATTTGTAAGTATCAGGTACACTTAGATTCTTTATTAATTATTGTATAATACAATCAAATATACTCTAAAAATTATTTGAATTAATTAAAACTATAATTAAACAATATAATATTACTAATTTTAGACATGATATTTTTTATCTCAGTAACTATAATTCAACATATAATTTACTATTAGGAAGGAAAATGGTCTTTTCGGGCATTTTTTTTTTTAGCAGTCTTGGCAATATCAGCAGAGTATCATGTATATTTAATAGCACTACATATTAATGTACATAAATATACTGCACTATACAATACAACGTAGCAGAGTATAATGAGGTCTGGCCAGCATACTGGTATATACCAAAAGGAAGAGGATGAAGTAAATATTCATGTAGTAAATATTCATGTTGTTAGGATAAGTCATTTAAAGTCAATATATAATAATATATATACTTTATTTTATTTCTCCTCAGCTATACAACATGTTTCCAGGCATCATGGATTATCTTCCAGGTCTACACAGGAAAATAAAGAAAAACTTTCAAGATATTTTTGAAATCTCAGCAGAAATGATCAAGTATCATGAGAAAACACTGGATCCGGAAAATCCTCGTGATTATATTGACTGTTTCCTCATCAAGATCAAGGAGGTAAAAATAGCCATGTGCTAGAACTAGGACCAACCTCAGAACTATTTAGACATAAATGCAAAGATTTTGTGGAAGGGGAGGATAGATAGGACAAGCTACTAAAATGAGAGAGGTCTTAGAGAAATGAAGGCTTTTATTGCTGGGAATTAATTTGATATACCAAGTAGAGATGTGTGGTTTGGTTCTTTAGAAATCCAAACCTACTCGAATTTTGTGAATCCGGACAGATCCAAGTCGCAGTTCTAATCTCCTGAGAAAATCCAGATAAATCCAAAGCGCAGTTCTGATGTTCCAGTGGTTTGGAATTCAGATTTTAAAACAAAATTTTGGGGTTTGGACTGCAAATCTTTTTATCATTTTTGTTAAAAAAAATCCAGATCCAATAACAAAACCAAAACAGTTGAGGGTGGCTTTGCAAAACCAACATCAAAATAAGAAGATGAATCCAGATTCAAAACCAAAACCAAAACATGGGGGTCAGCAAACATATCTAATATTAAGTAAGGGTGCTGAGAGAACACAAGATAAGGAAAATCATATTTATCACCTGCTGGTTCACTCTTTGTTTTTATCTTGCCAGGTTCATCAATGAGACACTCACTTTATTGTGGTCCAAAAATAACATGGATTACTGGGCTGGTTATATGGTTAAATCTAGTATTATTATAATCAATATGAGAATGTGGCCAAGAAATAAAAGTCTGACCAGAAGAGATAGTGATGTCAAGATTAAGGGAGCATGGGACAAAATAAATAAAAATGAAGGCAAACTTTTGACTAATTTTTAAATTGAATCTAAGACATACTTCCCATGGATTTCCATTCCAATTTGAAAGCTATTTTCAATATGTGATAAGACTGTGAGAGATTGTTTGAAGTTACTGTATATTATATTTTATTATGTGCATATCTACAACAAGGATCTTTACATATAACAAAATGTTCTACTCCTATAGTAATAGTGCAATTAAATTATTTCTGCACTTTACCTGTAAGAAATACATAAAACCTGCTTGTAAGGTTACATCTGTTTCTATAATGATGTAATGCTGCCACATATTCAGGAAATGGATGACCCAGACTCTGCATTTTACTACGAAAGTTTGAAGAGAACCATTCAAAATCTGCTCTTTGGGGGAACAGAGACAGTAAGCACAACTCTCAGATATGGCATCCTGGTCCTCATGAAGCACCCAGAAGTTGCAGGTAACACACACACACACATATATATATATATATATATATATATATATATACACACATTTACACACACATGTGTATATACTCTACTACAAGATGGAGAAGTTTTCATGAAAATCGGTCTAGTAGTTTCTGCACCAACTTGGAGCAAACATACAGACACAATGTTCTTATAATATTAGTATAGATCAGTGGCTCCCAAACTGTGCGCTGCAGCACCCTGGAGTGCCTCGGGACACCTGCAAGGGTACATCAGGTTGGTGGTCCAGCACCAGATCAAATTATTAATGGTCAATGTAATGTAAATATGTGGAGAAACAGAAGTGAAAACCTGTCCACCACCACACAACTGAACCTAAGGACGACAGGTAAGTACAATTTACTTCACTTAACTACTTTACAATTTTTTTTCTGAATTTCTCAATAACAAAATTTTGGCTTCGGAGGTGCTGTGAAAAGGATGCTGATACACTGAGGGTCGTGATTCAAAAAAGTTTGGGAACCACTGGTATACAGTAGATTGACAATTTCACAGGCATTTTTGTAAAAGAATATTAGTCAGATAAGTGCTAAAACGCTTCATCCTACTTACTGTACATCTCCAGTTAGACATCCCTTCTCTAGATTTTTCTTGCTGAAACTATACAGGTTCCAGAGTAATAAAAAGCAAAGTTTTTCAAATTTAGAACCAGATGCTGTGTTGAGCTTCCTCAGTTTTTTTCTAAAAGTTTAGGATATTTCAAGACAATTTGTAAGCATAAAGTTAGAATATATTACATAGATATCATGTTTATTCATTCATGTCTCCAACTCTCTCCACCCTACTGCAGAGAGAATGCAGGAGGAAATTGATCAAGTTGTGGGGAGAGATCGAAGTCCAACGATAGCAGACAGGAACAAGATGCCATATACCGATGCAACTATCCATGAGCTCATGCGATTTTGTGATGTTTTACCTATTGGTCTTCCTCGTAGAACATCAAAAGATGCAGTTTTTAGAGGATTCTCCATTCCAAAGGTCAGTGAGCCCCATATATGTTATTTATAACCCATAATGTATTTGGAAAGGGAATCTTAGTGCACTATCCAATGAAAATAACAACTGAAATGTCTCCTTTGATTACAAGACATAATCTCTAATGTTACGTGCTCAATCAATCTCACAAAAACTGGCAACTTCTAAAAATATTTCCGTGATTGTCCATGTCCCAAATAACTTGATCTGCTCTAATATGGAACCTAGATGATCAAAACACTCTTCTCCACTTTCTAGTGAAACTGTTGTTGGATGATTAGCTGTGCATATAGCAAAATATAAGGAAAGAAAACTATTTCTGGTCAACTTGTATGATGTTCTAAATTGCAATAAATAAAAATATTTAAAAGCTTTAACACCAAGAAATCAACATAAAATACTTGTGTTCAATCTCTGACTAAACTTATGCATCTTTTAGGGTACTCACGTCACCCCGCTGCTGCACTCTGTCCATTATGATCCAAATAGTTATGTGGAACCCAACAAGTTCAACCCAAACAATTTTCTGGATGACAAAGGTCTTTTTAAAAAGAATGACGCACACATGCCTTTTGCTGCAGGTAAGACGGATATTGATCTAATTGTTACTGTATCCTGTGAAATGAAACAATTTTAAAATGTAATGGACTCCTACAGACCATTACACCATTTTGTTTTGCACCATATGCCGCGAGAGTCCAGGATATTTCATGAGCTGTGTACTCTTTCCTCAATTTTGCTACTTTTTCCTCAAATTGCATCTTAGTTCACATTTAATAATGTGTACTTAGGGTATATTTAATAAAGTGTGAGTTTTTAGAAGAGACGTTATTGCCAATAACAACCAATCAGATTCTACTTATAATTTTTTTAGCAGCTTTTGGGCTTTGGGAAAAGATGGTTAAGGGTTCCTGGGCTTCTTGATGGTGTGTGAAGGCGAGCTCCATCTATTAGGCCTAATTCGGGTCTTTAGGGTCTCTGGCCTAAGAGTATGCCAATTAGTACTTGCTCCTCTGTATGTGAAAAAATAAAGCTGTCAGGCCGGACATCTGGGGGATATTTACTAAGGTGCGGGTTTTTAGAAGTGGAGATGTTGCCCATAGCAACCAATCAGATTCTACTTAACATTTATCTAGCACCTTCTAGAAAATAATAGCTAGTATCTGATTGGTTGCTATGGGCAACATCTCTACTTCTAAAAACCCTGCACCTTAGTAAATATACCTCCCAGTCTCTCACTGTCTGGTGAAAAGGACTGCAGAGTCTCTGAGAGAGAAACCCTGCTATTTGGTACAAGTGAGATATAAACTTAAACTTCCAATGTTCATTTTAGTTGACAGTCAGGAAAGACCTATGTTTAGTTAGTGCTAGAGAGGCAAGGTGCTTATTTTGACGTTTTATTTTATTTCTCTGGCTGAGGACATAAGCAGACTTAAACAAAAGAATTGTCCTATATTCACATCATAAATGTCAACATGTTAAAAATGTATTTGATTTATTGGAGAGTATCCTTCAATCATATAAAATGTGAATTATACTATTATTTACCTTTTCTCAAGGAATGATGTTAGTGGCTTTCATATAATTAGCCACATATTATTCCTTATTAGAATTACTTTTTGTTCACGGGGATACTCCACTTAGATATGTTGATGAGTTCTGCTTCGATAGATATATTGTTTAAACTTATTACCACCTAAATAATAGTGGCTTGATTTCCTGTATTGAGTTTTCAAAATATTCACATATGCAACGTACTACGCAGTTTCTAAAAATCCCACTTATATTATGGGTAAGCTTACTATACTATCCCTTTAAACCAGGACAACCACGAATTACACAGGATCTTTGGTTGTTTAAAATCAGGTGAAATGTAGGCTTGAAGTCAGGCAGCCACAGAACCTGTATAATTTACGAGTGTCCCAATTTAAAGGTATAGGGTCTGATTCAGCAATTATCGCAACTGCAATTATGCATGCAATCAGCCAACTGTTGTGTTCTGCAGATGCGTATGCATCGCAGTGCTAGAACCAGCCACTGTGATCAGCACTGCAAACATGGTGACTACGCAGACCCATCGCAGAGTGATTGACAGGGAATACCATTTCGGGGACATGACGGGGGGTGGTAGGCGAAACGCAAGAGTGCCAGTACATATGATCGCCGTTGCAGGGGCATGCATAAATTAGCCACTGCGATGCCATACACAGCTTTGGCTTTCACAGTGTGTGATGAGGTTCGCAATTCCTGAGTAAGGTCAGAGCTTGTGCATGTGTGCATGAGGCTGCGATTGTATTTCATGTTACCGAAGCTTTCGCAGTCTTGCTAAACACTATAGATGTGTGTAAGGTAAGGTGGGCGTCCTTATGTAGTGCTGCACAGCGATCGCAATGGATTATCATATCATCGCAGTGAGACTGCGTGTGCAATAGCAGTTGCGATCCTTACTGAACCAAGCCCATAGTATAGTAAGCCTCATTAGGTGTATAGATTAGGTCTGGTCAAAGTCTCTGTGTAGACGATTTATGTTATACAAAGACTTGATATGTTATTTGTTTCTATATATTTGGTTAAAAGATACATTTCCATGGCATTTATTAATTAGCCACAAGTTCTGCCAAGCACTATGTTTTTCCAGAACCAGGCACTTATGTTAAGTTTAATGGAATTTAATTGGCCAAAAATTGTCCTGTCTATTTAACATGTAGATGATCACCATCTCATAATACTTAGGGTGTAATGGTTAGAATGACTGCCTCACAGCACTGAGGTCGTGGGTTCGATTCCCACTATGGCCCTGTGTGGAGTTTGTATATTCTCCCTGTGCTTGCGTAGGTTTCCACCATGTGCTCCGGTTTCCTCCCACACTCCAAAAATATAATGGTAGGTTACTTGGCTCAATTCAAAAATTAACCCTAGTGTGTATGTGTGTGAGCATGTGGTAGGGAACATAGATTGTAAGCTCCACTGGGGCAGGGACAGATGTGAATGGCCAAATATTCTCTGTAAAAGCGCTGCGGAATATGTGCGCGCTATATAAATAACTGGTAATAACTAAATAAATAATAATACTGCAAATAAATGTTTCATCTTCTCAAATGAATCACAATGCCTGGCACAGCCTCCAAGTTGATATCACTCATGGTGAAATGAATGAAGATGATACAGCATCCATGAGTTACCTGCTGCCGCTCAATACAGTCTCCAAGTGGATTCCCAAAGTGGCTCCTTACTTAGTGGCTCCTTACAGAGTGGTGGGACAAAAGGTAACAAATCCCTAATGCATTTCTCTGTCACCTGATGGCTTCCTCAGAGAGTAATAGTGGGCACTTGTAGGCTGTGCCAGGCGGCAATGGGCAGTCATTGGATGCTATATAATTTCCACTCTCCTTGTTGTCAGTGAGTTATACTACACAGCAGTGTTCTGCAAAGGACTGGAGTTTATATGATCAGCAGAAAAGCAAGCACTCACACCATTATAAAGGAGAGATCAGCTTGGTAAATCTACTAGAACTCTGCACTAATATTTAAATACACCTACTCTATAATCACAGCTGTAAGTTCACTAATGACAGTGTTAGATTCAATACAGCTAATGGAGTTGGGACTGCTATAAAGATATAAAGGAGTTTACATCATTATTATAAAGTGAAGATTACTACTACTAATATAAGTGAGAACAAAGAGGATTGGGACTAATTATGAAATTGAGACATCAGTATTGTTTATTAAAGTGCATATACATTCATGGGTTTTTATGTCTATTTTCAATAAATAACTAATTTATTATGTGTGTTCCTTGTAAATTTATTAGCGGTCCCTCAGATATAATTTATCTTATCTCGTAACCATTGCAGGCAAAGGAATAAGTTTGTGGACTTTAACAATTTTATTGGCAAAGGCAGAAACGCTCATGCCTACACACTATACTATTAATCTGGCCAATCACCGATTATTGGCAAATCAGACCAATAATTGTATAGTGTGTACCTAGCTTGTGTTTAGGTGATTATAACAATTATTGTATTTCTTGTACTTCTTTAGAATGTTAGAAGGTGTTACTATTGATTTTATTGTCCAATAGTTAAAAAATCTGGAAAATTGATTTTCAATACAAATAAACATTTTTTTAACATAAAGAAGTTTAATTAGCAATTTACAGATGGAACAATCCTATTAAAGATATAGCAATAAATTGTATAGTAATTACACATTTTACTGCAAGCCATGCTGTATATACAGTAAATGCCCAAAGAGATACTAATTTGGCACATTCTAGTGCATTTAGTGACACTGACAACTGACGTATACCTCTTTTCCACCAAAACCCAGGTCTGAACTGGGTTTTCTGATATGGTTCCGACCCAGGTCAGACTCTGGGTTATTCTCAGGTCAGCCCCATTCACACTTAACCTGGGTCTGCCCTAATAAACTTGTGAGGTCATAAAAAGTGGGAGGTGACTGCTCCACAACCACCAATCACCTCATTTTAGGCATGACCCAGGTCGGATAACCATCCTGGGTCCATCCCTGGTAGCTACCTGGGTTGGATTGCCGGGTCACTTGAGCTGAGTTATTTTTCATAGATCCTTTTACACTGAGCTGCGACCCGGGTAGACCCAGCAATAACCCAGGTTTTTGCTCTGGTGTAAAAGGGGTATTACAGAACAACTCCAGATGTCATAAGGCATGTTTCACAGTACATAAGTATAATTGTTTTTCTCTGACCAGGGAAGCGGATATGTATTGGAGAAAGCCTGGCCCGGATGGAGCTCTTTCTTTTCTTCACATCTCTGTTTCAAAATTTCAACTTCAAACCAGAGATTGGAAAGTATGAGATAGATGTCAAACCAACGGGAAGTGGCTTGGGGAGTGTACCTACTCAGTACAAGTGCTGTATTTTGCCTCGCTAGTGTTCTGGTGTCTTTGAATTCAAGTCTGAAACTATGATTTCATCTAATCCAAAATCTTTGATGAGAATAAACAGTCTTTTCTGCTTTTCAAAGCCACTATATTTTAAAACAGAACTTTCAGTTTAGTTCTATGTTATTTTATTATTATATCACTGCTTAGATTTCTGTTCATATTCACTGTAGAGGGTTCAGAGGGACCCCCAAATAATTATATATTGAGAATATACACCTTAATTCAATTACACTACATCTACCTGTATACTAAACGTCTCTCTAAGAGGTATGCCTACAGGAGTAATCAAATAACAAAGTAAATAATTACATCATTATAACAGAAGGTGTACTGAAGCTCCCTTTGCTGGAGATAGCCATGTTCAGGTCTGACACTGAAGACATACTATCTGTGTTGCTCTCCTGAAGCACAGACATATCCTGGGCTTTGAAAAGAGCATAGTAAAAACCAGGGACGTTCAAGAGAGGAGGGGGCCCATGCGCAGTCTCCAACACAGGCCCCTCCTCTCCATGCAGTGACTGGAAGTACACTGAGAGCAGCGCGTCCAGCACCACACTGATAGACTTTGGGCACTAGATTGTGCCCAGAGTCTATAGCACATGCGTAGGTCACCAAAGAAAATGGCAGTGGTGGCCATTTTCTCTGTACTGTGCATGCACAAAATAACGATAAAATGACCGTGGCAGCCATTTTCCAGGTGTTTTTACAGTGCTGACACTGGTGCCGACGTGTGACTTCGGATAGGTAAGTAAAATATGGGTGCAAGGTGTGCGGTGCGCGGCCCATGTGCAACGCACACCCTGCACCCATTATAAATACGCCTCTAGTAAAAAACCCACGGAATGGCTTTGTCTTTTGACCTCACTACTTTTATGCCCATACCGAAATTAAGCAACAAATAATAATAAAGAAAAAATAAATTCAAATTCGTCTTTTTCGCACAACGATGCAACTAGATAGTGCAAGCAGCTTTTGTTGATTAAAATTATATGCAGCATGCCTGTGTTCTGTGAGCGACTGCGGGTGTATCTGCATGTGAAATAATACATTACAATGTTACAGTGCTTGTGCTATTTAGATGCGTCGTTTTGCGAATAAGATGCATTTGAAGGTAAAAAGACGCATAAAAAGACGCTCGGCACTACCGAGTCACACTGAGCTCCCACATTTATGTGTGGCGCTACTTGCAGCACACGGAGGACAGATGCATGTGGGCACATCTATATACTTATGAACTGGTGTGGGCCTAGAACAGAGGTGCAGAGCCTAACATTTTGGACATTTCTTTGGCATTAAGCAGGGACCTCTGCGTAGAGGTTTGGGATTCACTGTGCCTGATACGCAGGTTGCAGCCCCCTAACTGGGTTCATAGTGTATGGGCTGGTGGTATCTGGAGAAAGTAAAGACAGGTAGTAAATTGGTTGTTGTGAAGTTTTCTGTAGAGAAGACCTCTAGGCATGGTTCAGAACCAGAAAGGCACTGCGATACCAGGAGATAGGCGGAAGGAAGTCAGGAGGAAGCTTAAGTCAGAACCAGAAAGTCATAAGAAGCATTACCAAAGAAGCAGGCAAGAACAGTCAACAAACAGGTGAGATCAGGATACAGGTAAGAACAGAAGCATCTCAGGGAGAACAGATGCTGGAGTACTGGTGTGAACCTAATACTCTGGCACTGAATAGTTCCCAATACCTTCCTTATATAAGGAAGAAATTTTATATTGGTGCCAATGTGACATCACATTGCGTTTGTGCTAGAAAGGAGCATTGTGCACATAACTATGGGATGCAAATGCCACCAGGGAAGAGAGATGGAGCCTGCTCACACAACAGCTAGGGAGAGGTGCATGTTAGTGTAGATAGCTTTGTATGTTAGTATAAGAATTTTCCATTGGTCTAGCTTTTGTCCCAGGCGTTGCATGGTTTTTCTTTTGAGATTCTGCTCTCTAGACCAGATGCAGAGTTGGACGCTGCTGTGTCTGTTGGCGGAATCACAGCAACGATACGATAATATGCAAATGCTAGTTTCAACTTTCCCCTTGCGTACTAGTGAGCTTCTAAATTTGCAAGTACTGAAATGCCCAATTTCTATGTCACTGCATGCTGTAACACTGCCAATGATTATTGACATGCCACCATCTGCAAATTATTGGTGGCACCATCGACACTTGCACAAGCCCTATAGCACGTGCTGTTTCCCCACCTAAACATAGCTGATGTGGAAGAAGCTGTGTGTCTGAGATCGAAAGCGCTTTCACTGACACTGCCTTCATACATTCATGAGACTGATTTCTTAGTGTTTACTATAGTCCACCTCCCAGTCACCACCCATCTTTTTGCTGCTCAATTTCTGATACGTTCTGACCTGATTGAAATAGCAGCTTTGGGCATACAATCAGGGTAACACATGCACCATTTGAGTTTTATGAAATTATTTGCACATGCCTACTAGCAAATAATCGCTTAACTACATGAACATCGGCACTGCATGTGGTTTGTGTCCTACTTAGAATTAGGCCCTCTGTGTTTTCTTTTATTCCCCCTCTTCTCTGGTGTCTCTCTCTTCTCTGTGCATCTCTATATCTTTCTCCACTTCCTTTTCTCCTTGCTTTTGTATGTTGCTATTTTAACAGTAGTTAGTAAAATACAGACAACCAATGCAGAGACTGATAAAGTGGAGCAACAGTACAAAAATGTTTTGTTTTTGTTTTTCTGGAAAAATAGTCCAGCTGCAGTATACAAAATAGATTGTAGGGGTCAAAGTCTGTTTAGGAGAAGACTATTGCATTTGTCCATGTGGGAGATAATGAGTGTAAGAGTTTTGCAATGCCTTATATTAGTTAATTAAGTGTTCTGGAAATGTTTCTTAGATTGATGTAACATGATTTGGATATAGTTTGAGCAAAGGACAATTCTGAGCAAGGACAACACCTAGGCCATCAGCTGGAATGGTAGGGTTTATTGTCAATATGGCAACTAACCCTTAGTTCAACAGAAATAGAGATACTAGGGATATAACTTCTGTTGACTGGTAAAAATATTATTCATTCTTCTTTTGAAAGATTGAGTTTCAAATTCAATTTGGGTATTATTTCCATAGAGATTATACTGTACTAAGTTCTGAAGGAGCTTATTTATTAAGAGTGGTGGAATATATATAAAAAAGCAGAAGACCTAGGGCTGAGCCCAGTGGTACTTCGCCTGACATAGGAAGCAAAGAGGAGTAGAACTTTGTTAATTAGAGAACCAGAGAAAGGCAGTGAGTGTAGACAAGCATTCAAATAAGAAAAAGAGTAAATAATCTTATTTTTTACCAGGATATGACAATTATTGCATGATTACAGGGTGTGTGGCCCTTGGGTTGATCCTTATCAGTGGTGTTTGGAGCTTAGTTAACTTCTGTTTGTTTCTTTAAGTTGTACTCTGAATTAGACCCAGTAGCTTTTTGAAAAAGCTGTCATCCTACACAGCAAAATGCGTTAGGTGTATATGCCATCACCCACCAAGTGGTCTTCCAATTCTATTTGAAAACTTGAAACAACTTGCCGGACATTTAAAACACTGCTGTTATCCTGAAATTTATTTTCATCTCTGATCTCCATTGGACTGGATCAATCACTTACACCATGAACATCTGAGGGCCCCAAGCTTTATCTATGGGACTTGCATGGCAACAGAACCATCCCTCTACGGGTGGAAAATTCTGGTAAATACCAATCCAATATACAGTGGAAATTCCTGTCAAATATCAATTCATTGAACAGTCCTATTTTCCAAAAGGAGATTGAATTTTATACTCCAATTGTTGGAACCGGAAGTTTTATAGGAACAGACACAAATTATGTGGACACTTACAAGGGTGAGGCAAATTGTTTATATATGACATATGTACTAGTGTATGCATATTTCCTTTCAAAAGTGTATGTGTAATCTTTTTTATTACAACTGTTTATTTTAAACTACTATATTGATACAATAATTTCCTAACATTGTATACTCATTTAGTGCTACTACCTAGTGTATTATTGTGTATCTGTCAAGGGTCTGACTAACCCTATATTTTAGTGGCTACTTGGAAAAACAGACCATTCTAGCGCCTGTATACCATCCTTTGGTACCTTTGAATTGCATCCACTAAATTTTGAAGGACCTTATTTATTTTTCAAGAGTGGTGGACTATGTATAAAAAAGCAGAAGACCTAGGGCTGAGCCCAGTGGTACTTCACCTGACAAAGGAAGCAAAGAGGAGAAGAACTTTGTTAATTAGAGAACCAGAGAAAGGCAGTGAGTGTAGACAAGCATCCAAATAAGAAAAAGAGAAAATTGTCTTATTTTTTACCAGAATATGACAATGATTGCATGATTACAGGGTGTGTGGCCCTTGGGTTGATCCTTATCAGTGGTGTTTGGAGCTTAGTTAACTTCTTTTTGTTTCTTTAAGTTGTACTTTGAGTTAGACCCAGTAAATTGGGTATAAATCTGTAGAAAAGTAAATTCCATGCTCACTCTATGGGACACATAACCATGACCCAAAATATTGTTCCAGTTGAATGAAAGGATAATAATATCCTTTCTTGGTACTTGCTGTTGCTTATTTTAACATATACAGTATAATCCAACAAAGATGCTAGAATATTAGCCTAAAAACAGTACCCAGAGTTTTTTTTACTCACATCACTCACGTGGCACCATACATACTGACAGAGACTACTTTACCCAAAGATGTTAGACAATCACCTTTAGTAGAACAGTGATAATAATAAACCTCATACCATTAGTTTGCTTTCAACACCAGACCTTAAGATTTTCATCCAGTTTTAACCAGGTCCGCCAGCTATTTTTGAAACCTGTGATTAAAGCATATAAATAATATTCTCTGACACATTTCTTCTTAAACATAAGGGGAGCTCAAGAAGTATGGAATGAGATCTTATCACCAGTAACATTAAGGTTGAGAAAAAAAAATCGAGCTATCTTACAGGGAGAAAATAGAGAAAATTACAATCAAAAAGCGATTAATAAATTTAAACTATTTTTTATTGGGCCAAAAGGAGAAAAATCATTTACACTAATTAATTGAGAGACAACTAGAATAGTGCAACACAGGCAAAAGATACAAGTACAGACACAGAAAACATTCTAGTTATATAGATTAATACGGTGGCACAAGTGTGTTTTTTATTCAATATTAAGCTTTTTTAAATCCGGCCTGTTCATTATCTCACAAAGTAATGCTTTATACGTTCACCATTTTCACCCCTTTACCTCATGAAAATATATATATTCTCATTCCACAAAATAATATTATGTTGCATTTTGGTGTAAAAGTAGATACAGTCATGTATTTTATTCAGTTTAAGCCAGGAGACCCCTCCAATCTGCACAGTTTCTCCCAACAGACTTTGCAACACAATAGCAATTGGCATCTTGGCCATCAAATCCATGTGTTTCCTCTGAAAACTAGGTACAGTTATGCAAAAGTGGTCATGTGATGTCACAAACAGACATTCTGCTGCCATTTTCAACTTTTGTGGTTTGTAAAGTACTTTTATTGTGAACATATACAGTATCTTAACATAAACTGAAGGTTTGGTTTGCCATCTGCCATGTTTCATAGCAAGTTTTTAAAACATCTAAATCATTTCTCATAACATAGCTAATTGGTGAAAGTAAACTATATAATATGTGCACTATTGTAGGGGCTCTTAACCCCAGTTCTCAAGTACCACTAACAAGCTATGTTTTGTGGATTTCTTTAATCATGCACAGGTGAGTTTATCTAGGTTGCTGGGTCAGTAATTATCCCACCTGTTTCTACAGACAGAAATTCCTAAGAAACTACCTGTTGAGAAAACTTGAGGGTTTAGCATAAAACCATTGCACTATAGCACTATAGCATTGCTTGCTGGAAACAGTTCCTCATGTTAAGTTGATGAACTACTGTATGATGATATGAACCAAGATGATTCGATGCAAAAGTGGGATACTTTGCATCCTCTTACATAGTAACATTCTTCAATAAAAATCATATTATAGTCATCATTCTTCTGTCTCCATTCATTCTGTGGTAAACCAGATACTGTAAGTTTTTTTTTTACTGATGTATGTTTTTTTTATGTATTAATGCTGTCTGTTACTGATTTACATTTGTGCATGTATCATATATTTCACTCCTACTTTTTTAATCCAATCTGAGGCCACATAAATTACTTTTCTTTATCTTTTAGTAGATCTATTTGTTTATCAATATACTATATGGAACTGCATGGATGCCATGAACTCTGCAATATGTATATAAGTCCATTCATCTATATATATATATATATATATATATATATATATATATAAAATGAAATGTCCTGACTGACTGACTCACTGACTCATCAATGCCCAGCCCAAACCTCTGGACCTGAAACATGAAAATCAGGGAGTATATGCCTTCCATGACGTAGAACTCAATAAGCATGGATTTTCCAAAATTTTACTCCTAAAGGAGTGAAGAGGGCTAAAATGTTTCCTCCCCATGTGCAATGTCCTGACTGACTGACTCATCATGGCTGCAGCATAGTTCAATATTCAAACACCAACTATCACCCCAACTGCTGCCAAACATCACTGGCAGTTGGTGTGGACTCCTCTATTTGAATAGTGAGGGAAGGGAATGTGTTACTACAGAAGTGATATAGGAAAATGTGTTACGACAGCAGTGAGAGGGGAATGTGTTACTATAGAGGTGAGGGAAGGGAATGTGTTACTACACAGGTATGGGAGTGGAATGTGCTATAAATCTTCGCCTCCACAAGTGAGGGAGAGGAATGTGTGACTACACAGATGAGAGAGGGGAATGTCAAATGTAATACTACGAGGTGAGGGAGGGGAATGTGTTACTCCAGGGGTTAGCCAGGGGTAATGTGTTACTACAGAGTTAATGGAGGGGGATGTGTTGCTCCAGAGGTGAGGGGGGGAAGTTACTACAGGTGTGAGAGATGATAATGTGTTACTACAGGTGTGAAGAAGAGATTGTATTTCTACACAAGTGAGGGAGTGGAATGTCAAATGTTTTACAACACGGGCAAGGGAGAGAAATATGTTGCAACATGAGTGAGCAAGGGTAATGTGTTACTACAGAGGTGTGGGAGGGGAATGTGTAACTACAAGGTAGGTAGGGGTAATGTGTTACTGCAGAGGTGAGGGAGGGGAATGTGTTGCTCCAAGGTAGGTGGGGTAATGTGTTACTGCAGAGGTGATGGAGGGGAATGTGTTACTACAAGGTAGGTGGGGTAATGTGTTACTACAGAGGTGAGGGAGGGGAATGTGTTACTACAAGGTAATTGGGATAATGTGCTACTACAGAGGTGAGGGATGGGAATGTGTTACTACAGGTGTGAGGGAGGGATTGTATTTCTACATAGGTGAGGGAGGGGAATGTTAAACATGTTACAACATGGGCAAAGTAGGACAATGTGTTACTACAGAGGTGAGGGTGTGGAATGTGTTAGTACACAGGTTAGAAAGGGTAATGTCTTACTATAACAGTGATGCATTACTATAGAGGTGAAGAATAAATAGAAACTAGCACACCAATAGAAAAGTGCAAAAAAGTTATATTCACATATAGCACCAAGCTTTCAACAAAGAAATAAACACATGAATGGTTCTTATCATATTCCTCTTTGCCGGCATAAGTGTCTAGGCTCTGGCCCGATGGCCATTTCAGTGGAGCCAAATGCCTTTCTCAAGAACCCAATACATACATAGCACCAGCTACTATAAGAAGGAACAAGGTGATGCCAAAACGACCAATCAATCCACACTCAACTGTCATTATCAGAAACCCATGCATATAAAATAGAGAGAGGATCACAGCATTTACTAACTTCATATAGAAAAGTGCTCCACTCTGCAAAAGCCAATCTGATCCAGTCATAGCAACAACCCTGGCAGACACGCTGTCTGGAACACATTCATAGGATACAAAGCTGCGTCACTTCCTGCCCGGCAACAATACTATGCCCCTTCTCAGCTAGAAACCCATGTATTAGTGCAAGCATCCATGATTCAACTTCTGGTCTGGTGGCCTCCCACCAACCACACTGTACTGCACAATGACAATCAGTGCTACGTCACATACGGTCCAGTGCACACACCGGTTATGAACAACTTGCCATCCACATGGCATCATATTGGTGCCAACCAGTGTGGCTTCACATCTGGTGCAGTGACCAAGGGTAACTATTGTAACGCATCAACCACTGGTGAAAACCAACATACTGTAAGTTATTGAACAGGCTCAAAAGAAGAATAAATGGGGCTAATACTGTACATTTCTGACAGGCGCCACCCATGATCCAGCACAATATAGATAAATTGAACAAAGAAAGCACAAATTAATATGATAAAGATAAATAATATACATACATATATTAAAAAAACATTCTAACAGAAAAATAACCTAAACAAAATATAAACACACCCAAAATGTATAAATCATCATAACAACCAATAAACATGTATATTACAAATAATAAATAAAATTCAGCAGCCCCTATACCTAGAGGTGTCAGTAATATTTAATTCATAAAAAGACATTGAGCTTCAGTTCTTCATTGAAACCCATTAAAACAAATTATTTAAATTTGTATATAAATTAACATTCCCTTTGTAACAATTTTCTTTGATGATCGCCACCCATTTTAATTAGTTGAATCTTATCAATAAGCATAAAACAAAAATCCTTTAGTGAATGTCCTGAAATTAAAATCTCTTGTAACTGGTGGTGTGCTTTGATTTATTTTAATGGTCGCCTATTTAATAGAAGACCGGTGCAACGCAATCCTTTCCTTAACATCCAAGTCTTGCCAATAAAATTCAGCTTACAAGTCAAACAATAAGGTATACCATGAAGTGGCTTAAGATGATGTATCATGCCTGTAAGCAGGTGGGTGAAGGTCTCACCGGTCATGATGTGACAATTTACACATCCACTACAATGGAATGAACCATTCCTTAATGAAAGCCAATTGTCATTCGTCCTTTGAGGACTGATGTCTGAGTAAGTGCTGTAACTAAAACCTTAAGATTACGGCTGTGCTTATATGTGAATAAAGGATTTTGTTGGCATAATAACCCTAATGTGGGATCAGTCCTCAAAATATGCCAGTGTTTTAGAATTAATTCATGTAACTGCTATGAGGATATGGAATATGTTGTCAGAAAAGTCAAATGTTCCAGATTCTCATCTTTCCACCTAGGTTGTAAAACACCGTTGTATAGCCTCCTCAATTTCTTCCTAATTATAACCTTGTTCAAGAAAATTAATCTCCCAACGTCTTTAGAGCATCAGGTAAGGCAGATCTATCTGAAGTATCTCTTACAACCCTCAAAAGCTGAGAAAAAGGTAGTCCCTATTTGAGGGGATTAGGATGAAAACTGCTAACAAAATAGTGTTTTTATTAGAAGATTTTATAATAATTATCTATAATTGAAATTAACACATCTAGAAAATCAGTTTCAATGGGGCTGCTAGAATATGTTAACCTAATAGTGTTGATCAAAAACTTCAAATGTGATGCAAACCCCCGTAAACTTGATTCATCACCCATCCATATAAAAAAATGTTGTCAATGAATCGTGATGAAAATGCATTATAGAACAAAAATATTCTATTATTTAATAATTAGGTAGTTTCATAGACATACATGTACTGGTTAGCATATGAAGGGAACATATTAGACCCCATCGCAGTTCCCTGTAGTTGTAAAAATAAAGAATTTTCAAATAAAAAAATATTTTTTGTGCAATATGATATCTATCAGCAACAAAAAAATATTCAATGAGAGGGCCCATGAAGTGTGAATTAGTAAAATGACTTTCTTGAAGGCTTGCAAGCCATCTTCATGATTAATGTTAGTATACAAACTTACTATGTGACTAGTAGGCAAAATGCTAAAGGTCATCTAAAAACCTTCAATATTCTTGAAAAATATGTAGTACTGTTTCTTTCAATACAGTCTCTGTGTGGTGCCACCTTGCTCCTTCTTATAGTAGATGGTGTTATTTATGTACTGGGTCCTTGAGTGTGGTGTGCTGGTCTCTATTTCATTCTTTAATGGGTTGATGAATGAATTTATAGTGATTTTTAAGTGATTACAGCATCCTTAAATAATAGCCTTCATTAAGAAAATGTGTGCGGTTTACCCTTGGAATATATATTTATACACAGTATATATGTACATACATACAGTACACACACAGTGGCTTGCAAAATATTCAACCCCTAAAAGTCAATAGATTTTTCTCTATTAAAAATAAAACTTACATAGCTTCTTTAAGACAGTATTTGTTTCATGAACCAGTAGGCTCTTAAAGTAAATGTTCAAGGCATAAAAACTGAAAAATTCTGCTAAATTCTCAATTCCTGGGCTGTGGAAGCTCCAAGTTTAATCAGTTTGGGTATGGTATGGCAGCCCTCAGGATCCTGGCAGTCATAATCCTGATGCTGGCATCCCAACAGGGTTAGCATACCGACACCTGCAGGTAAGTATCCTAAACCTACCCCTAAACCTAAACTCTCCACCCTGCAGGCTAAACCTAACCCTCCTCCCTGCAGCTTAATCCACAGCCTAACCCTAACCCTCCACCTGATGCCTAACCATAATCCTAACCCCAATACTTACTGTTAGGTTGCCAGTGATTGGGATGTCAATGCAGGGATTCTGACTAATATCAGGATTCCAGCACTGGCGTTCTGAGTGCTGCCATCTTGACTGCCAAAATATGAAATATATTACCCTAATAATTGGCTTGAAATGAATTCCTACCTGCGAGTCATTAAAAAGTTCAACTTTTATGGATAGAAGAGCCCCTATTTCAAATAAAATTGCTTATATTGTGAATATGAAGGAAAATTGTGAACATGCAGATCAAGAGGCATTCTGAGAAAATGAATGATAAAGTTATAGACATGCACATGATAGGAAAAGGTTACTAAAAAGTGCTTGGATCTTGCATTGAGCACTGTTGGATCATTTATGAGGAAATGGAAGCTGCATCATACCACCCAGACACTGTCTTGACAATGCCATCTCTGAGAACTATGCATAAGAGCAAGAAGGAGACTTGTGACAGAAGCAACAGAGAGGCCAACTATCACTTTGAATGAGCTACAGAGTTGAGTGACTGAGAATGAAATGAAAGTGCAACAGTCACCCATATCAAGAGCTCTGTATACAACTGGCCTGTATGGGAATGTGGCTACATTACTGAAGAAAAAACACATCAAAGCACATCTGTAGTTTGCCAGAAAACCCCAGAGTGACACCTGAAATGTGGGATAAAATTTTCTGGTCAAATAATACAAAAATGTAGAAAACTAAAGCTTGGGAGAAAGTTCACCTTTCAGCAGGACAATGATACCAAGCACAAGGCCAAAGCAACTTCGGCATGGTTGAACAATAAAAGGGTAAATGTGCTACAATGGTCAAGTCAAAGTCTACATCCTAATCTAGATTCTGTGGCACTATTTGAAAAATGCAGTCCTCATGCATCGTCCAGCCACCCTGAACAAACTGGAGCAGTTCTGCAAAGAAGAATAACTTGCAACCAGTGTGCAAACCTGGAAGAAACTTACCCAAATACACTTTAAGCTATTATTTCAGCTAAAGGAGGTTCTACAAATTACCAGACTTCAGGTGTTTAATACTTATGCAAACTTTTTAGTTTTTAGTTTATTTTTTAAAATATGCAGACAAATAATTAAGAATGTTTGAAAATTCACTTTATTTGAAATACAGATAAATTTGTTGATTTTTTTAAGCGGTAAATATGTTTGTAGGCCACTGTATATATTTTATATTTTTAAATATAACTTGATCACAATGAAAAAAAATGAACACACAATACATAAATCAGGCAATCATATTCCCTGTAAATTTGGTTAAAATGTTGGAAAGGTGATTAATTCCATTTTTTTCCTGCTTCGTTGCTGGAGAGTCTGTGTCACCTCTGTGGTGTGTGCATTGAGTTGTTCCTTTCCCCATGGATTACTGAGGCCTACACTGTGCTATATTTTTAATTTATTAATTTTATTATCCTTTATTTATATGGCACCGCAAGGGTTCCGCATCACCTCACAAAGTACATTAACAAATGAGCAAACTCATAAAACAGCGACTTACAGTACAAAACAATACAGAATAAAAACATAGTTTCTAAACATTGCTGCAGCAATCATAACACTCAAGAAAAGCAGCAGGGCATCAGCACCCAAGTGTTAAGTGTCCTTGTGGAAAGTTTTGAGTAGATGATCATATGAGTGAGGGAAGGAAAAGCACATTAGGGAAGAGGGCCCTGCTCGTGAGAGCTTACATTCTATAGGGGGGGGAGACAGACAGAAAACACAGATAGTGTAGACAGTGAGGAAAAAGCATGTAAGCAGCAGGTTAGGATGAGAGCTGGAAGGCTTTGAAGTAGTGGATCTAGAGAGCCCATTTGAAGATTTGTAGAGAGGTGGAGAGTGATAGGGAGAGAGTTCCAAAGGAAGGGAGCAGCTTGGGTGAGATCTTGGAGGCAGGAGTGGGAGGAAGTAATCACCAGGCAAGAGAGGTGGCATGCATATTTTTGGCACTTTCTCTGCTTCTATACAAATTAGCAAAATCCCATAGGGCAACTCACATACAGTTTATGCAAATTGCATGTATAGATATTTACTAACCTTAGAGTGACTTAATATTCCCATTTGTATATATATGTACTGTACGTAAAGCATACAAAATAGAAATACAGCAACACTTGACATCATTTTACAATGCAAATAAGGATCGAGAGTGATAAACATTGAAAGTTCTAATCCCAAATAAGTATTGCATTACAGCAAATCACAAAAATTGATGTAAATGAACAGTACAATAACAAAGTACTAGAGAAAAACAAAAATAAAATAACTATATATAAGAGGAGTACAAGAAAGAATGTGTGGAAAGAGCGGCAATTAAATAAATACCATAGAAACCACTATAAACCACTAGTGCAAAAAATAAATAAACTGCAATATCCAGCAATAAGGATGTCAGCTCATATCAATTAGTATATAGTAATGGTACAGTACTATGATTTATCAAAGTGAAAAATGGTAAACTGCTCAGTGGCGACCTCCATGTTTATATATAAATTAGGGATGTGCAGGCTCGGTTTTACTCGGATTTACTCGGTTCTTATCGCCACTTTACCGCAAATTCGGATTTATTATATTGGCTATCCAAAACACATGATAGGCGATAGCCAATAAAATGCTGTTTAAAGATCTTAGTAAATCTGAGTAAAACCGAACCCGCTCACCCCTAATATAAATATATATCAGTGAAAATTAATATAAGTAGAGACAGATAAAAACACAAATATATTATATAAAAAAATCCCACAATTTATTACACGGAAGAGCCAAGACAATTCATAAAAAAACAGTTACAAATAATAATCCCATAGACATAAATATAGGTAAAAAAGACTGGAATAAATATTCTTTAAAAAAGGTAATATCTGAGTTCAAGAAAGAGACCAAAAGTTAAGGAGGCAAGATACAGGAGCACCCAACACATTTCATCTGCCCAGGACTTTATGAAAGGAATCCCTTTGATAAAGTACTAGAAAGACAAAACGCATTGGGGGCTCCTGTATCTTGCCCCTTGAACTTTTGGTCTCCTATCTGAACTCATATAAGCGTTTACCTTTTTTAAGGAATATTTATTCCGGTCTTTTTTACCTATATTTATGTCTATGGGATTATTTGTGACTGTTTTTTATGAATTGTCTTGGGTCTTCCGTGTAATAAATTGCGGGATTTTTTTATATAAATTATGTGTTTTTTGTTTAAAAAAAAAATGATGGTATAAAGCACCAACAATATAAACATACATGGTTCAATATGCAATATGAATGTTACAAATATGTGGCATTGAATAAACATTCAAATGAATAAGAGATACATAACAAAAAAAAGGATAGCAGACCTTACATATGTATACAAAAACAGTGATGACTATCCAACAATAGCCACAATAAATAAAATATAAATCAATAAGACAATGAAAATAAGTAATCATTTGTGGGAGAAGCCGTGCGGAACAACAAGACCCATCCTTCAGAACTAACTCTAGATGAGAAGTAAAATTATCCACACACATAACGTACTAAATGTTTCTCTGTATCTGAATTGGGGTAACCGGACAAGGGGCTTGGACTTTCAAATGTGCCAGATCATACCCAAAATCAAGGGTTTGGACTGCCAAGTGAACAGGGTCACAGCCAAAGAGTGACAGCATGTGGTCAAATTTGGGATCAATATAGGGTAGCAAGATCAACTTTATAGCCAACTGGTTAGCAAAAGCTTCAGTGAAGGACACTGAAGACATGACTGTCACCCCTGATAAAACAGAAGGGACAGGGGGTGGGGAAAGGCATGCCTCCTGTTGAGGAGTTTTAGACATGAACATATTACAAAACATAGTGTGACACAGTTAATACTAGAAATCAGACACAAAACAAATGCAGATTACAGAACAGTAAATAGTGACCAAGTTACATTTTCAGTACCCACAACTAGATGTCAGTAAAGAATCAGAAGAACACATACAGTACAGTACTACACATAGAGAATACTGGTAATATACAGAGCAATTAAATAAGCTGGTAACTGTCAAAGAAAATAGAGTGATAACAGAAAGCCACAGTCCCCACCATCCTCAGCAAAATAGTACAGGGAATGTCCATTGAATGTCTAATAAAAGAGAGTGGTGTACTCCAGCAACTTTTTGATAATAACGTAGGAGGGTTATATAGCAGCAGGCAAAGCAGGGCCAGCTGAGCGGCTGCACAAGGGCGCCATCTAGAGTGGGCATGCTGATTTTCCGCCGCTATTTTCCCTGTCTGACAGCAACCTGGCTCTAACTGTTACTCTGGCTGTTTCTAAGAAAAATTCCGGCTGCCCACCCCACTTCCTTTGGCTTTAGGACACACCCACCCACAGCCATTGCCCTATACTAAGCCACCAGTTCCACCCGGGCAGGGCTGGGTTGGCTGGGTGTGACGTCACACACCATCCCTGCCCACGTCGTCTCTGACTCCAGCAGCAGTGGACATTACCAGTGGCTGGGCTGCTGCTAGCGGACGGGCTGCAGACATCCGCGGCCATGGGTCCGGTGAGCAGACTCTTAGCACACTGAGGTTGGTCAGGTGGATGCCGGTGTTGTGACGCCTGACCCCAGGATGGAGGAGATGGACTGTGACTGCCAGCCCGGGGACTCAGAGACTCGATGAGTGCTGACAGTGACTGCATCACACTCACAGCCTCAGTCTGCCAGTGCCCTGAGTAAAAATAAGAAAAGTAAAACCACTCTTCAGCAGGAGGGGTGAGAATGAAGAGGATTATTTCAATACTCGGTGTGGTGTTCAGAGGTGAAAGTCAGGGGATGGGGGAAAATGTATAAGAGGAGTGAGGTGAGGGATGGGAGGAGGGGGGTTATATGGGTACAAGGAGTGGGTATGGGGATATATAAGTGCTGCACCATATGCAGAAATACCTAGTCCTGCTGTATTAAGGCTAGAAATAGGAGACCAGTGCGCTCTCAAAGGGGAGTGGTTACAGAAACAGGGGATGGAACACAAGGATGCAGGTAAGAGGTGGAGGGAAATGGGAGGATTTGGTGTTGTGTTGTGAGGAACAAAGTAGGCATAAAACAAAAGTAGGGGACCAAACCGTTTATTAAGAAGACAAAATGCTTCTCCGGATGGCGGAATAATATATAGTCATGGATGAACCTTCCCACTGTTAGTATGAGCAAGTCATACAACTCCTTTTATCATCAGCACCCAGCCATTATATACCTACCACACTGTTTAACAGTGGGAATATTCATCCATGACTATATATTATACCGCCATCCGGTGCAGCATTGTGTCTGCTCAAAAAATGGTTTGGCCCCCTATTTTTGACTCCTTTGTGTTTTTTGTTTCCTATGGATTCATTAATTTAATTAAAATATAAGAAATATATAAATTTGGTTCAGTTAACAAAATAATTGGAGGAGGGGGGAAAGCTCCAACATTTCTCACACACTCTCTAGTAGACCTGGAGCCGGCCCTGAGGCAAAGATATCTCCTGAGAGCTTCTTCAATCAGTAGCCTATGAACAGAATGACTGCAAAAGAGAAGCAATTCACTCCAAGCAGCAGGGACTCACTAGCTAGCCAGGCACATAGCAGGGTAAGTATTGTTCAGGCTCCAAATTTGTAGCAGCAATTACAAGACTAGTCAAGGGTGAGCAAGCTCTGGGAGCCACAGGCATCCAGGAGAGTCACCACACTTGCAGATCACAGCACAGGAAAGCCAATGAAGGGAATCAGATACCAAGGATCCATCAGCAAAGCAGACAGAACAACCCCGAAAGCGGTCACCGCATCAAAGGATCAAGTGAGCAGCAACCAGATGGGGGGTATAGAGGGAGGAACTGCCACTGACAGGTTCACGCCTGGGGGTCCCGGCGGTCACGAAGGCTATCCACGCTCATGGCTGGACTCCGGTGGAAATATTGTTCTCCGAGCGAATAGCCTCACCAAAATATTCCCCACACCAAGGCCAACTTATAGTGATAAGATGCAGCAATGTTTTCAGTGTAGATGAGGAGGATGGAGGTAGATTCTGCAATGACTCTCAGGAGACTAACTAAAAGGCGGCCATACTAGATGACCCGCCCACTGCAATCTCATTGTAGATCTATTTAATACATTAAAGGAACCATTTTTACTCAATAATCTTCTTATGCTAAAAATCATCTTTAGAAGAGGATTTATAAAATCAATTAGTAATATACAAGGAGAAAGAAGAGTTAATGACAGGAATGTCTATAGAGGTGTGTTCAATTTTTTTGTCCACGTCTATTTTGAAGTGGTATTGTTTTATTCTTCCACTGCAGCCAGGGTAATGTCAGCTGTTTATTTCACATATGTATCTAAAAATGTTCTATTGGTGTTTTTACTTGTATTTTGTTGGTTGAAACATAAAGGGAAAAATGTGTGATGTGATTTAGCTTGAAGTCAGGTTTTACAGCCCAAAATCCTGCAATTTTTAAATCCATTATATATTAAATGAATATTAGATCAATGTAATAAGAATTCATCAATGATGTTGCAGAATAGGAAGAACATCTTCATATCATCTCTCAAGATAAATTACCCCTAACTTCAGGGACGTATTAAGAGAGGAAGTGGTCCGAGTTCATTCCCCTCCTCTCTCCCCGGCGGCCGGCAGCAGACCAACGTATCTAAACACCGACCGCAGCATCTGTAGACTCTGGGCACTAGAGTGTCTGCCATTTAGCCGCCATTTTCCCAGCGATTTCTTCACTGAGCATGGGCAAAAACATCTGAAAAATGGCCATATATATTAGCATATATATACAGAATGTATATATATGCTAAAGTTTCCATGATAAAGACCAGACTGATACATTAACAAAGGTTATATATCTCTCTTAGGGCTTTATTTACTACAATCTGCATATTGAATGCAAATTGTAGTGTGATATTATCACAGGGATTTACTACAAATCCCTTGCAGGGACAGAGCTTGTGATAAAGCTCTGTCCCTGCGATTTCCTTTCAGAGCCTTATCACAGTATTTTCACAAACAATACCATAACTAAGTGCCCGCGCATGCACCGACCGGCTGCAGCTGCTACCCCCCCCAGCGCTAAGCCCCGCCCTTGGCACTAAGCCCCGCCCCCCGCAATCACGGACCCCCTGTGATCCCCCCTCCCTTAATTACACTTACCTGCATTCTCCTGGCCTCCGGTGATGTTCTCCATGCCTCCGGTCTGGTGATCTCCCATACTGCACTGGGACCGATCACCTGATGACCGGGCAGCAGTGCACTATGGGAGACCAGCTGACCAGAGGGGAGTCATCACCAGAGACCCGATCACCGGTCCCTCGAGTAAGGTAAGTAAATGTTTTCTTTTTACCAATTTTTTTTTTTGCAGTGATCAGCTTGCGGTCTGTTTAGACCACACAGCTGATTACTGGGACCGGCTCCCAGCTCTACTCTCCCCGTTAGAGCAGGGCAGGAGGCCAGTAACCGGGGGAGACCCTAGATAACGCCTGGATAACCTCCAGGTGGCGTTATTATCACAAGGCTTTCCCCGATATTTTTTTACAATTTATTTTTACTAACTTTTGTCGGATCACATTTCCCATTACAATTATGGTAAATGCGATCTGATTACTAAAAATAAGTGATACTTAGGGGTTGGAGTAGAATTTTACGAATTCTACTCCAATTGCCCTGTAATAACTATAGGTGATACTAAAATAATGTGAAAAGGGTGTGAAAACACCTTTTTTCACTTTATTTTAGTCAAAATAATGTTAATAAATAGAGCCCTTTAATTGCAGTTTCTAACTAATTGCTATAAGGAAGATGGATGATTATCTTTCTCTGTTGCTAGGCTAAAGTGTCACATCACCAATTGATATGGAAATCTCAAATAATACAATAATGATCAGGTTCACAAAATAATGTCTGAAGAGCAAAAGTAATGTATTCTATAAAAAAAAATTAAATTGATACATCATGCATCATGAGGACAGTTCTAGAATGAATATCTGACCCCCAATATTGTTTATACACTCATTATTATACTTTATTAATTTCTAGGAAAATTTAACTGAACCAACAAATCACATCACATGATATAAGATACCCATATAGATACACAATAGAGGGAATATATCCAAAAGCTCAAGGCTTGATGAAGGAGAGGTGGCTCAAAGACTGGATCATTCTGACTCTATAGATGAACAAAACGTCTTATCTTATCTTTGTCTAGAAAATATCAGCACATTCTGTGTATATACTAAAGTTTCCATGATAAAGACCAGCTTGGTATATTGGCTAAAGGTTATATGAATTTCTGAGAGCACAGTTTCCAATAAATTTCGGTAATATAAATGCTTCTGACTGAAGTGAAGCCATTTTGTCAAAACTGTAACTTTCCCGTACCTATTCCTTTATAAACTCCTCTGAACTCCTATTTTCCTTCTACATTAGAGAAAATCATTCAGGAAACTGTATAGACCCATGTTGCTTCCCTTCAATTTAACCTCATGCTGGTGGCCTACAGAGTGGTGTCATTGGAGGATCATAGGGAGAAAGTGGGAACTAAACTTAATGACCATCAGGTCCAGATTTCACATGTTGGTGAGTATTGTAACCCTAACCCTCCCCCTCCCACAGCCTAAACTTAACTTTCCCCTTTGGCAGCTTAACAGTAACAAAGACCCTCCCGCAACCTGACCCTAATTGTCCCCTCCCACAGACTATCCCTAACAGTCCCCCTAGTGCTTAACCCTAAAGCTAACCCCTAACCCAATAATCTCTGTCAGGACTGTCGAAGCTTTATAATTGGCTGAGACAAGATCAGTTTAAAATTGAATCGCAGTGACGCCATCTTGCGACTGGCCGCAAGATGCCATCTTGGAAATAAGATCGCAAGACGCCATTTTGCGAATGGCCGCCCAAGCGCCCATTTTAGATAAACTCACAATTAAGTACATATGGCGATATTACTATTAGCACCATGCAATTGCATCTTTCACCATTTCTCATAAACACATTAATACGCTCAATTGCGCTGTTAACTAGTCGCATATTAGTGAATGCATAAGATCCTGTATGAAAACGCTGTTTATTAGCTTTATGCGCATGCATCTGTTCCAAGTTAACTAGCGTCTTTACATCACACCCCACATACTTACACATTACATATTCACATAAAAGGTTTAATAAGCTTTAAGGTATAAGATTTAAGTTTGTTCATTTAGTATAAATGCTGTGAAATAAAGATTATTTGGTAACTAAGGTTTTATACATGATAAGTAAGCCGTGTTTGGTATTGTACTGATGCGTACTCTTTCAATAGTATTCCGGTATTATCGGTGTGGAGATCGCATCATGCATTCTCAACTTATGGACCGCAGAGACTTCAAGCAACAAAATGTATATTATATGAACAATTGTTAGGATGTTGCATGAGGTGGGAAACCAGAGATCCCCAGTTGTTAGAGGCTGAGTTGTGTCTATTTGAATCAGCCTGTTAAATGCTCTGTAACAGATGCATCCCCCTTGGGAACCAATGGCATCAGCAACAAACTTCTCTATTGTGTTGTCTATTTCTGGGGGGTATAAATATGTGTGCTTCAACACTGGGTCTTAGTATTCTTGCTGAATGCTGATTGACGAGGGTTTCTTGATGATGCCTACATCTGGTCCAGAAGCGCTGCGTATGTATACTGTACTTGGGTCTGTATAAATCCTTTGCGCTTAATTGTGTTTGGATCAATAGCGTGTAACTGACTGTACTTTTACTTGAATAATACTTTGTGCTTTGGAACCACAAGTTCTAGATCTGGAGTCTTTATTTACTGTATAAACTGCTTACACAAATTAGCGTCATCCTTAGAAGGTATAGGCAGGATATTAGAAGGTATAGGAAGGATATTAGGAGGTATAGGAAGGAGTGTATAGAGGTTCTAATTCAGTATCGTTAGGACTGTGACCATCGGGATCCTGGAGCCAGAAATCTAATGAGCATCCAAATTCCATAGCCTGTATTCTGTCCTTTGGGATCCTGACCACCAAGATCCTGATTACATGTTAACCAACTGATGTGCAGAAATTAGGGGTTACTAAATTGTAGAGATGAGCGGGTCCGGTTCTCAGAGAACCGGACCCACCCAAACTTGCAGATCCGAGATAAGAACCGAGTCCGGCTGACTCAGATCTCAAAATGATGCAAAACATCATCATCCCGCTGTCGGATTCTCACGGGTTTTGGATAATATAAAAGTCCCCACAATTGGCGCCATTTTAATTCCGGCTGTGGAGAGTATAATGAACGGATGTGCTGTGCCTATCCAAGAGCTCAATATTTCCCTGATATTTTTTTATATCTGTTCAAGGCATGGGCTGCTGTGTCTATCCATTTGTGGGATTGCGGTGTCCATCCAGGGGCAGTGGCTGCTGTGTCCATCCATGGGCTGCTGTATCCATCAAGATCATGGGCTTTTGTTCCCATCCAGGGTCTGCTGTATCCATCCAGGGGTTTCTGTGTCCATCCAGGGACAGTGGCTGCTGTGTCCATCCAGGGGCTGCTGTGTTCATCCAGGGGCTGCTGTATCCATCCAGGTGTTGCTGTGTCCATCCAGGGGCTGCTGTGTCCATCCAGGGATTGTTGTGTCCATCTAAGGCAGGGGCTGCTGTGTCCATCCAGGGGCTGCTGTGTCCATCCAGGGGCTGCTGTGTTTATCCAGGACAGGGGCTGATGTGTCCTTCCAGGGGTTTCTATGTTCATCCAGGTGCAGGGGCCGCTTTGTTCTACCAGGGGCTGCTGTGTCCATCCAGGGGTTGTTGTGTCCATTTAGGGTAGGGGCTGCTGTGTTCATCCAGGGGCTGCTGTGTCCTTCCAGGGGCTGCTGTGTCCATCCAGGGCAGGGACTGCTGTGTCCATCCAGGGGTTTCTGTGTCCATCCAGGAGTAGGGGCTGCTGTGTCCAACCAGGGGTCCTCTGTCCATCCAAGGGTGTCCAGTGTATAAAAAAATAAAAGCTATTAATAATATACTTATTAAAAAAATAATATATATTTTTTGTGTTGTACCCCAGTGTACAATATTATATTTTTTTTTACTGTGATGCTGCCTGTCAGACCGCAGTGTAATATTCATACATGTTTTGTTTGTGACGCTGTAAGCGGTAGTGCAGTGTATAACAAATATTGTGAAACTGTAAGTGGAAAACAGTGTGTTTGTGAAAAATTTTGTGACACTAAGTGGAAAACGCAGTGTATTTGTAATAAATATTGACATTGCTAGTGGAAATGCAGTGTATTCATAAAAAATTTTGTTTCACTGTAAGTGGAAAAAGCAGTGTATTCGTAAAAAATATTGACACTGTTAGTGGAAACGCAGTGTATTCGTAAAAATATTGTGACACTAAGTGGAAAAAGCAGTGTAATGGTAAAAAATATTGACACTGTTAGTGGAAACGCAGAGTATTCGTAAAAAATATTGTGACACTGTAAGTGGAACCACAGTGTAATATTCACCACGTATTAAATTAATTTGTGACACTGTAAGCAGAAACTTCACAATTTTACAATTTATTAATGCAAAGTTAGCAATAAGAAAATGCAACTTTTCACTTCTTTCCTCAATCATGAATAAATTATTAGTCTACACGATGACTACAAGACCACAACAAAGTGCTAAATAATGTGCATAATATTTATAAACATAATGACATCACAAACGCCTCAGCTGAGATTCATATAGACATATTGGTGAAAATAGAGAATATGGTTTAAAAAATGGAATAAAGCAGCTAAAACTGTGTTCTCTGATATAGTGTCCTTATGCCCTACCAATAGCCCCTCTACTTGATTTCAGGAAGTCAGAGGGGCAATTCCATGCAACCGTATTCCAGAGTTCAGCTCAGAGTTGTCTTAACAGCAGTGTGGGCCCAGGGCAAAGCAATGCACTGGGGCCCCTACCCACCCATTCACGGGAAAAAATTAAAATGATCAATAAAATTAAACCATCCTGCATGCCCATCAGACTTCCACACATCAAGAGAGACTGGTCTGAAGCCGGCAGATGAAGTGAAAGTGAGACTGCGGTGAGTACTTGTCACGGTGGGGGGGGTTAGGTTACCGGCATCACAAATTTACCAACTGGCCGTGGCTGCAGGGGTGCGGGTTGGTGGGCCCCTACAAGCTTCGGGCCCTTGGGCAACTGCCCATCAAGCCCAATGGAAGTGATGGCCCTGGTCCAGCTGCTTCTCCTGTAGCCCAGGTCAGAAGATGTGTAGGGGGTGTGGTGATATAGACTAAAATGGAGCTCACAGCCACTAAAGTGGACAATGAATGCCCAATCTAACAGGGAGCGCAGCTGTAATTTATACACAACACAGGATGAGATGACGATATAGGCTTGGGTGCTGGTATAATCTGGGGTGATGGTATAGGCAGGGGTAATGATATAAACTAGGGTTATAGGCTGGGGTGATGCCTGGGCATAAGACCAGAAAAGTCACATCTTGGGTGTTGAATTATTTTAAACCAAATCCTGACAACAGTTGTGAAGGCATCTGTACCATTTGTAAAGCCAAAATTAGTAGATATAGGGACCTTAACCATCTAGGAACCTTCATGCTGTTACGTCATCTGCAGCGCATCCATCAAAAACATTTTTGCTAAATTCAGAAACTTTGGCTAAAAAGTAACAACAAGTAGTCCAGCATCAGCTAGTTCCCTTCTCTCTGCTAGATCCAAGCACCTGCCATCTTCACCACCAACACCTTCATAATAATACTGTAGGAACAAAAAATTTTTTAGATTTTAGCAGATTTTATACATTTTTGAAAAAAAATACAGATTCAAAACCAAAACACGCAAGGGGTGGTTTTGGCAAAACCAAATCCAGATTCAAAACACAAGGTGATCCAGGGCCTGATTCAGACCCAGTCGCAAGGCTGCGTTCGCACGCAGCCTGTCGATGTGAAAATATGCTAATGACCACATACACAATGTAACCGCAGCACCATCAGTAGATACCCAACACTACATAATGCTACCTACTTCCCTTCACTTATGTTCTCGCAAGACAGCGAAAACATCGGTAACATCGGAAACCATCGGACCCACACGCACAAGTTGTGGATGACCTGACCCTACCGCAGACATTGCTAATGTTTGTGTGTGTAACTAGACGTTAGGATGCGTATGCCGTCACTGGGGCCTAATTATGCATGCCCCTGAAATGGCGTCTAGACTCCCAGGCAAGCCTTTGTTTCTCTGACCATCCCCCATCACCATCCTCAAGTGGTCACTTTCTGTCAATCACTGTATGAAGCCTCTGCATGCTCACTGCGGTCGATTCCCGATTGCAGCAGCTGGTTCGCACATGTGCACTGCGATGCATATGCATGCACAGAATGCAAACATCAATAGACTGCGTGCAAATGCAGCCTTGTGACCGGGTCTGAATCAGGCCCACTGATCCAAAACCAAAAACATGGGGGTCGGCACGAATCTCTACTAAATTGTAACTCTACAATCAATTTTCAGCATTTTATTTGGTGGTTTGGACACAGGATTTAAAGTGGTAATTTTTTAAAGACAATACACAGCATGTATATGTAAAATTGCTTTTTGTAACCTCTTGGTCTTATTGACACAGTGAGCTTGATATCCAGAACTGCTGTGGAAGGCTATAATCAAGCTACATCCGTGTTAAAGTGGGAGGGATTTTTGCTTAAGAGACTTTGGAGCTGATTCACTACCCATACGCAACTGCGATTACACATGCAATCGGCCAATTGTTGTATCCTGCGCATGTGTATGCATTGCAATGCACGTGTGCGAACTAGCTATTGCGATCGGGACTGCAATCGCAGTGACTCTACGCAGACCCATCGGAGTGATTGACAGGTAGTGCCATTTGTGGGAGGTGACAGGGGGGTGGTCAGCGAAACCCAGGTGTTCCAGTGTATTTTACCGCTGTTGCAAGGGCGTGCACAAATTATCCACTGCGATGCCCTACGCAGTCTGAGGTCTTATAGCGTGTGTGGTCCTAAGCAATTTCTGAAGTAAGGTCAGGGCTTGTGCAAGTGTACGTGAGTCTGCGATGGTACTCAATTGTACCAATGGTCTTGCAGTCTTTCTAAACATTACCTATATTTGCTAAGTAAAGTGGGTGTCCTTGTGAAGTGCTGCGAGGGAATAGCAATGTATTAGCATACTATCTCAGTTGAACTGTGTGGATAATCACTATTGCATTTGCAGTTGTGTACGGTAGTGAATCAACCCTTCTGAATATTGATCTAGAAGTAAAAAGGGGAGACAAGAGAGGGTCAAAAACCTAGACATGGCTGAGACTGGATTAAATTGCCCATAATGCTTCTCTACGACCATTCATGGAGAGTATGTGAGGTTCGTTGGATAAGACGACCCCATGTTCTCTGTTTATGGGCCTATTTTTGTGTCCTTGTGCTGTTTTGTAGTGTACAGTAACTGGTAGTATTGCAGATGTGATGTTTTAACTTGAACTTGTTGTGTATGTGGTACACAAGCAGTGAAGTTGAAGAGAGTGGTACCAGTTCTGCAAGAGTACAATGTACAGTATGTTGCTCTGGCCACTGGCACCACAGTGGTAGAGTAACAGAGCTCGAGCTTGTGCTTGGGTGAAGACTCCCATACCTGCTCTGGATTTTGGAAACATTTTCCCTATAAACTGATCAAGTGAACTTCAAGGAGAGTCTTACAAGTATCTGTTTCACTTTGCATTGAAAGATAGGGAGACTCCTGACTCTTGTGAACTGCATGTAAGTGTGAGAACTACAGGCAGGAGGAGGCCTGGTCTGGTTCTTCTTAGTGAGTGTTGTGTTGTGACTGTTGTAGAGGTGTTGTTGTAGCAATAAATAGTACCTGCCAGATGGGTGTTTTCCAGCATGTAGTGAATGAACTGTGGGCCTGATTCAGACCCGCTCGAAAGCGCATAGCGGTCGCAAGCAGGTCGATGGTCCCCCACTGCGCATGCACGAGACCTGGCCAGCAATGGACACTCTGTCACCAAAGTGGGGCGGCTGTCGATTTTGATTGACAGCTTGCCCCGTTTTGGAGGCGGGCAGGGGGGTGGCTGGCCAAAGGGAGGCATTCCCAAAGGAATGCCTACCATTTGGGGGTGGCCTCAGTAGTGAGCTTCCGGTTCTATTAGAGCTTGCGATGGATGAGACCCTACCACAAGGGTCTTGTCGCAAGCCCGATGGTCGCGACCATCACGACCATCACCTGGCCACTCGCAAAAGCTGTGGGTGGTCACCCACAGCTTAGCAAGCGGCAGGGAGGCCAGCTCAAAAAAAAAATGCCGTCCTGATTCAGTCCGAGCGCTCTTAAAGAGCGTCCGGCTCTGAATCAGGCCCTGTGATCAGTCATTCTAGCAGTACTGTATATATTTTGGGAACTGTCTTGATAAGGGCTACAAATGAAAGACTACATCAGGCATTAGGCCTGCAAGATGATAGGTGGGAAATAGGCCCAGGAGGGCATAAGGAGGCAGTAGGCCCAATATCACTTATGAAAGCCTTCTTCAGGCTGGCAGTAGTCCCAAGGTGCAGGGAGCATTAGGCCCCATAGTAAAGGATTCCCCTTAATAGTCAGGCGCTAGGCTAAGTAGGATTATATTGTTCCTAGTTTAGGCAAGCACTAGGCCTGAGATAATAAAGTGCATTAGGCCTTGCTAGAATAATGCAATTGCTGATAGGGATGTATTGCATACGGAATGTTGGCCACACAGTCAGGCCCCCATAAAAGGCAGGCTGTTGAGGTATCTTCTTAATCTGTACTGCATTATTATATTGTTGTGGAACTGCTTAAAGTGTCTTGTTTTGTAACTGCTGCGTTGTCTGTGTAAAAACACGTGCTGGTGAGTATAGGAGTAGCGTGCTAGGGAGTACATTACACCAAGTCTGGCTTGTTATCAGAGATAAGATCAGAGGTGTGAATGTGTAGCCAGTGTTGTGGGTGGCACACATGAGGGAAAACATGTTAGCATAGCACAGCTGTGTGGGCGGGTTGTTTCTTTGTGTTTATTTGCAGCTGCAGAGATTAGGATCATACATTCAGCAAGGGGCAAGGTTACATATGGTGAGTGTAATTCATGTTTTGCACGTACTGTAATTGTGTTTGAGTGTTATTCCTTTCCCCCTTCACATTGGACATTTTCAATTGGGTTGCACACTGTACTTTGCACTGAGGTGTAACCAGTCTAATGCCAAAAGTGTCAATAATGACTATACACTGAGGGCCTGATTCAGAGCCGGACGCTCTGAACGAGCGCCCGCTCTGTATCTGGGTGTTTTTTATTTTTTTTGAGTGGCCTCTTGGACGCTCGCATAGCTGTGGGTTACCACCCACAGCTTATGCGAGCATCCATGATGATGGTCGCGATGGTCAAGACCATCACGACCATCGGGCTTGCGATGAGACCCTGTGGTAGGGTCTCGCTGCCGAAAGCCCTGGAGTGCTTTTGGCTCTATCAGAGCCAAAAACACTCCCACTGACATCACTAGTGATGTCAGTGGGGCCGGACCCAGACGGAGGCGTTCCCATGTGAACGCCTTTATCTGGGCAGCCACGCCCACCAAAGGGGGCGTGCTGTCAATCACCATCAACAGCACGCCCCCTTTGTTGCGAGACCCTTAACGACGGCTTGGCTGTCGCTATGTGGGTCTCGCGCATGCACACGACGGAGCTCCCACTGTCGTGCACATGTGCACTAGGGCACCATCAACCCGCTTGCGAGCGCTCAGCGTTCGCAAGCGAGTCTGAATCAGGCCCTTAGCCCAGTGGAGGTCTTCTGGGTTCAGCACATGTTTCCCTTGCAGGGCCCAAGAATAAGTTTCCATCCATGTCTGACCTGGGTGCCAGGACTATTGTACAGAGCTGCGTCGCCAGCCTGAAGTGTGCAAGATAATCAGAGCCGTAGCTAGACTTTTTGGTGCCCTGTGCCAGAAAGAGCATTGCTGCCCCCCTCATTTTTCAAAGGGACATGATGCACCCAAAAAAGGGGAATTGCCTCATGGGGAAGGGCCAGGGAAGAGATAGGGGAGGCCAAGAGATGCTGAGAATGAAATTAGAGGAAGTTATAAGTGAGAATGATAAACAGAAATTTGACAGCCCCAAACAGCGCCCCCTGACCTGTGGTGACCTGTGCGATTTCACCGCCCGCACTAACCTAACTACGTCCCTGAAGATAATGGCACAAGGTAAGTCCCCGACTACAAGTGCATTGCAACAGGATGCCTATAGTCATCCCTCACACAGTACAGTACTAGAAATTTGTCATGGGAGTTTGAATTTGGGTCACGAGTAGCAAAATGCAGACACAGTACACTTATATGGCTCATTTCCCACCCACATGCAAAACAAGATTTATTTTTTGGAGACAAGAATGACAGCCTTTAGTCACACCCCCATAGCTGCAGCTGCTCTCACTCCCTCGATCTGCCTGTCACTTAGATTGGATCTGGTACTTCCGGATCAGCCCACCTCTGATGCTGCTTCCTCTGCCTGGACCCTGTGACAGTAACGTCAGACCTCCAAACAGCACTGCTCACTGCCTCATCCCTAAGGTACAGCCCACCCTGGCCTCAATCACCCGGGGCTCCCAGCTACTGCTCTAAGACGTAGCTGTGCTGGCGAGTCCCTAGTGTGAGCTCTTGTGAGGGAACAGCAGTCTTACATTCAACGAAAGCATACAAAAATGAAGAACCCAACGCGTTTCGTTCCACAATGGAAATTCATCAGGGGTACATCTTTAGAAACAGAAATACATGGGTGTAAAAGTGCAAGGTATAACCAGTCAACATTTAACATTATCTACAACAGTTCTATTAAAAACATGAACTAGAGGAAGATCACAGAATACATATAAAGGGAGTATCCTATACATACCATTGTAGCAATGAACCCGCAGTTCTATTTGTAATAAGATGGGATCACACCACAACAACCCAGTTCTCCCGCTACAAAAAAATTTTTTGGGGGATGAAAGGATTCACTTGACAGTTTTTTTTTAATTTGTGGACAGGATGCACACAATGAATAAATTTGCCTATAAAAAGACATGATAGTAATTCGTTTACTTCTTGATTTAGTAATAATCCACTATTTAAATTGTTTCTACTGAAATTAAATTGATTAGTAAAAAATAAATTTGCCTATAAAAGGACATAGCATATACAGCAATTTATTTATTTGATGATTTAGTGATAATACAGCATTTAAATTGTCTCTGATTTAAAAGCAGAGACTAATATAGCTACACAGCTGGTAATATTGTTTGAAAATACTCTAATCTAATATGGCTCATAAATAACAAACCAGATGTGACTAATCAGCTTGATAATTAAGTGCTAATCACAATGCTTTAATACAATATAACTCAAATAGCCCCAACTTTTACCAAGCACACTCAAATAATTAGTCATACCTAAACTAAATGACCTTTAAAGAGACTTATCATTTAGAATACCAGTCAATAGATGGCAGCCTCTTTATGTACTATAATACAATCAAAATTGCATATATTGAATATAATTCAAAGACAAAACAAAATTACAAGTGTTGTTATTAACTGTATCCTGCATAGAGAGTCTCAAAGCATAAACATAAATCCTATATTTACTTACATTCTAATCCTTTACCACAGGAGCCAAAAGATAGCTGGTTCAGCAAGCTGTACATGTTACTAATGGAACAGCTGTGTATTTTTATACCCCCTCCCAGGAAGTGATACCTTGACCTTTACAAACTGAATTAAACAGCTAAACTCGGCTTACAAAATTTGAAATTTGATCTATAACCTGGAATTAGTGAATTTCAGATTCAGTGCAACAACACATATAATCCATATTTTCCTTAACAAAATGGTATATAACAATATCTAGTAAAACCCTTCAACAAGTTACTCCTGGGGGTAATAATTAGCCCCACTTCTCATAAAGACCTGCTCCCTAGTTCCTGTATATGGAACACAAACTTCAAGCGCCTGTGTACACTCGGCAGAAGGTGGTGAACCCCTCCAATCGCGGGCGCTCACTTCCGGGTTCCGATGTATGTGGATCGCAGCTTGCGTTCCACTTATGGCTTGGTGTGCCGGCGACGCCCTACAACTTCCAACCTGGCTAAAGGCGACGCCCTACATCCTCCAACCAAGCTGATGCTTTCCCTCCCATCAACTCGTCAGCATCCGGGCTATCCAACCGTGGAACGCAAGCCTCACAGCCTGCGTTCCACCTCCCGGCCAGATATCACAAACCCGCTCTCCATCCTCTAAGCCATTCCGGCCTCCTAGTGCAATATAACCCTTCGATAGATAACACTCGAGACATCTCAATAAAAAGCTATAGGTGTACAATCATATTAATAATAATCATAATGTTATATAACGCACGTTCACAATTAATAAAACTAACATCAATATTCTAGACAAAGAGTGATTGGTGCTAACCATAGTCACTATATGTATAAAAAGTATATAGATAGAGACTCTCTAGCCAGAATCACAGCTTTACAGGGACTGTCTAATCACTATGCAATTTACTTATAATATAGCTTCCACTCAAACCTAGTGTTCATATCTGTTCACATTCATATAATTTAATCAAGAAAATGAATAAGACTCACAGACAAAAATAGAAGGAATTTACAGACAACAGAATATGGGGGGTGCCGAACAGCTCTCCCTAATTATGTAAAAACGACACAATGTCTATGCTTTCATTAAGACCCCTAGGGTCAAGGGTATCTAATTAGTAAATCCAATAGGATTCTCTTTTTGAAAGTTCTAATTCCCTATGTCTCCCCATAGGGTCTAATTTTATATGCTCTAGAGCTGAAAACTTGAAGCTTCTACAATCAGACCCATGTGCTTCTTGGAAATGTCTGGGTAAACTGTGAATATGGATTTTATTCCTAATATTTCTCAAGTGCTCTTGGATACGTATGTTCAAACATCTCTTCATTTTCCCTATATAAACTTTGTTACTTCCACATGTAATTTTATATATAACAAATTCTGTATCACAAGTTATTCTATCCTTAATCGTATATTCCATCCCCTTATCATCAATCCAATAAAATGGTGATTTGTCCATAAATTTACAGAAAATACACTTCCTACATGGAAAGCAGCCCCTACTTAAAGGGAAAAGACCAGAATTAATACAACTAGTTTGTTGTCTATTTTTAGATCTTAATTTACTAGGTGCTAGAATACTCTTCATATTTCTAGCCTTTTTGAACACAAGTTTAGGATTCTGTGGAAGAATTGGGCCTAATATTGGATCCTTCAATAGTATATTCCAGTGCCTATTCAATACATTTCTTATAGACTTATTTTCTCGATTGAACTGGGTGATAAAAGGTCTATAATTAGAAAACCTTTCATCAGGGATCTTTGGGCCTGATTCAGACCCACTCACGAGCGGCTGTCCGCTCCGTCGTGCGCATGCGCCAGACGCGACGAGCGAAGGAAAGTCCTTCACTCGTCGTGTCCGATCAAAGGGGGCGTGCTGTCAATGTTGATTGACAGCACGCCCCCTTTGGTAGGCGTGCCGGGGGCGTGCCTCCCTGATGGGGGCGTTCCCACGGGAACGCCTCCCGTCAAAAGCCGGCCCACTGACATCACTAGTGATGTCAGTGGGAGTGATTTTGGCTCTGATAGAGCCAAAATCACTCCGGAGCTTGCGGTTGAAAACCTCAACCACAGGCTCCGGCTCACAGTTTCGATGGTCGCGATGGTCTCGACCATCGCGGCCATCAAAATGCACACTCGTATAGCCTGTGGGTGGTGACCCACAGCTATACGAGCGTCCAGAAGGATGCTCCATTTTCATGGAGGCCGGCCCTCATTCAGAGCGTGCGCTCTGCTCAGAGCGTACGGCTCTGAATGAGGGCCTTTGTTCTTTCTATTAACAGTTCATCTCTGTCTAAACCCAGAGCTCTCATAGCTGCTCTTTCTATTTCCTCCTTCTTATAGCCTCTTTCACTAAATCTATCTTTCAGCATTTCTGACTGTTGATGGAATTTAGATATATTACTACAGTTCTTTCTAAGCCTTAAGAATTGGGCATAAGGTACATTTTTAATCCATGCTGGGAAATGGCAACTAGAAGCTGGAATATAACTATTAGCATCCACATTTTTACACATACAATTTGTACTTGTATCTATTAACTGATCTGGCTTACTTTCCAATACAACGTCAAGGTAATCAATACTAGTACTACTCTGTTTAGTTGTGAAGACTAAATTATATTAATTTTTTATTAAAATAAGTTATAAAATCCTTAATACTATCATCGTCACCTTTCCAAATAAGAACAAGGGGGTATTGTTGTTTGCTCTAATTATTCTCTGTTAGTGACCCCAGATTGCAGCTTAGCTAGAATGCAATTATTCGGAGATAGATCCAAAAGATCCCAAAAATGTAGATCGATCTTTTTAGATGACGATCACATTCCAGATCTAGAGGATGGTGGTGATGACTACACCTATTACCTCTCAAATATGGAAAAACTAGCAATTAAAGAATTGAAAAACTGGTATGACATTATAACGTTAGAGAAATACCTAGAGGTAGGTCGTATACCGAGAGGTTTGCGGCTATCTAAAGCTCCAACCCTTGGTACTCAAGATGACGTATTTTTGACAAACTGGTATAGAATTCTAGATGAAAGCTCGGCCAAATTGCTGGGACTCATTATCTCTGAAAGGAAAAAAGATTTGATAAGAATTGAGGAAGATATGGGTAAGCTTGATAAATTAGTGGCTAAATTTGAGAATAATGAAGAATTTAAAAATGAGGTTAATAATATACAATTCAAGTTGGATCGTTTGGAAAACGATATTATATCTACCAAACAGAGGAAGTTCATTAGGGACAAAAGAGATTATGATAATGGTAAAATACATAATTGGGCATCTTCAGATATAAGAGAAATTATGAATGGACAAGTAATGTCTAATAGATCCAATAATGGAGATAACAATTGGGAACAAATGCCACAAAGCCAGTCGAGATATCGACATAGGTCTGAGTGGCAACAAATTAGAGTCAGACCAAGAAGAGACTCATCAAATCAGTCCCCTTGGTCAAGGAGAGATAATATTGGTTATCCTGTTCAAAGGAACAGATTTGACCCACTTAGATCTCTTTCTCCTAATGATTATCGATCCCATCATTTTTTAGGGGAAAAGAAGGAAGTCAAATTTCCAAGTACACAAAGGAGGGAAGAATTGTTTACAAGGCTAGATTCCCATCAAGGGGTAAAGAGAGGTTTAAGGTTAGGAGGAGGGGAAAGAGAGGAGGGAGGAAACTCCCCCCAAAAAAGACGAGCCAATTATTTCCAACAAGAAAGTGCTCGAGCAGCATTATCAACCTATCCCAGAAATAACTTTCTCTCCCACAGATTTCGTTATTAGAAAAGGGGCTGAAATTCGCAACTGACCTCCATGTGGACAAGTTTAACCTCTTCATCGATCTTAATAAATTTGTTCGAAATCTAACAGTCCAAAGGCATTTTTTAAAAAACCCTACTCCCAAATTGGATTATAGGCCAAAAGTGAAACCTTTGGTTTCTCTACCCTCGAAATTCTACCCAGTTGAGTCTAGAGGTAGCTATTTGGACATTTTTTATGATAATGTCAAAGAAGATTTTAGAAAATTGAAAGTTCGAAATACTAAATTTAATGGCAATTTGAATCCGTGTGAACAGCAAGCGGTTAGACAGCTCAAAAAAGATGATGATTTAGTCACTAAAATAGCAGATATGGGTGGTGCTGTCGTTATACAAGATCATGAGCTTTATTTAAAAGAAGCTTATAATATTCTTAACGACGGCATGACCTATAAAAGGTTGACTTGTAACCCGACAGAGCAATTTCAAGAGGAATTATTTAAGTTATTAAATGATGCGAATAAAAAGGACCTTACTTGTGTTGAAGAATTAAATTATAGGATATAATAAAAATCCTAGAGTGTCACAGTTTTATCATATACCAAAGGTCCATAAGAATAAGGAAACTCCCCCAGGACGACTCATAATTTTGGGCGTCTAATCTTTAACCTGCAATTTATCTCATTATTTAGATCTTAAATTGAAGCCCTTTGTTAAAAATTTGAGATCCTATCTCAAAGACTCTACAACGCTTTTGAGACTTTTGAAAGAGTTTAAATGGTCATCTACTTATACCTGGTTGACCATCTACGTGCAGGCTTTATATTCTTCAATTCCTCATTCAGTAGGAATTGAAGCAGTTAACAAGACCCTTTGTAATGTTTCAAGCATAGATGATGCAGAGAGAGGATTTATTTTGAATGGTTTAAGGTTTATTCTTGAACATAATTTTTTCGTTTTTGAGAACGAGTTTTTTATACAAAAGCAAGGTACGGCAATGGGTACAAAGGTGGCGCCCTCATATGTTAATCTATTAATGGGTCAATGGGAGGACCAGTATATTTTTAATTCTAAATTTGATAAGAACAATATTATGTTATCTTATTTGGAAAGGTGACGATGATAGTATTAAGGATTTTATTTCTTATATTAATAAAAATGAATATAATTTAGTCTTCACATCTAAACAGAATAGTACTAGTATTGATTACCTTGACGTTGTATTGGAAAGTAAGCCAGATCAGTTAATAGATACAAGTACAAATTGTATGTGTAAAAATGTGGATGCTAATAGTTATATTCCAGCTTCTAGTTGCCATTTCCCAGCATGGATTAAAAATGTACCTTATGCCCAATTCTTAAGGCTTAGAAAGAACTGTAGTAATATATCTAAATTCCATCAACAGTCGGAAATGCTGAAAGATAGATTTAGTGAAAGAGGCTATAAGAAGGAGGAAATAGAAAGAGCAGCTACGAGAGCTCTGGGTTTAGAAAGAGATGAACTGTTAATAGAAAGAACAAAGGTCCCTGATGAAAGGTTTTCTAATTATAGACCTTTTATCACCCAGTTCAATCGAGAAAATAAGTCTATAAGAAATGTATTGAATAGGCACTGGAATATACTATTGAAGGATCCAATATTAGGCCCAATTCTTCAACAGAATCCTAAACTTGTGTTCAAAAAGGCTAGAAATATGAAGAGTATTCTAGCACCTAGTAAATTAAGATCTAAAAATAGACAAGAAACTAGTTGTATTAATTCTGGTCATTTCCCTTTAAGTAGGGGCTGCTTTCCATGTAGGAAGTGTATTTTCTGTAAATTTATGGACAAATCACCATTTTATTGGATTGATGATAAGGGGAAGGAATATATGATAAAGGATAGAATAACTTGTGATACAGAATTTGTTATATATAAAATCACATGTGGATGTAACAAAGTTTATATAGGGAAAACGAAGAGATGTTTGAAAATACATATCCAAGAGCACTTGAGAAATATTAGGGATAAAATCCGTATTCACAGTTTACCCAGACATTTCGAAGAAGCACATGGGTCTGATTGTAGAAGCTTCAAGTTTTCAGCTCTAGAGCATATAAAATTAGACCCTATGGGGAGAGATAGGGAATTAGAACTTTCAAAAAGAGAATCCTATTGAATTTACTCATTAGATACCCTTGCCCCTAGGGGTCTTAATGAAAGCATAGACATTGTGTTGTTTTTACATAATTAGAGAGAGCTGTTCGGTACCCCCCATATTCTGTTGTCTGTAAGTTCCTTCTTTTTTTGTCTGTGAGTCTTATTCATTTTCTTGATTAAATTATATGTTTGTGAACAGATACGAACACTAGGTTTGAGCGGAAGCTATATTATAAGTAAATTGCATAGTGATTTAGACTGTCCCTGTAAAGCTGTGATTCTGGCTAGAGAGTCTCTATCTATATACTTTTTATACATATAGTGATTATGGTTAGCACCAATCACTCTTTGTCTAGAATATTGATGTTAGTTTTATTAATTGTGAATGTGCGTTATATAACATTATGATTATTATTAATATGATTGTACACCTATAGCTTTTTATTGAGATGCCTCGAGTGTTATCTATCGAAGGGTTATATTGCACTAGGAGGCCGGAATGGCTTAGAGGATGGAGAGCGGGTTTGTGATATCTGGCCGGGAGGAGGAACGCAGGCTGTGAGGCTTGCTTTCCATGGTTGGATAGCCCGGATGCTGACGAGTTGATGGGAGTGGAAGTGTCAGCTTGGTTGGAGGATGTAGGGCGTCGCCGTCGGCCAGGCTGGAAGTTGTAGGGCATCGCTGGCACACCAAGCCGTAAGTGGAACGCAAACTGCGTTCCACATACATCGGGACCCAGAAGTGAGCGCCCGCGATTGGAGGGGTTCACCACCTTCTGCCGAGTGTACACAGGCGCTTGAAGCTTGTGTTCCATATACCGGAACTCGGGTGCAGGTCTTTATGAGAAGTGGGGCTAATTATTACCCCCAGGTGTGACTTGTTGAAGGGTTTTACTAGATATTGTTATATACCATTTTGTTAAGGAAAATATGGATTATATGTGTTGTTGCACTGAATCTGAAATTCACTAATTCCAGGTTATAGATCAAATTTCAAATTTTGTAAGCCGAGTTTAGCTGTTTAATTCAGTTTGTAAAGGTCAAGGTATCACTTCCTGGGAGAGGGTATAAAAATACACTGCTGTTCCATTAGTAACAGGTACAGCTTGCTGAACCAGCTATCTTTTGGCTCCTGTGGTAAAGGATTGGAATGTAAGTAAATATAGGATTTATGTTTATGCTTTGAGACTCTCTATGCAGGATACAGTTAATAACAACACTTGTAATTTTGTTTTGTCTTTGAATTATATTCAGTATATGCAATTTTGATTGTATTATAGTACATAAAGATGCTGCCATCTATTGACTGGTATTCTAAATGATAAGTCTCTTTAAAGGTCATTTAGTTTAGGTATGACTAATTATTTGAGTGTGCTTGGTAAAAGTTGGAGCTATTTGAGTTATATTGTATTAAAGCATTGTGATTAGCACTTAATTATCAAGCTGATTAGTCACATCTGGTTTGTTATTTATGAGCTATATTAGATTAGAGTATTTTCAAACAATATTACCAGCTGTGTAGCTATATTAGTCTCTGCTTTTAAATCAGAGACAATTTAAATGCTGTATTATCACTAAATCATCAAATAAATAAATTGCTGTATATGCTATGTCCTTTTATAGGCAAATTTATTTTTTACTAATCAATTTAGTTTAAGTAGAGACAATTTAAATAGTGGATTATTACTAAATCATGAAGTAAATGAATTGCTGTTATGTCTTTTTATAGGCACATTTATTCATTGTTTGCATCCTGTCCACGAATTTTAAACAAACTGTCAAGTGAATCCTTTCATCCCCCAAAATAAGTTTTGTAGCGGGAGAACTGGGTTGTTGTGGTGTGATCCCGTCTTATTACAAATAGAATTGTGGGTTCATTGCTACAATGGTATTTATAGGATACTCCCTTTATATGTATTCTGTGATCTTCCTCTAGTTCATGTTTTTAATAGAACTGTTGTAGATAATGTTAAATGTTGACTGGTTATACCTTGCACTTTTACACCCATGTATTTCTGTTTCTAAAGATGTACCCCTGATGAAGTTCCATTGTCGAACGAAACGCATTGGGTTCTTCATTTTTGTATGCTTTCGTTGAATGTAAGCGTTTTTATAGACATAAAAGTGTTTTATGCTATTAAAATTATACATTTTTAAATAAAAAAGTGTTCTTCATTTACTGATAGTGGCCATTGTGGCCCTCTTTTGGGTGTATTTTGGTGTGAGGGTGTCTTTCAGTTTAAACTGTAAAGAATTGTCGTGTATCAGGAAAAGAACAGCGCATCTACAATTCCTATAAAGGAGAAACAAGAGTTTTACAACAACAGTTCTTCTAAGTGAAAAAGAATATTTCATTCCATCTCTTGATATTGGACTGATCATTTTTATAGTTATCTATTATCTTCTAGTAGAGTGTACCAATTGGTGCCTTTTATATATAAAAAGTCTGTTCCATTTAAAATCTAAGTGCCCTTTATTCTCCTCTTGTTTTTTTGTGTCTATCTACTATATCTGTCTAACAGCGATATAGGAGTAAGGTGCAGCTCTTTAAAAATTTAAAATTGATTTGTTAGGTTGTTTGATTTCTCTAAACTAGCGCAAAGGGGGTATTGTTGTTTGCTATATATATATATATATATATATATATATATGTGTGTGTGTGTGTACTGTCCTCCTCCATGACCATATAGTAAACATAACTACATAAAAGCTCCGCTTTCAAATGGCTGGCAGGATTGCATATGACCCACAGGCTGTATTTTGCTCAGCCTTTATCTAGACAGAATGGCTTGTTGTTACATGATTAGATTTACAGGCTCAGTAGTGAGCTGTTTATGGAATTTATTTTGGCACACATGCAGGCATGAAGTAATAACCAAAAGGTTATTCAACCAAAAAGTGACCTTTTACAGTATCTTTGCTTTGGGTTTGGTGACATTGACTGAAGTGCAACCAAGTAGAGATGAACTGTATATTCCAGTTTGATGTCATTGGGTAGTGACATGAAATTTCATTGAGCAGCTGCATAAGACTTGTAAAGAACAGGTGAGTTGTATAGAGGAATTAGGGATCTATTTACTAAGCAGTGTAAGGAGACAGAGTGATAAGGTGCCAGCCAATCAACTCCCAACTGTCATTTTTCAAACACAGCCTGTGAGATGGCAGTTAGTAATGGATTGGCTGGCACCTTATCACTTTTCACTCTGTCTCCTAACACTGCTTAGTAAATAGACCGCTTAGTCTGCATTGTGACTGTAGTGGCATAGGGATGCATTATATAATGGTACACAGCTGTATTTTAGAGAGGCATGGCACTCAGATTAGCACAACGGGGTAGACAAGACTATATTGAGTAGTGGGACGAAATTGCATTCTGTAGTGAAATGGTATTGTATTGTATAGTGTTGTGGCTGTTTAGTGCAGAGTTTCCCAAACTCAGGTTTTAAGGATATCTGTGCTTGAGAAATGGTAACTTAATTAGTACCTCATTCATTTTAGTTTAACTATCTGGATGCAATGAGGGATAGTTTTAAAACCTGGACTGTAATGGTGGAGTTTTGGAAACTATGTTTTAGTGGCTTAGGGATAAATTCAGTATTGGCATATGACTATATTATATAGTGGTAAAGGACACAAGGAGAGGGGGAGTTGTTTAGGAGTATGTCATTTGCATAGTGTTGTAGGGGTGGACTGTGAGCTTATCCAGGAAAAATTAAGAAATTGTCCTCATAAATCCATTGGGGGCCGCTCAACATAATAGTACAGTATGCAGGGTGCAGAATGAATTATACCTCACCAGGTAGTAGATTTCCAACCATATTAGCCTGGAAAATTCTACTACTTTACAGAGTGTGTGCAGCGGTATGAGTCTGTGCTGTATAGTGGGATGACGCTGAATTGTATATTGACATATGGCTGCATTGTATAGTGGAATGGGTCTGAGTAGTGCAGTGGCATATGACGGCATGGAATGATGATACATTGCATAGTGGTATGGGACTAAATGCAGCACTATGCAGTGATGTTGAACTGCATTGTACAGTGGAGTGTAACTCCTTTGTTTATGGTATAGGGCTGTACTGAATCTGTGTCATATGGTTGCATTAAATGGAAGGAATGGATTTTAATAAATGTCTTTGACCCCTACTGTATATACTAAAATGCAAATTGTAGTGTGATATTTTTGACTAAATTTGCATTGTGAATTTAGAAAATATCACATGAATGCACTAACATCGGTATGCAGGGACAGAACTTGCCATAAAGCTCGGTACCTGTGAATTCTGTCCGCACACTTTTCTCTGTATTTTTCAATAAAAATACAGGGAAAATGTGTCTGCTCATGGGCTACTGGAAAACACCCATTTTCACATTATTTTAGCAACAATAATGTTAATAAATATGCCCCTTAAAGTTGAAATATATATTAAATGTGAGTTTATATGTATACCAGGTGGATGTTCTCAGGAATAGCAAAGGGAAGGGGTGTGAGCAGATTACACTTTACAACACTGCCCATAGTCCATAAATTACACATAAATTACACCATACGCTGAAAGCTGAGAAAGGTTTTCAGAACAGTTGCACAAAATGTTCTTCTCATTTTGCATTTTGCATATTTTCATAGCAGAATTTAACCTTATGTTTGCTATTGTATCTCAATGGCACTGCATACTGTAATGCATGTTTTAGAGTGTGTGAATAGGTCCAGTGTACCTGACCCATACTGTACATAAGCATTCATTCCTTGGCTAGATGATTTTATTTAATCCAGTGGTTCCCAAACTCCCTAGCAGTCAAGGTTATCAGGATATCAATACTTAAGAATTAGTACCACAGTCAGTTTGATTATGCCATTTATGCACAAGCACGGATATCCTTAAAACCTGGAATGTTAGGGTGCATTGAGGCATGAGTTTTGGAATCTCTGATTAATTGCTACATAAAATTCATTGACCTGGAAATAATTAGACATTTTCCCACCTCATTACACATGTTATGTTATGGACACAAAACGAATTAAAAATTTTGCACATTGATTAAATGTTTCATTTAACTATATGAACTTGGCTGACAATCCTTAGATTCACTGACCAATGATCAATGGGGAAAAAGTAGAGCTGAGCAGTTTGGTTTTCCTGAAAAACAAGCACACCTGAATTTAGGGGTTCCAAGTCGAATCGAGTCCCATCTTGGATAAATTTTGGGGTTCAGAGTAGAACCGTGTCCTTGCTCAGGTCTTTTGTAAGCTTGGAATTTGGATCCAAAAAACAAATCTTGGTATTGGATTTCATGTAAACCGGTTCAAATTGTAAATGTTGTTATCAATTTTTAAAGAAACCAAAACTGAATCCGAACCAAAACAATTGAGGGTGGTTTTACTAAAACCAAAACACAGGGATCCGCGCACATCTCAAGAAAAAAAAAAACACAAAAATATATGGTGTTTCAATATTTTTTTTTTACTTTGGACAGAAAAAATTGAGTAACTCTTCAAACTCACCAAGTTCCCTATTTTTAAATAGTATATAGAAGGGGTGAGCGGGTTCGGATTTCTGAAATCTGAACCCCCCCAAGCCCTCCCCGATCCGAGGCCGATCCAAGTCAGGCTCGTCTTTTCCCGCCTGACTCGGATCTGAAATCGAGGCAAAACGTCATCATCCCGCCTTCCGGGTCTAACGGGTTTTGGATTCTATATAAGGTACCCGCGTCGGTGCCATTTTCTCACTTGGCTGTGGACAGTGAAGAGGGAGGGTGGGAGTTAGGGCTGGCTGTGTAGTGTACTGTAGTGCAGTGTAGTGTTGTGCTGTGCTGCGCTGTGCTGCTGTTGTCCATAGGGAATGTGTCCAATCCTCCAAAGTCCATAGGGGCTGGCTGTGTTGTGCTGTGCTGCTGTTGTCCATAGGGGCTGTGTCCACTCCAAAGTCCTGTGTAGTGTCCCAGTCCTAAAGGGGTGCTGTAGTGTTGTCAAGGGGGTGCTCTGTCCATCAGGGGTGCTCCCCCCAAGTGGAAAATTTTTTTATATTTTTTCTGTGTTTGTGAATTGTGTGCGCAGTAGCCGCACGTGCATCAACAAAGTAGCGCCAAGCGTGCGCCTGTGTCACAAGTAAAGGGCAGGCTGGCTTGACCGTTAAAGGGTGCTGTAAACCCCAAAGTGCACTCCAAACAAAATAAAAAAAATATTTTCTGTGTTTGAGAATTGTGTGCACTGTGGCTGCACGTGCATCAACAAAGGAGCAGCGCCAAGCGTGCGCCTGTGTCCCATAAGTAAAAGGCCAGTTGGCTTGTCCGTTAAAGGGTGCTGTAACCCCCAAAATAAACTCCAAACAAAAAAATATATATATTTTCTGTGTTTGTGAATTGTGTGCACTGTGGCTGCACGTGCATCAACAAAGGAGCAGCGCCAAGCGTGTGCCTGTGTCCCATAAGTAAAGGGCCAGCTGGCTTGTCCATAAAGGGCTGCTGTAACCCCCAAAGTACACTCCAAATAAAAAAAATATATATTTTCTGTGTTTGTGAATTGTATGCACTGTGACTGCACGTGCAACAACAAAGGAGCAGGGCCAAGCGTGCGCCAGTGTCCCATAAGTAAAGGGCCAGCTGGCTTGTCCATTAAAGTGTGCTGTAACCCCCAAAGTACACTCCAAACAAAATAAAAAAATATTTTCTGTGTTTGTGAATTGTGTGCACTGTGGCTGCACGTGCATCAACAAAGGAGCAGCGCCAAGTATGCGCCTGTGTCCCATAAGTAAAGGGCCGGCTGGCTTGTCCGTTAAAGGGTGCTGTAACCCCCAAAGTACACTCCAAACAAAATAAAAAAATATTTTCTGTGTTTGTGAATTGTGTGCACTGTGGCTGCATGTGCATCAACAAAGGAGCAGTGCCAAGCGTGCGCCTGTGTCCCATAATTAAAAGGCTGGCTGGCTTGTCCGTTAAAGGGTGCTGTAACCCCCAAAGTACACTCCAAACAAAATAAAAAAATATTTTCTGTGTTTGTGAATTGTGAGCACTGTGGCTGCACGTGCATCAACAAAGGAGCAGCGCCAAGCGTGCGCCTGTGTCCCATAAGTAAAGGGCCGGCTGGCTCATTTCTTAAAGGGTGGTGTAACTCACAAAGTGCACTAGTCTCCAACAAAAATAAAAAAATATTTTCTGTGTCTGTGTGCAACTTAGCCGCAAGTATATATCAATATAACATAAATGGAGGACCAAACTTTCTCTGATAAAAATAAAATAAGGAAAGATCAAGAACCACTTCCTCCTAGTGCTGATGCTGCTGCTGGGAGTTGTTCATCATCCCAGAGAGGAAGTAGGAACACCACTACTTTTACTAAACAATTGACCCTCCAACAGTCATTAGCGAGGAGGATGAAGTACGACAGCAGTCATCCTGAAGCAAAACATATAACTGAGGCCTTGGCTGCTATGTTGGTGTTAGACGTGCGTCTGGTATCCGCCATTAGTGCAGTGGGATTTAGACAATTGATGGAGGTAGTGTGTCCCCTTTTCCAAATCCCGTCTAGATTCCACCTGCATCCTCAAAGCAGCAGCGACAAGCGTGTGCCTGTCTGTTAAAGGGTGGTGTAACCCTCAAAGTGTGCTCCACAAACAATAAAAAAATTCTTCTTTTTTTTCTGTCTTTGTGAATTGTGTGGTCTGTAGCCGCACCTGCATCCTCAAAGCAGCAGCAACAAGCATGCGTCTGTCTGTTAAAGGGTGGTGTAACCCTCAAAGTGCGCTCCACAAACAACAAAAAAAATCTTCTTTTTTTTCTGTCTTTGTGAATTGTGTGGGCTGTAGCCGCACCTGCATCCTCAAAGCAGCAGCGACAAGCATGCGTCTGTCTGTTAAAGGGTGGTGTAACCCTCAAAGTGCGCTCCACAAACAATAAAAAAATTCTTCTTTTTTTTCTGTCTTTGTGAATTGTGTGGGCTGTAGCCGCACCTGCATCCTCAAAGCAGCAGCGACAAGCATGCATCTGTCTGTTAAAGGGTGGTGTAACCCTCAAAGTGTGCTCCACAAACAATAAAAAATTCTTCTTTTTTTTCTCTGTCTTTGTGAATTGTGTGCACTGTAGCTGCACGTGCATCAACAAAGGAGCAGCGCCAAGCATGCGCCTGTATCCCATAAGTCTGTTAAAGGGTGGTGTAACCCCCTAAGTGCTCCAAAAAAGAAAAAACTTTTTTTTTTCTGTGTTTGTGACTTGTGTGCGATGTAGCCGCACGTGCATCAACACAGTAGCAGTGCCAAGCATGTGCCTGTGTCATAAGTCAAGGGCCGGTTTGGACATCTTGTCCGGACTGAAGGACGTGCAAACAATTTCTAACAAGTCTACTGTCACTGCATATGATACTGTCCTCAAAGCAGCAGCGTCAAGCATGCGTCTGTCTGTTAAAGGGTGGTTTTACCCACAAACTGCGCTCCAACAAAATAAAATAATCTTCTTTATTTCTGTGTTTGTGTGTGAAATGTATGCGCAGTAGCCGCACCTGCATCCTCAAAGCAGCAGCGACAAGCGTGCGTTTGTCTGTTAATGGGTGGTGTGACCCTCAAAGTACGCTCCACAAAAAATAAAAAAATCTTTTTTTTCTGTCTTTGTGAATTGTGTGGGCTGTAGCCGCACCTGCATCCTCCAAGCAGCAGCGACAAGCATGCGTCTGTCTGTTGATGGATTACATCGGTGATAGCATCCAAGTAGGCATGTCACACAGTCCGTACCTGTACTGGCAGGAAAAAGAGGCAATTTGGAGGTCCCTGTACAAACTGGCTCTATTTTACCTCAGTTGCTCCCCCTCCAGTGTGTACTCGGAAAAAGTGTTTACTGCAGCTGGGAACCTTGTCAGCGAAAGGTGTAGGAGGTTGCTTCCACAAAATGTGGAGAAGATGATGTTCATAAAATGAATTATCAACTCTTCCAGGGAGACCAGCCTCCAGAACGTACAGAGGGACCTGTGGTTGTGGATTCCAGCAGGGACGAATTAATACTCTGTGAGGATGAGGATGTTCACAACACTGAAGAGGGTGAGGAATCGGTGGATGAGGAGGATGAGGACGACATCTTGCCTCCGTAGAGCCAGTTTGTGCAGGGACAGATTAATTGCCAGCTTGTTTTGTGGGGGCCCAAACGAACCAATCATTTCAGCCACAGTCGTGTGGCAGACCCTGGCGCTGAAATGATTGGTTTGTTAAAATGTTCATGTCCTTTTTATACAACATAAGGCTGGGTGGGAGGGCCCAAGGACAATTCCATCTTGCACCTCTTTTTTTTCTTTGAATTATGTACTGTTTTGGGCCTAGTTTTTCAAACTGCCATCCTGTCTGCCACTGCAGTGTCACTCCTAGATGGACCATGTGTTTGTGCCGCCCACTCATGTCGCTTAGCATAGTCATCCAGCTACCTTGGTGCAACCTTTTGGACATAAAAACACTATTGTGAGGTGTGAGGTGTTCAGAATAGACTGGAAATGAGTGGAAATTAAGGTTATTGAGGTTAATAATAGCATAGGAGCAGAAAAACCCACAAATTCTGTGATTTTAGCTGTTTTTATGCTTTTTAAAAAAAAAATACAGATCCAAAACACAAAACCCAGAACCCAAAACATGGAAGGGTGGTTTTGGCAAAACCAATCCAGATCCAAAACACGAAGAAAGATCCAGATCCAAAAGCAAAACACAAAACACGAAAAGTGGCCGGTGCACACCCCTAGTATATTATCCCTTTAGGTCTTCTCAAAATAAATCAAAAATGTGATGCGCTGGAGTTCTCCTTGAGAGAGTGAGTCAAGGCCCATAGAAAGGACAGTGGCTGCTGGATGCAGGGAGGAGATGGAGTGCACAGGCATAGAAGGGGTGGGTAATTAGTCAGAAAAAGGAAACTGGAACAAGTTTAAGGGATTTGGGAAGGTGTCACCAAACACAGTCTAATGTTTCTCATCCTGTAACTGCCAACACTGAACGATATGTCATTCAGTGTAGGCACCCTCCCTCATCCCTGAAGATGCACAATCTGTCATTATTGGCAGATTGACCGGCATGTTCAGGCGATGATTAATGTTGAAAACGACCAGCGGGAGCGTTCATTGCTGGTCATTTTCAACATTTTAATGCCCGATTTGTGACCGATTATCGTTCAATCGCTCATTTTAATCACCTAGTGGATACGCGGCTTAAGGCAAACATAAGAATGTTCTTGCAGATTAGTGTTGCTAGCAGGCTTTTCCCTTCATGGCATTTACAGAATTTTACAAGAAATCTCTATGATACAGCTGAAGCTACTTTGATTGTGTATGCAAGAGCAAAAACTTATACATGATATCACACTCTTCATCCATGGCCAAGCAATCTAGAGGGAAGATTGGTATTTAAAGAGATTTATAAAATAATCATATATATATATATATATAGGGTTGGATATGTGATCCCGGCGCTGAGAATGCAGAATCCCAATGGAAAAAATCCTGAAGCATGCAGGTAAGTATTCTAAACCTTAACCCTAACCAACCGCCCCTCGCATCCTAACCCTAACCTTCACCTTCGGCAGCCTAACCCTAACCGCCTCCTGTAGATTAATGTTATTCCTCCCCTCCTGCAGCCTAACCCTAACCCTAGTGCCTATCCCTCTCCCTAACCCTAAGCCACCCCTAACCCTAACACTCACTTTCGGGATCGCAGCCATCAGGATTCTGTACCTGGGATTCTGACTGCTCTCGGGATTCTGGCACTGGGATACTGACTGCTGGCATTGTGTGCGCCTGGGATGCCAACTACATCCCAAATATATATCCATGTTAAATGTTCCACTATTTTAAAGTGCAGTCCAGTACTCCCATTTATCAGTAATATAACAGAAAAGACCATCTATAGTCAAACAATAATAGTTCCACTTATTGCCTGAAGTCTGGAGGTGGGGTAAAAATGGATCTCTGACCCCTTACCTAGCATATAATGTAGAGCAAGATGACCACCTTCATTACTGCAAACTGGGTGGTGGCACTTGTTGCACTACTTTAGGTACGGAATGTTGTATTGCTTATATAAATATAGATTGTAAATAATGTATTGTAATGCAACAGGTTGCCAAATGCCACAGGTCAATGCATTTTCTCATCCCTACACTCAGACACACTTTTAGGACTGTAGTTTTACTATCTCTCTTTACCGAATATTTTCTGCTGTTGAATCCCAAGTTTAAACTGTATGGATTTATTTTTTCTGTGACAGGTGGAAATATGGACTGGTACAGCACACTTGTCCTCTTGTTTATCTTTTGTCTGTCCTATATCATCCTGAGCTTCATGAAGATATTTAAGGAGAAAGCAACACTTCCCCCTGGACCCATGCCTCTGCCATTCATCGGGAATCTTCTACAGCTCGACACCAATGACATTGTCAACTCACTCATGAAGGTGAGTGAGACTAAATAGTAAAATATGGAGGTTAGTGTGCCTACATTACAATGAGGTTTTTAGGACATAGGTATTATAATATATTTACTATTATATATACAAACAAAACATATTTTTGAATAGCTTCATTGCAAAAGGGCTCACTAATTTATAGGTGAGCATATTTTGTCCTCCTGAATTATTGTCCAAGAGTAGGAGGTGTGCATTTGTTGCATGTGGTATCTTGAAGGTAGATATTTCCTAAACTACAGTACTTTGTCATGTAATTATATACATTTCAACATCTACAATCGAATATGGTAAATAATTGTGTCTGCTTGTTTCCCAACTGCATTAACCAATGCTGAATTTATTGATCTTTATATTATCCCAGACTTGAGTCCATAAGGTGGATTGTGTAGCTCCCATAATTGTGCTAATGGGGGCATGGCAGCAGCAGATTGGGGGTATTGCACATTCTGGGAAGGCGTTTTTTTTTAGACAAATGTAATTTCTTATGCCACCCACCATGGAAACACCTGCCTCCACTGCAAAACATTACTCTCAAATTCAGACAAATGTGCTGATTATGTCTTAGAGGGTAAGGAAGAGCTCTAGGTGCATTAGATTCACTGTATGGACCTCCAAGTGCCACTCCTGAGGCCAAGGCACCACACTCCAAATACCTCCCAGGAAAGTGACAAAACCGATAAAACCAGCTATATCAGTAAGCAGCTGCAGTGCAGGGCTACTCAGAGAAGGTGACTATAAATGTGTTCCTCATTAAAATTATGCAAGAGATGGTACCATGCAATGAGATAATTATTGCTCTTCCGAGACAGAAGACTAAAGTGAAATTACATTTCACCCCCACTGTAACCTTCTCCACCTTCTGACAAAATGCTGGACCCTTGGGAATCACCCAGACATGAAATATTAAAAAGGCCCAATAATGACTGCATTTAACCAAAGCTGCTACCTGAGCTTCAACAATTTGTCAAGATGTAAGCGAGAAGCACTAGGTACAGTGTCAATTTCAAAGCCCATTTTATACAGATGTGTCCACCTACATCTATCCTCCATGCACTACAAGTTGTGCTACACATAATGCATGTGCACTGTGTGACTCGGTTGCGCCGAGCTTCTTTTTGTGTGACTTTTCCATTGAAATACATCTTATTCACAAAGCGATACAAATAGGTCACGCAAGATGCTTCTGCTGATTAAAATGATATGTGGCATGTCTATATTCTGTATGAGACTACGATTATATCTGCATGCAAAATGCTATGTTACAGTGTCAGTGGCTGTGACACTGTGACATAGCATTTTGCATGCAGATACAGCATTGTATCAAAATCACAATGGTGCAGAGAAGTGAAAATTAAAATTTCACATACTCCTTCCAAATTATGTAATATGGGATCAAATGTACATATCTGTCATCCTCATCTGGGAAATGCTTCAAAGAAGTAAGCACATAAAAAAATAAAACATGTATATAGTGCAATACTGATATGGGTAAATAATTTATTTTACCAATGCATAAAATCAACATATACAATGCAAATAAATATATATAAAATGTCAAGTCCAGTCCAAGAGGTATTGGCTGCCTATCAGATGTAAGAGGGGCATAAGCATATACAGTAAGTATGGGTATGAGGTCCCGGGAACTCAACCATCCATACACCAAATAGCTGACCCCTCTTGTGCAATTTTGGCCATCCTCCTGGGTCCCGCTATCAATGATTATAATTGCTCAGTTGTGATTTTTATCCTTGCTAACCAGAAATGGTGAAAATTAATGCTGGAACGCAAATGCGTTCCACGTATAGGAAGTTCCTGGTGCATCACTTCTGGTTTCACCACTGTTGGGTACAATCTCTGTCCCTATGTGAAATAAATCCATACAGATATTCTTTCATGAGAGGAACTCTCTTATCATAGTCAGATGTGACATTGCTATGCATTCTAAAGTCCAGGGAACATAACAAACCATGCGTTTCAACGTAAAAAAACATTAAAAAAATGACATTTGATCAGCGTAAAATTATACTAAAAATAATTTGAACTAATTTTAAGTCTGTTCTCAATTCCCCTGGTGTCAGAGTTTTTAAATCAAAAACCTATTTCATTTCTATTCTGGACATTTTATTTTCCAAGTCCCTAGATAGCCAGGTGGTAGAAACCTGCTCTATACCCCAAAAGTTGATAATATCGGGGGCATTAGAGCAATTTTTTGTATGAAGTGTGAAGCTAAAGGGTGAGTGAGAAGGCCTTTGCAAATATTGTATATACTGTATGCTCTGAAATTTTGGTTTTTAACACCCTTGTAGTTTTGCCTAGATATAGTCAATCATATTTGCATTCCAGAGCATATATTACATTCTTAGAGTAACAGATTAAAAAATGGTTGACCTTATATGTTACTCCCTTAACCATAAAGTCAACCATTTTCTTAGCTTTATTTAGATTTTTTTTATAGTCCTGCAAGGTAGACAGTTCTCACACCAATGGAATCCCATTGTGCGGATACCACTCTTCTCTCTTCCACAAGGCAACTTCTGATTAATTTTTCCTTTAATGAAGGTGCTATCCTATATATGAAAACTGTTTTTTCAGGAAGATTTTTTTATAATTTATCTTATTTAAATATTCTCTTTTCCATTTTATTATTTTTTTTAAAAATGTATGTGATCCATATTGTGAAGGCCCTATCAAATGTATTCAAGTCAATATCATTATTTGATGCACTATTGTTCTCAATAAGGAGATATTCCCTTTTGACTATGACTAAAGGTAAAATGAATAATACAATTATTTTGGTTTGATCTCTCACAAAAAGTATTCACGATTTCTAAACTTCCTCTCCAAATAAAAAACACATCACCTATGAAGTATTATGTTATTTAGCCAATTGTGATGTTTTTTGCTCTGCTTATTAATCTACATATTAGAATCTGTCTCTTCTTATGTGTTTTGTCTCTATTTGACCCTGATCAATGTAACTGGACAGATCTAAAAGACAATCTCCTTTTGACTATGAGTAAAGTTAAAATGAATATAAAAATTATTTTAGTTCAATCTCTCACAAATGTATTCAGGACCTCTGTACTTCCTCTCCAAATAAAAAACACATCATCTATGAAGTGGTACCAGCATGTCATAAATAAATTAGCGCATCTGGGGGTGAACTTGGTGCCCATTGCTGTACTGACTTCTTGTACAAAAATGAACCATTGAGATAAAAATAATTATTTTTCAGAATAAATAGGATACTCTTTAGGATAAACTCCTTGGTATTTTAATCTAAGTCACTTTTGTTGATGAAATAAGAAACAGCCTCCCGATCAGAGAAAGGTAATACCTTCTTCCAGCCCTACAACAATTTGTCCCAAATGCCACTCTCAAATTTAAACTGAAACTTCCTATTTTGGCTCCCTAAATCAACTAGAAAATAATTGAATTACTTACCTAGAAAGCTTACCTCATTAAAAGAGTTTTATTAGAGCTTGTCCTACATATATTCCTTACAGTGGTACACACTGGTATATCCTCATAATTGCCCCAAAAGTTATTCTGAGACACACTCACTCATAAAAAACAAAGAATAACTTGGATGTATATTTACTAAAGCTTTTGGTAAAAATTCAAAACTGATGGACTTTAGAGCTGCAAAAAATGACTGACATCGACATCAGGTTTCAGTTGAAGCTAAAACCCAATGGATAATAATATTTTTTTTAGACAGCTAAAGGCTGTAGATGTTTGACAGGGAATCGGTATGATGTACCAGTGGACTGGATGCTGGCAGTCAAAAGACCGACAGCGGCATCCCGATGTTGAAGATTCTAACAGGGGCCGGTAAGTAGGCTACAGCCATTCCATCACTTGCCACTCAGCTAAGTAACCAAGTTAGGTTAAGCAATAATTATATGTTCATCCTATATTAACATTCCATTGATGCTGACTTTGCCACAGTTAACAACTATCTACCAACACAAAGCCTAGGGCCAACTCCATGCACATTCTCCAAAACATATCTGTTGCTTCAACAACACTGAATATCCCCTGAATTACTCCTGTAATTCCATTGTTTAAAATATACCTTCAGAATAGATTTGGCTTTCATGCTGGATCTACTGCTTGTGGCTACAATTGTTCTATACCAACAAGATTAGTACAGAATGTGTTGTGGTATATGGCTATTCGTTTTAGTGTAGAGGACCTTGGTGGTGGAGCCTCTCTGTCTCCTACACTCAAATAATCCAACAGTTTATGGCTGCAATTGTTATTAAGCAGAGTGAGTGTAGGAGAAATGGAGTGAAAGGCTACAGTTTTATTAATGTATGGGCCTAATGGTTTGTAGGCAGAAATATTTATTTAAAGTGTATTTATCTACTTTACATACTTCTCCATGAGTGATTTGAATGTGCCATTCAAAACAACAAGTGGGTGGTGCAGTGTGATTTACATCATCACAGCATTTCTCCATCTACCTTTGCAGGATGAGTGTTTGATCCCTTGGGAATAAAGGAGATCTCCCTCTATAGGAAACAACTATGGTTACAGCTTCTCACATACTAATGTAATGTACTGATCCTTACTATATATATATATTAAATTGCAGATCTGGAGTTCTAACATAAGCCAAGTACAGTGGGTGTGTGCAACTAAATGCTGACCAGAAAAAAAAGGCATATACTGTATGCTTGTATAAGCCATAATATTTGTGGGTGATCAAAGAGAGGTGCAAATAGTGGATGATGGTGACAGTTAATGTATTAGGTTTAATATGATATCGACTTCTGCCAGTGCATTAGAAAAAGCTTGTGACTGGTACCTGTGAAAGTGCCACTGATAATGATTGCTGCTATCTTCATTGCTTGAGCATAGACTGTGGTTTTTTAAATGTTAATAAGTAATATTGCCATTTAATTGATGCCTAAAGCCAAATGTGATTATTGCACATACAACAGTTTACAAAAGCCACTTCAGACTAAAGTACTACCTGGGTCCACTTTTTAATCAATTAAATATTTAGAGGGATGCTTCCTAAACGCTAATTACATTCACATCCAATTTTCTATTGTAGCCACATGGATTTCTACTGTAATTTTCACACGATTACCATGTCAGGAACACCCATTTCAAATTTAGGGATCTACAGTTTACATATAGAACAGATTTTCCTATTAACTACTGGTGCTTTAAATCTAGAGGCTAAGGGCAATATCCAATTAGCCCCGATGGATAGGACGCTGATGGATAGCCGAGATTGGTGAAAAACAGGGGTTATCCATGTTTTTATTTTGTTTTTGTTCACCCTATCATTTAATTGTGGTTGAAATAATAGGATCATTCTCAAAAAAACACATAGGACCCGCGATAAACTTGCAGACCTATGTGTTTTCACCATTTAGGTGGTGAAAAAACGGCACTTATCATGGATTATTTTTCAGAACACATCAGGTCCCGAAAAATATCTACGATAAGTGCCGGCGTCGGGCGACACTTTGCGGTTAATAGGATAGCCCCACCGCGATCAATTAGCATCGCTATTTTAGCACTGCTAATTTGATACTCCCCTTAATCACAGAAATCTTACGGCTGCCATCTTGCATTATGTAACATTTACTCCTAACAGTTTAATATACTTCTCAGCTTTTATACATTTTATGCAGGCTCAAAATTGTTTATACAGTATTTTTGTTTTCTTAAATCAATAATTAATATTTTGTTATAAGAGAGAAATTATACTCCCAGCCCCACCCTACTTACCTTTCCATCTCCTCCTCCTTTTCCATCACTTCTTCTCCATTTTTCTTCTTCCTTTTTTTCCATACTTGGATCTTTACATTATCATTTAGGTATTGACAAAAAGATACAATGCCCTTTAAGTGTATTTAAACCACTATTCTTCAAAACACCCTTTAATAATCTTGGTGTAACAGGATTGACATATTTTCTTACAAAGTTAATTGTAGCAAACAATGATTTGCAGAGTTAATACATTGTAATATATTTTTTTTTTATATATAACATGTTACAATAAAAATCTTTAAATGTCAAATACTTTGTATTCTACCTTGACCATTCTATACTTATGTACAAAAACTGAATTTTTTTGGGAGAAACCTGTTTATTACTTCTTTATTTCAATAAAACATTTCTGAATGAAAGAAATGATAGATTAGTAATCATTTTGGATAGAGTAACTAAAGTTATCTGATATTATTCTTATCTCTGACCCCTTTTGGGCAGAGCCAAGACTATTCCTGTAAATAGTTTTAGTTTATAAATTAACATTTTAGTTCCATTTTAACCTCCTGTGTTCATGCACATGATATTAGTGCACATGTAGATGTGTTTGTCAGTGGTATCAATAAATGAAAGCATAACTGTTCTGAACAAAATATTAGCTTATGCATTAGATTTAAATGGTGCTACTGTAGATATATTTTTTTAGATTTGTAATGTTAAGTATAAGACCTGACAATTGTTTCTATCTCTGAAAAATATCTATTAATTCGTCTTACTTTTTCACAGCTAAAAGATAAATATGGACCAGTATACACCCTGTATTTGGGACCGAAACCAGGACTGGTCATATGTGGATACAGCGCCAATAAGGAGGCTTTCATTGACCAAAATGATTTATTTGGCGAGAGAGGGGACTATCCCGTTTTCTTAAACTTCATAGGCATACATGGTAAGGTTAAAATGAACCTAAATTCCCAATTTTTCTGTTAGATCATCTATTTCAATTGACCTTAAGTAGGGATGGGACATTTTTTGGAGAATTGTAGAAAAGCAGGATGAGGTCTAGGAGAAGGATTCCATGATTGGCACGTGAAAGTAGACATGAGACAAGGGATAAAAGAAAAGAAGGGAGAAAGAATAGAAGAAATGAATGGAGGCAGGGTTGATGGGAAGAAAAGTGTAAAGAATATAAAGAAGGTTTATTAAATTAAGAATTCTAAATAAATCGCTATAGAAATTAAATTTATTTTACTGGCATCTGCTTAATTCTTTGTAAAGATCATTATCAGGAATTTTTATGGTCATAAGGTTATCCCGCTATGCCCTATCTGCCTAGGGGTTCAGTTTTATGATCTCTCAAGCAATCTGTAATTGATCTGAAAATAATGTGCCCTAGGACCTAGACCTCATACAATAATGGCTAATCATGTACAGTATGTTGCCATGCTAAACTGTAATCCTGTTTCTTTACAGTCAGACCAAGCAACAGTTTTAGTTCGTGTGTGTCCTGCTTTAGATACAACAATATATTTGCTGTTTATTTAAAATTTAAACCAATGCACAAACGTGAAGGTCAGTGTTGTAAGTAGGGTATTTGGAGATGAAAAACGGAGCCCTCTTCATGTGCCCGCTCACCACCATTTCTCATCACTCTGGGAATATTCTTTTCCATTACATATGCACCTTAATGTCCCCAGTAGTAGTGTCCCTCTTGAAATGCCCACTGTTGTAGTGCCCCTTATGCAATGTTCCCAGTAGCAGTGCCCCAGTAGTGCCACTTATACAGTGCCCCTTATACAGTGTCCCCAATAGTGCCCCTTATACAGTGCCCCCAGTAGTGATCCCCCTATGCAGTTCCCCCAGTAGTTGTCCCTCTTGTGCAGGCCCCCAGAAGTGCCCTTTATAAAGTGCAACCAGTAGTGGTCCCCCCAATGAAGTGTCCCTTATACAGTGCCCCCAGTAGTGGTCCTCCCTCTGCAGTGCCCCTTATACAGTGCCCCCAGTAGTGGTCCTCCCTATGCAGTGCCCCCAGTAGTGATACAGTGTCCCCTATACAATTTCCCTGGCCAGTAGTGCCCCTTACATATATAACACACGCAGTCATACAGCCGTGGCCAAAACTTTTGAGAATTACACAAGTATTGGTTTTCACAATGTTTTCTGCTTCAGTGTTTTTAGACCTTTTTGTCAGAAGTTACTATGGTATACTGTAGTAAAATTACAAGCATTGTCAAAGGCTTTTATTGACAATTACATTAAGTTTATTCAGAGAGTCAATATTTGCAGTGTTGACCCTTCTTTTTCAAGACCTCTGCAATTTGCCCTGGCATGCTGTCAATCTCTGCCACATACTGACTGATGGCTGCCCATCCTTGCTTAATCAATGCTTGGAGATTGTCATAATTTGTGGGTTTTTGTTTGACCACCCGCCTCTTGAGGATTGACCACAAGTTCTCAATGGGATTAAGGTCTGGGGAGTTTCCTGGCCATGGACCCAAAATTTTGATGTTTCGTTCCCCGAACCACTTAGCTATCACTTTTACATTATGGCAAGGAGCTCCATCATGCAGGAAAAGGCATTGTTTGTCACCAAACTGTTCTTGGATGGTTGGGAGAAGTTGGAGGATGATTTGGTACCATTATTTATTCATGGCTGTGTTCTTAGGCAAAATTGTGAGTGAGCCCACTCCCTTGGTTGAGAAGTAACCCCACACATGAATGGTCTCAGGATGCTTTTCTGTTGGCGCAGGTCAATCCTCTTCTCCAGTAGGTTTCCTGGGCATTAAAATTAACAGTCCAGTGTTACGATCCAATTCTGACAAAGACTATATGTGTGAGTGGCATGGCTGTCAATCAACAGCCTGGTCACTGATTGTCCTGTTGTGAAGGGTGTCCCCTGGCTGTGGTATAACACCCCACTATAAAGAGCCCAGTGCTGGTTGTGAAAAATACGGGTGACCCCTACGTATTTTGTCCCCCATATTTTCACCACCCAGACCGGCACACACAGGCCAGTTCTGGTTGTTCTTTTAGAAGGGAGACCCCTCTCCATTTGTTTTTAACACTTTTCTAGGTTTTTTTTCACACAGAAGCAATCACGGATCTTACTGATCTATGCATGTTTCTGTGTAAGTTGCACCTGGCTCATGCTAAAATCACCAGCATGAAGCAGGTCTATTATTTTGGGGATGTTGTGTTGACTTTGTATTAGATTTGGTGTCTGATTTCAAATCAAAGATTAGTTATTCAAGGGATCCTATGTTGGTCTATGTAAAAGTACCAATGTTTAGACGATATTTGATTTTAAAGGGGATTCGGTTTTATATTTGATTTCACATTCAGTTTTGATTCTCAAAATCGAATGCCAATTGAATGCAAAATCACCCAAAACACAAAATCAACCAAAATCGAACTTTGATAAATAAACCCCTCAGTCAGTACATTCTCATGCTGTATCACAAAAAGTCTGCATGTATCCTGTATGCCTGCAGCATCTGCTATAAGGGAATTCAGCATACAAGTGAACTAATCAGAATAAAGCTAAACCACAAATTTATTGTTCATTCAGATGCTCTACTTTCACCTTCCCATTAACACTTTTGGTTTGATTCTAAATCTAGGGACATTTTTTATTATATACCAACATTTTTCACACCATAGACCTGAGTTTCACGAATGGTGAAAAATGGGTGAAACGCCGGCGCTTCATTCTGCTGACGCTAAAGAACTTTGGTATGGGGAAGAGGAGTATAGAAGAAAGGATACTGGAGCAGGCAGACTTCCTCATCAAACAGTTTGAGAAAACAAAAGGTAAAATTCCTTATATAATCTTTCTGACTAAACTGATCAATTATGTTGCAGAATTTTTACTTGTTGTGTATTGTTTAACATTGTAATAGCAGTAGCAAATGCAGCTCAACATTACTTTGTGATTTCATCCATTGTCACAGTAACCAGAACTTTATTGGTTCATTAATCCTTATTTTGTAAGTGGTAGTTTAGATGGAATGGAAGGAAGGAGTAGTTTAGGATGAGGCGAGGATCAGTTGGAGGATGAAGATCAAAGTATCTAGGATAGTGCACAATGGGCATTCATGAAAACATGAGTATTGAGTAAGTGCTTGAAAGATTTAAAGTTGGATGCAAGCCTCATAAAGGGGGAATTAAGGGGGTATTAAGCCTTGGAGCATGATAAAGGAATTAATTGCATTAAACAAGGTAGAAGATGACAATTGCATGGATTGTGGTCTTGGTAACATCTCTTAAGAGGAAAGGGGGAATCGTTACAATGTTGTGAAGGTGGATGTGACAGGATTGGTTGAGCATATGGATATGGGGAGTGAACTTGAGGGTGGAGTCCATAATGACCCTCAGGCATCAAGCTTGGGGAACAGGAGAAAAGTTAAATCTATCAAGTGTAAGGGAGATTGGAAGAGGGAATGTGACACTGTTTGGAAGACATATGATAAGCTGAGGATTGGATGACAATACTGTACACTATAACTTTCCTAAAACCTTGCTGAAGCTATGTTTCTGTGTCTTTTCCCCATGCTCATTGAATTATTGTCTGTGTCAGTGATTCCAAATCAATACTTTTGTTGACATGTGGTGGCGTTATTATTATTATTATTATTTATTATTATTATCCTTTTTTATATGGCGCCACAATTGTACTGCAGCACCTTACAGAGCACATAAACAAATTTAGTGAGCAAGAAACCAGTGACCAGTAAAATACGATACAATGCAGGACTTTTACATAGTTTATACACATTGCTGCATTTCGATCATAATACTCAAATAAGCAACAGGGTATAAGTGTTAGGTGTTCTAGCAGGGAGCAGGGCCGGACTGTCCATCTGGCAATCACGGCAAATATGTGATAAATATCCCTACCAAAATGGCTGCCACCATATAGTGTAATGCAATGCAATGGCCAGAGGGAGAGATGGGCTCTAGTGTCAGAAAATCAGCACATGCTTGGCTGGAGGCAGAGCTATTGCTCCCCCTGGGTGCAGCAGATGCCCCCCCTCCCACGGGTGCCCCCCTGTGATTGTAAGAGCACCCCGCCACGATGGCAGGAGCACCCACCACCTGATGATCACAGCAGCACCAACCTGCAGGTAGGTGGTAATGCTAGAATCCCCTTAGTTGTGTGTATGTGTATGTATGTGTATATATATATATATATATATATATATTATACAATCGGGAAACCTGCTGCCTTAATACCAACAGCTGGCTTCCCGACTGTCATATCCCAGCGAGGGTGAAATGCCGGGCGTCTAGATGTAGACGCCTGTTATTTCCCTGATGCCGGAAGACAGGCGCCCGGCATCCCGATCGAAGGGATGCCGGGCACCGCAAGCGGACAGCCACGGGAGGGGGAGTGTTAGGTTTAGGGCACACGCCCGGGAGGGTTAGGGTTAGGCTAGGGGGAGGGAGGGTTAGCGTTAGGCACCCCCGGGGGGGACTTAGGGTTAGGCACCACCCTCGGGGACTTAGGTTTAGACAGCGGGGGAGGGGGGGCTAGAGTTAGGCACTTAAAGGGGGGATTAGTGTTAGGCACTTGGGGGTTCGGTTAGTGTTAGGCACGCCTAAGGATGGTTAGGGGGTTCGGTTAGGTTAGTTTATACTTACCTTAGCGACGATCGGGATTTCCAGCGCTGTCGGGCTTCCGCTGTCGGCCTATATATAGATAGGTATGTGTGTATGTATGTGTGTGTGTGTGTATATGTATGTGTATATATATATATATATATATACACGCGTGTGTGTATATATGCATATATATATATATATATATAAATCCCCTTGTGTTACCACAAAAGGATTCAACCAGCACTCCAATATAAATGCAAAAATATAAAAGTAGATTTTAATGTGCCATAAAAAGCCATTAAGCAGCTATATTATTATGAAGCAAGCCAGAAAGTCAGGACATCATATATCATATCATCAGACAAGTAATCATGTTCTACTGAACCGTGAGTCTGGAAGTCATATGTTCCATGCCATTCCCCGACAGATGTTTTGGTTAATACCATTTTCAAGAGGCAGCATCCACCACACTGAGGGACAAACAGGCTTAAATACATAAGAGGCATGCTTACCTAATCAAACACCATGGCATCATGAGCCCATCTCCATCCGCCCGTGCTGCCTGGTACATCCCCCAACAGATTGGTACAGCCACGATCTGCCGGACCGGAAGGCGGAACCAAGCTGCACCATCCAAGGAAGGGAGAAGACCAATGCATGCATGCACCCGGAAGCGGTCGCACGGTAACCACGGTGCTCACTATAAACAAAGTGCACACATATAGAATACAAAACAATCACACATGAAAAATATCTAATAATAAACTGATATCTAGAATCCAGTGAGTATCAAAAGAACATACAATGTAAGTGAAAACATAAAAAGAGATTAATAGCAATATAGTTTCATGAATTAATCCATGAAAGAAAATTGATATATAAAAATAAATGAATAAAGTCCAGCATATGTAGTCTTACGCCTGTCTAAAAGAAACCAATATTATCACAGAAAGGCTGACAAACAACACTCCTCATTTAACCCGTAGGTACCATACTGTGATGCTTATGGATCCAATGACACTCATGCTGTAATAAAAGTTTGTGCCAAACCCCCCCCCCTGCGTAGTGGTGGAACATGATCCAATGGCATGAATCTGAAGTCTTTCAGGCTATGTCCCATGGCAACAAAATGTTTTGCCACTGGAGGAGTTTTTGAATCCATCTTCAGAAATGCTCTTTTAATTGAAAACCTATGCATCACAATCCTCTCCTTAACCATGCGTATGGTCTTCCCAACGTAAATCAGATTGCATGAACACATGATAACATAGACAGCATATTTGGTCTCACAGTTCATTCGGAATTGCAGCTTGTATTTCATCCCAGTAACAGGATGGACAAATGAATTGCCTGTTTTTAGATGTTGACAATTCAAACAAACAGAGCATTTGAATGCCCCTTTGTTTAGCTTAAGCTAACTATTATTCTTTGGGGTATTAGATTCAATATAAGAGGGACTAATCAATTGCTTCAGATTATGGCTGCACTTATAACAAAATAACGGCACATTATGACACAAATTCCCCATAACTGGGTCAGTGGCAATGATGTGCCAATGCTTCAAAATCGATTTGCGCAGCAGTCCAGAAGTAATGGAGTATGTGCTAGTCTCTCTTTTATCTCCTTTTTACAGCCGGAAATGAGTAATTCATCACGATTGAGGGGCTATCATTGGTCTGAAGTGCAAAAAGCGATACAGAAATGTCTATGTCTCAATCGTGATGAATTACTCATTTCCTATGGCGCGATCTTCCCCTCCTTGGGGTGTGGAGAGGGGTTACTAATGCTCTTTATGTACACAGAGCACCACAATGTATAGTCATGGCTCTGCTTTGATGTGTACAGATGTGTGGTTTAGCACCCCTGCCATAAAAATTCCTACAGTGAATGCTATCTAATGCTTTATTACACATCTGAAGGAAAGGAGACACCTTCAGCCTGGAGTTGCACCCCTCCCTTATTGGTTTAAAAGCTTGGAGTCTGATATTGTATATGCACACTAGTAATAGGCACAATTTTAGGTAAGTCCTACAAGTTTATATACTGTAGTGCAACTTTGGGTTGATTTTTGGGGTGTGGGTCCCGTAGATTGCTTTGGCTGGTCTGGTCCAGGGCATCGCATTATAACACATTCCTTCTTTTCTGCACAATTTTAACACTTTATTGTTTGTTTTCTTTATATTTGTATTTTCACCTTTCTATGCAGCCACTTTGTCATTGATGAAGGGACACTAATTCAGTGGGAGATTACCTCCTAGTTTATTATGAGGAACACTTATAGAATGTACTCATCGTGTGCAATGAACCCTCGTTGAATTGTCAGTAAGTGCGGCCTAGCCCAACAGCTGTTTTGGTACCCTCTGGTACCTTCTTCCAAGGGCATACCCACTGGTCTTATAGCCCCCTGGTTACCTGCACTTGGAGTAAACAGCACCAACAAGCAGCACTCACCTGTAATAGATCATTTCATCTCACCTGGAACCTCCATGTGGTGGTTTGACGCGTACAGCGGGGACCCGGAAGTGACATGTGCCTTCCACCAGAGATTGAGTTCCACGGACTGGAAGTGACGTTCCAGCTGTCGGGCAGTGTATATAAATACTTTATACATTGAATCAATTTTTAAAGATTGCAGTGCCATCTGTCAATGTTGCAAAGTCCAAGCCATGCATGTAGGGGAACCACAACAACACACACACATTTATATAAAAATGAAAAGCAAAAGGAAAAAAGATAAAAACATTGTATCAATATGGATAATGTTCTTATAAGAAATATTTAAAATTAAGTTCTTCATTTAGTCCACAAGGAAAGCATCCGGAAAGTATTCACAACGCTTCACTTTTTCCACATTTTGTTATGTTACAGCCTTATTCCAAAATGGAGTAAATTAATTTTTGTCCTCAAAATTCTACACACAATACCCCATAATGACAATGTGTAAAAAGTTGTTTTGAGATTTTTGCAAATTTAAATAAAAAAAAAACTGAGAAATCACACGTACATAAGTATTCATGGCCTTTGCCATGAAGCTCAAAATTGAGCTCAGGTGCATCCTGTTTCCACTGATCATCCTTGAGATGTTCCTACAGCTTAATTGGAGTCCACATATGGTAAATTCAGTTGATTGGACATGATTTTGAAAGGCATATACCTATCTATATAAGGTCCCACACTTGACAGTGCATGTCAGAGCACAAACCAAGCATGAAGTCCAAGGAATTGTCTGTAGACCTCTGAGACAGGATTGTCATGAGGCACATATCTGGGAAAGGGTACATGTGGAATGCAGATGGTCAAAAAGATGGTGCCGGAATCCAGACAGCATCAGGATCCTAGCTCCAGTACCAACTGATGGCATCCTGAAGGTTTAGGGGAGGGTTGGGTTTAGGTGTTAGGGTTAGGCACTAGGGGGAGGGTTAGGGTTAAGCCATAAGGGGGGAGGGTTAGGTTTAGGTACTAGGGGGAGGTTAGGTGTAGGCAGAAGGGAGGGAGGGTTAGGGGTAGGGTAGGGACAGGGGGAGGGTTAGGATGAAAAGAATATCAGAATTATAAATCCTCAAAGAGCGCTTACCAACTTACCTCATAGTGTTGGTATTCTGACTGTCGGGATGCCACTGTCCGTATTTTGACTGGCGGCACCCGACTTCCGAGATCCCATACCTATCCCACTTGTCACATATCAATTTAATCAGCACAGACTCCTGGTGTGTCTGTCCTAGTTGCATTGCATTTTAGCAAATAAAGATGTGAATAAGACACCCATGCTAGCAGAGTCTCACGGGACCTGGCACTCTGGGAGGGGCTTTTTGATGTGACTGAAGCAATATGTACACTGACAATGATGCCAGCAGTAACCATTCCAAGGTCCAAGGCACCTAGTCCATCTACCTACTAATACAGTCTTTGTCCTAGTTTTAAACAGACTTCAACTCTTTATAGCACCCTTATTATGCCCTCAGGTTTGCTGATTGTGTTTTTTTTATATCACAATGCTCCAGCCAACAGTCACACACCCTCCCGCTCTGCTCTCCTGTGTGAAAGGGCACCCAATTATGATGGAGAGACTTTTATATGAAATCCAAAACAAGCAAGATCCTAAGCTGGGAAGGTGATGATTTTCCCCGTTATGGGATCTGACCTTGGTGGGAAGACCCAAGCTAGGACTCTGATTCATTCGTAGACCCTAAGTTTGGGTGTGTTCAGTTTCTGGAAAAACGGAATCGCTCATCTCTAGTGCATAGTGAATACTTACCTCTCAGTGAGTTCCTGAACCCGCTGCAAGGTTTAGGTTAAGCCTAATTTGATCCCCAAAGAGGTAGTTATTTATAAAATACGTAGATCCTAAGGTACATAGTTAGAGATGTCTTAAAGCTTAGGGTTCGTTACTTATTGTGTGTATATGTGAAGTTGTTAATGTATAAACTTGAAAAACAGATGCAGCCAAATGCTATCTGTGTCTCCAACAGTGGCCTATAAGCTAAAGATTATTTATTTCTTGTGTGTTTATTGTGTCTGGGGTCAGGTTCCCTTCATCTACCAGGTAAGGGGAGGGAGTGAGTTCTTTGAAGAGGCCAACATACCCGTACCACCAAACCTCATTGGTGAGTGATACATATTTGTAAGATGCATCACACAATAAGCGCACTATCAGGCTCTTCAAAAAAATATTGAGAGAGTGAAGCAGCAAAAGCTCATATACTGTAGTAATAATATCAACATATTTTACTGTAGATTGAATTCTACTTTCCTCATACAGTAGACCTCATTTGCCCTTGGTAGGCTACACCTTACTATCCATAGAGGGTATTCAGTAACTCTACATATTTGTATTTTAATTTCAACTTCTCTCAATCTCATCCTCACTCTTTCTTGTTCCCCCACCTATTCCCTCTCGTTAATTCAAAGTTAATTCTCAGTTCAACAAATATTTGACAGTGCTACAGTGCTTTGACCCAACAGATCAATTCTTGGCACTCTTTTGTTATGTTTATTTGGTCAGTCTGCTGTTACTTTGTCATTTGTTATTTGATCTATACTGTAGGCTAAAAAAACTGTCTTTGAAAAGAAAACAGACTGTAGGGGCCTGCATGGGGGACACAGTAATGGGATCTTTATGGTTTTGTTGGTTGGGGGATTATTGCTATTATAAAAACTCAATCCTTTGATGCATACGGTGATGCTATGAAAAAAGTATAATCTTACACTGGAGATATTAAGATGGTATTACATATAACAAAGGCAATAAATAAAAATAAATGAATAAGGTTGGTAGATGAAAAAAGACTGATGTCATTGGAGCAACAGTAAAAATACAATAGATACAATAGTAGTGCTTAGCTAATGGGGGAAAAAACATTTTTTTTACATAAGTTTATTGAATTCATGAAAACAATACAGGAAAATAAGAACAAGTGATACTAAAATATTTCTTGTAAACAATGACGTGCGATATTATAATTTAACAATGTTCCACGGAAATGCACATCTCTTTTGAATAGGCAGTAATAATTTGTCCTTTAAGCATTGGTAGCTTATATCTGTATTACCTTAGTTTTTCCCTTTGACCTGTAATGATAACATTACCATTGGTGGAATGTGAGTGGAAGCTGAATATGCTTAAATCAATATTTTGAGTTTTGCATGCTCTGGTGATTGATTCGGTGAAATATATGCAAGTCAAATCTCAGTAAGTACTTTCTAGAAGCCTACATACAGTAGGACAAAGGGGTGTAGCTGTCTATTTAGTCTAGGGTAAATCATTTCTTCCATCTACAGTTTACCAGTGGTGAACAACAGATTGCCTGCTGGCTACCAGTGGCTTGGTGAGCCTTCACCTGTGGCCCCCAGCTTGCTGTTCCTGATCTCACTTGTAATAAAGTAAATAATAAGACTAAATGGAGCAGACAACTTCTGCAACATGTAATCTCCTATGCACAAGGTAGAACATTGTGGATTATTATATGGAGGCAACACAGCATACCAGAGAAGTTTTAGTTCTGCTGTATCATGAAAGAATGTAAAAAAATATTTGGTGATACTACCCTTTAACAACTTCTAAAGTATTGGATCATCTTAATGTCGGTTTATAACTGGGACATTCTGTACATACTGTAAAGCTTTCCCTAATCCCAATCTTTTATCATCTCCTCAAGATCCACTAGAAGTTAGAAAATTCCATCTGACTATCCGGTTGTATCTGGAAAAAGAGTCCCTTATATTATTTACATAGAGAACAGTTCCTCCAGGCTAGATTTACACAATCCACACGATCCCTCAGGTTCATATATGTATTATACAAAGGTGCAGCTGTAAATAGTGCTTGAAATTTGGTGAGTTTTGATCAGAGATGTGCGAAAAAGGTAGACAGGGAAGGTAGGGCCTCACCTGCCATACACATTTTACTCCTTAGTTTTGACTATAAAAATGATTAGAATAATTATATTATTTTATTTTAATTTTTCATAGAATTTTTATAGTCAAAACTCTGGAGTATACCTAAATATTACATGAAATGCTCTGCGTCACCTCCCTCACCTCACCGCACATCTCTGATGATCTGTGTTCAGTGTGTAGGAGGGGGCAGGTCCCGCTGACCGTGGGGCAGGGGCATGTTCTGCTCCCCTCCTGTGGCTGCTGCAGCATGTGGACGGGAGGTCTGCAGACCACCCATACACACTTGCCGATGGACAGATATGTCTGCAGATATATGTGTCCATCTGCTGTGCAGCACAGCCAATGCAATGTGTCTGTGAACGACGTCATTCACAGACATAACGCTGGTACACACTGGATGACGGGCAGCAGATATATTGGTCGATCAATTAATCGGCCAATATATCTGTCAGTGTGTACCCAGCTTTAGCTGGCTTGACAAGATTTTAATCTTAAATTGTTCGATAAGTGATTAACTATCAGCTCGATAAGCAGAAACTGAAAATAATGAGAACAAAAATGGCAGTACTGATCTCCGTTTAGAAAGATGGTTGTCAAAATAATGTATTATGTGAATATTTACACACATATTAGTCCAATTATACCTTTGAAAATGTTAAAATCAATGAAACCAAAAAAACATCCAAGCTTTAGTACACCCACAGAGTGCTAAATGGGTAATGGAAACTGCTGCAATACAGTAAACAAGAAGTCATAAAAAAGAGAAACCAAAAAATAGTAGTATTCACCATAATATTCAGTTTACATATGACAACTTTTTGTTTATGACCTCTTTACCACTCTGCAGTTACAGTTTCTTATACTATAGATGATTTGCAAGTGCTTAATCTGCAACTTTCTATCAACAAAAATACAAATCCTAAGAACCCATTACCCTACCGTATAAGCAACTTTGGATGCAACTGCATTGTGACACAGATGCTTAATTAAGGTATGCATGAGATGCATGACTCGGAGAAGACACTCTGCCGTGGGTTACAATTCCTGGGTATTCATACACATGAATGCCCAGGAATTGTACCCCAGTTACAATTCCTGGGTATTCATACACATGAATGCCCAGGAATTGTAACCCACGGCAGAGGGTCTTCTTCCCGCCATGCATCTCACACCATATGGCATAAATAAGGACAGGTGTTTGAGGAGACATCTGTATGTAAGGGACCTGACTAATTATTGCTGCCCACTTCAAAATGAATATGCCTTGCTGCAGAACTTTGAGACTTTTGAATCCACTTCATTATTTACAATGGTTTCATTTTCTAATCAATTGTTTCCATATTCAAGAATTTCATTCATCAAATAAATATTTATTTCATAAAAATTTCTGTACTAGCTAAATACCCCTATTATATTTTGTAGTGCTGCTCCATTGACATCAGTCTTTTCATTTATAAAACCTATTTATTTTATTTATTGCTATTGTTATATATAACAACAGCTTAACACCTATAGTGTAATATTACACCTTATTCATATCACCACCTGGCATGCAAATGGATTGTTTTATTATGTTTTTCAATAGCTTCTCTAAGCAGTTTAGGTTAATTTCAGTAACACAGACCATTATAGTATTATTTACTTGTAGTATCCTCTATTTATGTTAGTGGCAACATATTATGCAGCTTTTTACAGGGAAAGTTCAGTGGTGCAAAATGGAAAAAAGGGGGGGGAGGCTGGGCTGCACATCCTAATTTAAACATAATAAGAGGTTCAACCATGCTGAGACCAGTAGTTCTAATGCAGAAAAAAATTGAAATATGCAGATGCACATTCTAAGCACTAAGAATACTTATTATAACAACATATATATAATAAACTCTAACAATGAGCATGGTTTTATAATAAGGTTCTTAATACATGTTTGGCCAGAGACGTTTGCCCACCAACCACATCACAGTGAACCTCATCTGGTGGGTCCCTAACATCCCTAATACTGATACATTATATAGATTTATCCAGTGTTGGACTGGTCCACAGGGGTACAGGGGAAATCCCCGGTGGGCCCCACTGCCTGTGGGCCCACCCTCCTCTTCTAGGTTTCAGGTTCCAGACCTCAAATTATTATGTCACTCTATTAGATGTTCAATTACTTAGAGGAGAATAACCACTGATCAACATGGAGGCTTGGTTCCCTTCTATAGAAACTACCTATCTGATGGATGGCTGCAACCCTTAAGCATGGGCCCCTACCAGTACATTTTCCCGGTGGGCCCGTCAAGCCCCAGTCCGACACTGGATTTATCTAGGACTTACCTTTAATAGTGCCCATTGTATGTGTGTACTGCAATGCACAGGACCTATACTGATTAAAATCACCTGGGGCAGGTAGGAGAAGTGCTAACCCAGGATAAGGGATCTCTCCTTCAAGTGTACCTTAGTTACACACATACATAGGAAAAACATAATAAGAGGTTCTACCATGATGAGACCTGTAGTGCTGATGCAGAAAAAAGGTTCAATGGTGCACCTATAAATAAATATGATAAAAGTTCATCAGGCAAGAAAGAGTCAGCTTTCTCTTTCTTGCCTGATGAACTTTTATCATATATCCAGATAAGCATTGCCCTTTTTTAATGAATTCTTTTTATATTTTAAAGAATTATTTAATGTCTGAATTTTAAACATATGATCAGTGTTTATGTGGTATTTATTCATTGTAATTTTCATTTAAAATTTTCATTATGAATTACATATTTATGGTATATGTTTGTATAGCACACTGCACTTTATAATATCTCAATAGAGCTTTTATTGCTGCTATTACTGTGTGCAGGCCCTTTGATCAATTTTTATGTCTGTTTTATGTGAATAAATTGTTTATCATTATCACTTTTATCACTTTGTAGATATATTCACTAAGACCCTTTGTTTTACTTAATTTATATGCAATACACCAGGCGCTTTATTCAACTACACATACACATGTTTCTCTGAGGACAGTTAACCCATTGTCCCATATCAGTTGTTTTAGCAGACACCTATCACATTAGGGTGTGTGGTTGCTTTATAACACTTTTTAATCACCACGCAGAGGAGAGTTGTGCCAGGTTGGTGCTATTTTCATACTATATATATATATATATATATATATATATATAGATCTATTTCTCTGGAAAATCCAACTGTATATTAAGCTTTAATCAGGCAGCTTATCTTGATTCATGAAGTTGCAGTATACATGTCAATCAAGTAGATGGTGCCCCGTCAAATACTACATATCATTGAGTCGCTGAAAATGTTACTTGCAACCTTTCATTATTAATGTAGGTTAAGTTGCTTGCTCACAAGTTAGTAGCCCCAAGCATCTTTTTGTGTTTATACCTTAAGGAAAACCAGCAAATATTGTTTACAAATACATTTTGTGATCAATATCTACAATATAAACTATGCATCAATATTAGATGCAACTACTGTCTTTGTAAAATGAGTTCGGCTGAGCAATAACAGACATCCACACGAGCGTACCTGTGGGCAAACGCTAGTAAATAAATATATACTGTATCAGGCACATTCAAGGTATTCAGTTGATTCAATTTTTCCTAGACCAAAAAGACACCCCTGATGAATAACAAGTAAGTTTTTTTTCTGAAGAGCATTTTATTTATACTAGAGTACAATTATTTTAAATGTCTTGATTCCTTTTATTTTCAATTCAAACGAACTGCCATAGGGATGGGTACACACCCAGTTATGAAAACTTTATTATGGGCTATTGGGATCACAAATATATTTGAAGAAACAATCCCTTGACAGCGAACCTAAACCTAATGCAACATTATTATGATGATGTGATTTTTATCTGGAAATGTTAGAGATACATTTTAAATGAGTTTGTTAAATACCTGAACATGAACACATTAAAGTTAAGATTTGAAGGCACTTTTGGCTAGAAGATCTGGAAGATCTCCCTAGATCTTGTACTACTGTATATTATTATGAGAGCTAAATCTGCACTAAAACCCACTTTAAAATGGTAGATGTTAACAATTACTTGATGTCCTCCAGCTGCCATAAAACACAGTGGGTAAAAATATTCCTAAAGTACAGTATCAGAGGATCAGAAAGAATTGCAAAGATCTAAATGTTTATAAAGAAGAGGCATCCTTTTAATTAACTAATTTTAAGAATGAGGGTATGATAAAATTCTTTTAGAAAAATGCATCCAGGATTATGATCGACATGATCAAGGAAAGAGACAAGAAAAAAATCACTCAGGAAATGGTCACCCCCTTTATCACAGATTACAGCAATTCATTCAGGGAAATTAAGGGTGTGATTCAGAAGCATTGGCTGATTGTACTGTAAGATCCCTTCCTGAAAACCATCCAACCCAAGGAACCATAGATCATTTTCAGGAAAGCACCTACTGTGTGCAGCACTGACAGTGTAATGGTTAGCATTACTGCCTCTCAGCACTGAGGCTGTGGGTCCGATTCCCACCACGGCCCTACCTGTGTGGTATTTGTATATTCTCCTTGTGCTTGCTTGAGTTTCCTTTGCGTTTCCTCCCACACTCAAACAATATACTGGTTAATTGGCTATGTGTGTATGTGATAGGGAAAATATATTGTAAGCTCCACTCGGACAAAGACTAATGTGAATGGACAAAATATTATCTGTAAAGTGAGGTGGAATATGTGTGTGCTATATAAATACTTTCAAAACTACTACATCTTCCAAAGAACCTAATGATCTGACAAACTGTAAGGAACACTGGCTTAACATCCACTCTAAAGGAATTTACCCATGCATTGGTTGCACTACATACAAAGCTCCACTCATATATGAAAAATAAAAAATATGAAATCAAACAGAATAATTTCTGCATATGTGATTTCATAGAGGATTGTTGGAATACCCTTGTAAGATGCAATATGTGGGAATAACAATGAGACCATTAAAAAAACACAATAGAGAACACATTTTAAATATCAAAAAGACTCACAACCTACAGTGTCCTGAGAGGGGGTGACAGACCCAATAAACTTTCACAGAAAGAGACTTATTGTATTTATCAATTAAAAACTCTCACCTCTTTGAACCTTAACAACAATATAGATCTTGCCTCCTTATTATGAAATAAGAAAGCTATATTTTATATTGTGATGCTCTCTTCATGTATACATATGCAATTATTATGTTTTTGCATTGGTCTCTTTGGGGTTTCATTGGTTCTCTTAAGACATGATCTCCCATATGCCCAATTTATTTTATTATTATTTCATATATCCTATTTTATATTTATTTTGATCTGTTGTAAGTAGCTCTCCTAACAAAACTGTTTTAACATGAGATTTTAATATGAAATCCAAATGTTTTTTTTCTGTATTTATTTTTATGTGACAACTATAATATGCTGATGTATTTTATGTTTATGCTATACAAATCTGTATTTGGTCAACATTCTAAAATATGTCTAAATATGTATATTTATTGGTAACAACCCATAATGTCATTTTTTTTTAAATATATGATCTTATGTATTTGTAACAAGTATATTCACTAGTAACAAGTTTTTACATGCATAGCACTTATGCCATAGTCACCATTGTTCCATTCCCTGACTCCAACTTTTCACATGACCTTTCCAGTCAATCCGCATTTGTAGCACCCTTTTTAAGTTCTCCAAGTTCACTAGCACATTGCCAGTACAAAGTGTTTTACAGCAAGCTCCTGCTTCTGGGTCAGTGGCTCCATCTGCTGACTTCACCTGTCTGTCACTCTCTGAATGTATCCAGCATTTCTGCATATCCTCTGCATTGTGCTAGTGCTTTCCTGTGGCATGCAGCCTTGCTTTCCTGTGGTGTGCAGCCTTACCATACACGTCAGTGGCAAACGCAGTATTGCTAGAGGGGGGTTTCCAAATGCTTGATTTTAGAGTGTGGCCAGTCCATGAAGAGGACATAATTACCACTTATCCAGCTTTAATATGCATCATACAAAGTTTATTGTGTGTCATAATTCCAGCATATATCAGGGATCACAGAAAGTCATCAAATGCGGCAGTAGGGCCATCCTGCTTGAGCTGAATGTTTTTATTTTAGATGAGGGCACAATTCCAAAGCATGGGAGCAAGTCTGGGGGAGCAGCAGAAGAACCTAGCACTGCCCTGGACATATATGTAAATATTGGGCTTTATAGCAGTGCATCCCTAACAGTGCATGTTTTCCAAATCCTCTAATTGGTGCACAGGTGTATTTATTACTGGCTGATATATGTTAAAAATCCACAGGTAGTGCTAATTATTTAATTTATGATACTGAGAAGAACATACAGCGCTAGTAAAATTCCATTATATTACTATTTCTCTTGTGGTCATGGTATGGGCTGGGGAGGGGAGTTTCCAGGCAGACAGAAACCCCCCCTGCGTTTGCCTATGCCAGTGCCTGCATTCACCTAGATCTACTGGAAGCCTTGTCACATAACCTGTGTATCAGTTTGTACCAATATCCCAGAATTTCCTGCACTTACCAACCTGCAGACTTACCGGTCCCCTGTGTGCAGTCTTCACCAGTATATTCCTGCAAACTACTATTATCGTCTGCTAATTCATTGCATCTTCCTAACTACACATCTGTGTGCTGTTAGCAATGGCGTTTGCAGAGAGGATTTAATCGCAAAGTGAGTGACAGGTAGGCAGCATTTGGGGGATGTTTAGGGGGGTGGTTAGAGAGTTTTGCACTTAAAAAATGTAGGAACTGGAAAAACAACATATGTACAGAAATCTGTAGCTGTAGAGGTGCTCACTCTTTTGTAATGTTTTTTAGAACAAGTGGACCACCCACAGCTATAGCGAGCATCCATGATGATGGTCGCGATGGTCAAGACCATCGCGACCATCGATGCTTGCGACGGAGACCCTGCGGTAGGGTCTCGCTTCCGCAAGCCCTGGAGTGATTTTCGCTCTATCAGAGCCCAAATCACTCCCACTGACATCACTACTAATGTCAGTGGGGCCGGCTTCAGATGGTAGGCGTTCCCATGTGAACACCTCCGTCTAGCAGCCACGCCCCCGGCACGCCCACCAAAGGGGGTGTGCTGTCAATCACCATCAACAGCACGCCCCCTTTGGTGCGAGACCCGGAGCGACGGAGAGCCCGTCGCTAGCCGGGTCTCGCGCATGTGCACAACGGAGCTCCCTCCGTCGTGCACATGTGCAGTAAGGCACCATAGACCCGCTAGCGTCCTGCGCTCGCGAGCGGGTCTGAATGACCCCCTCAGTACATAGTTCATTGTAATCACAAATGAAAGGTAAAAGTCACAGACTGGAGCTAAACAGTCTAATAATGGCATAAATACAGATTATCTACTTGATGTACATAATAATTGTGTATTTCCAGACACAATGCAGCTGCATATACCCATTAATGGAATGTGTAATTCGAGTGTACAATCTGACAAAAGGATATCTTACCCTCTGCTGGTATAAGAGCAGGTTCGTGATGTCATGATGTTGATCCCTCCAGTAATTTTAAGCTCTGTATGAGAGCTGAATATATGACTCTAGAGACTCACAGTCGCTATGTGCTTTCTAGAATTAACTGAAGACTATGCTCATTTAGCACTGGTTTTATATTGGACCAGGTGATATTCACACAAATCAGGGATGTATGAGTTTATTCAATTGTGAGTCCCTCACTGAGAGGCATAAGCAGAGGGTGATGTTTCTCCAAAAAAATGTTCCAAAGGCCAGTATCTATCAGTAAAGAAAACAGAGCCACTAGTGACTAGTAACTCTGGTCTAACCATCAGTTTTCTCAAAGGATTGCCAGGACTTGTTCTACTTTTGCTTTATTTAACTGTATTAGGGAGACAATTAAACAGATGAAATGTTTTTAATAAAAAAAAAAATTTTTTTTAATATAATTTCCATTGTTCTAGTTATTTCTTTTTATCTGTGTTGGATAATCTGTACAATTTATTTTAGGACATTTCTCTGTGTGACATGGGTTGATGATCTAAGCTTTAATCATATGACTTACACTTTCTCAGGGTCTCCAGTGGACCCCAGCACATACTTTGCACGAACAGTTTCCAATGTTATCTGCTCAATCATCTACGGAAGTCGCTTTGATTATAATGACAGGAGACTATTGGCCATAACTGAAAGCATCAACAATAACTTTCTTATCATGAGCAGCACATGGGGGACGGTAGGTATACATAGATTTGGTTATTTAAATTTAAAAAGCCCAAAATGCAGTGTATGTACATATACAAAAAAAACTTTATGGGTCTTCAGTTTCTCAAGCAAGGAGGAAGGGTCCCTTTTACCATAAGACCACAAGGCTGTTGGAGCTTCTTTACTCCATGGTCACAGAAGCCAAAAGCTCCCTTAGGAGGTAAAGGTCTTCATACTCACATTTGTCACAGGTCTATGGTAGTCCAGTTTGCTCTCAGGCCAGTCAAAACTGGCCTCAGGGGCCAACTTTTTAGCAACAACAAAAAGATGGAGCATTCCACAAGTTAAAGAAGGTAGGGACCATGTAAAGAAGCCACACCAACCTGTCCTAGACTTAGAGAGCAAAATCCAAAAAGATTTTTAAACATGGTCAAAAAATGAGGACTTAGGTTTAAAGGGTCTTTCTAAAGGCCAAGATAGTACAGGTTGAGACTCCCATATCCAAAATGCTTGGGACCAGGGGTATTTTGGATATCAGAATATTCTGTATTTTGGAATATTTGCATACCATAATGAGATATCTTGGGAATGGGACCCAAATCTACACACAGAATGCCTTTATGTTTTATATACACCTTATACACACAACCTGCAGGTAATTCTATATAACATTTTCAATAATATTGTGTCTCATACAAAGTTTGTGTACATACATGAAATTCATTTATGTTTCATATACTCCTTATACATAAAACCTGAAGGTAATTTTTTACAATATTTTTAATAATTTTGTGCCTTATATATAGTTTCTGTACAACCATCAATAAGAAAGAGTTTCAGGATCATGCTAAAAATATTCCGTATTTCGGAATAATCCATGTTTCATAATATTTGGATTTGGGAGACTCAACCTGTATTTCTATTTCCCCTACCATATGTGACCAAGATCTTTGGGGATGAGAACTTTAATTTAAATTCTTACATTTTTATTGTATTTTTATGTAATTTTATCTGACTGTGAATTTTCTTGCACTATAATTTTTACTGATATATATGTAATGTGGATGTGATAATAAATTTTGATTGATTGAACTTAAACATCCACTTCGACCATTCTATTCAAGGGAAAAAAATAGATTAAAAATGGTCACACACATGAGGACATTTAAAAATAAATATAATAAAAAGTACTGTACCATGTAAATAGAGCACCAGCCTGTGTGGGTTTAAAGAGATAACACTTCAACAACTTATACTGTAAAATTCAAGATGTACATGAAATTAAAGACAATAAAAATAAAAAATGCAATAATATATAACATGATAATAAGCTACGAACATCATAATGTCAAGGCTGTAAGATATATTAATAAATCAAAACTATTCAACTTTAAAACATTACCTCAGCTCAGTGGCGGAACTAGAGAGTGGTGGGCTCTGGTGCAAGAATATGCTTTGGGCCCCCCCACCCACCCATTCCTGGCACCCCAAACCCCAACATTTTTCCACCACCCCCCACCCAGTAATTGAATTGAATCCAGTGTCTGTCCTGCTGCTCAGCCTTGTTTTTTCACCACCCCTCACTGCCCCGCAAGCAAATAAATACAATCTGTCCAGCCCCAGTGTGTCAGCCTCATTTTCTCCCCCAGCCCCAGCATGTCAGCCTCATTCTTCCTCCATCCCCTGCGTGTCTCTGCCTCATTCTTCCCCACAGTGTGTGTCCCAGCCCCAGCTTGACAGCCTCTTTCTCCCCCAGCCCCAGTGTGTGTCAGTCTCTTTCCCCCCAGCCCCAGTGTATCAGCCTCATTTTCCAGCATGTGTGTCAGCCTCTATTCCCCCCAGCATGTGTCAGCCTCTTTTCCCCCAGCGTGTGTGTCAGCCTCTATTCCCCCCAGCATGTGTGTCAGCCTCTTTTCCCCCAAGCATGTGTGTCAGCCTCTTTTCCCCCCAGTGTGTGTGTCAGCCTCTTTTTCCCCAGCATTTGTGTCAGCCTCTTTCCCCCCCCAGCCCCAGCGTGTGTGTCAGCCTCTTTTCCCCCCCAGACCCAGCATGTGTGTCAGCCTCTATTCCCCCCAGCATGTGTGTCAGCCTCTTTTCCCCCCAGCATGTGTGTCAGCCTCTTTTCCCCCCAGTGTGTGTGTCAGCCTCTTTTCCCCCCAGCATGTGTGTCAGCCTCTTTTCCCCCCAGCGTGTGTGTCAGCCTCTTTTCCCCCCAGCATGTGTGTCAGCCTCTTTTCCCCCCCAGCGTGTGTGTAAGCCTCTTTTCCCCCCAGCATGTGTGTCAGCCTCTTTTCCCCCCCAGCGTGTGTGTAAGCCTCTTTTCCCCCCAGCCCCAGTGTGTGTGTCAGCATCTCCCCCTCCGCATACCACCACAACTTACCTTATTTCCTTCCTCTCCTCTCAATATGCGGCTCTGCTCGATCCTCTCCAGTAGCCCGGCCCCTTGTTATGACACGGCGCTCGTGACATCATGACGTTACGCGTGTTGTCATAACAAGGGGCCGGGCCGTGGCGGGTGTCTGTCATATTGGAGCCGGAGCGGCTGAAGTGGGCCCGCCCCGGCTCCAATATTTGTTAATGGGGATCAGATCGGCGGGCAGCGGCGCTGTCGGATGCAGGCGGCCATGGGCCCCTGCACCGCAGCAGGCCCTGTGTAAGGCACCGACTGCACCGCCACTAGTTCCGCCCCTGGCTCAGCTTTAAATGGGTTTGATTTATTACATTGATGGTGACCATGTTGACATTTACAATATTGACATGAGGTCATTGACATAGTGATAATGTTGACAGACAATATGCTGACACTGATAACTAAACAACTAACCTCAACGCTAACCTAACCCCTATACCCAAGCTTAACCCTAACATCAACATTTTCACTAAGTCGGCATCTAGATGTGTTGACATTTTGTCCATGTTAACATTTTCCAGACGTCAGCATTTTAACAATGTTGACATTTTAACCGTGTTGACATTCTAGTGTCAATATTATGAATGTCATCATAGTGAACATCGACATACTGACCGCACATTGGTTTAAATTGTATTCCTAATATGTAAGCCTCAGGCAGATTTTGCTTTGCTATTAATGTTATGTATAATTCAATTAAAAATTACTCTAAAGAAATTCATTTCATTTAGAATTAAACAGTATATTATTATTTTTGAAATGGTAGTTTTGTTTCTGTAACAATAATCCAACATATAATTTGCTATTAAGAAGAAGGACAATGATCTTCTCCAGCAATGTTTTTGTTTTGAGCAGTCTTAGCAATTCCAACTATCATGTATAGTTGATCGCACAATTTATTAATGTACATAAATATACTGCACTATACAATATACCATAGCATATTATAATGTGGTCTAGTCGGCATACTGGTATATACCAGATAGAAGAGTGTGAAGTAAATATTCATGTGGATGGATAAATCCTTTACAGTCGGTGAATAAGAATCTAAATAATTTATTTTATTTCTCTTTAGCTATATAACATGTTTCCTGGCATCATGGATTATCTTCCAGGTCCACACAGGAAAATAAAGAAAAACTTTCAAGATATTTATGAAATCTCAGCTGAAATGATTAAGTATCATGAGAAAACACTGGACCCGAACAATCCTCGTGATTATATTGACTGTTTCCTCATCAAGATCAAGGAGGTAAAAATAACCACATGCTAGAACCAGGACCAACCCCAGACCTATTTAGATACAAGGGTCTAGATTATCTGGAAGGGGGACATATGAGACAAGCTACAAAAAAGAGAGCTCTTAAGGAAATTAAAGCTTTAATGGATGGGAATTAATTTTATATATTAAACAAGAGTGCTGAGAGACAAGATAAGGAAAATCATATTTATCACCTGCTGGATCATTTTGTTGTCTACATCTTGCACTTGTCAGGTTCTACAATGAAACAATGACTTTATTGTGGTCCAAAACCAACACCACATGAGTGTGCTGCTTATATGCTTAAGTCTATAGACATTATAATCAATATGAGAATATGGCCAATTAATACAATTCTAACCAGGAGAGATAGTGAAGTTGAGATTAAGGGAGCATGAGACAACATAAATAAAAATGAAGGAAAACATTTGACTCATTTTTAAATTGAATCTAAGACATATTTCACATGGATTTCCATCCCCACTTGAAAGCTATTTACTATATGTGATAAGACTAAGAGATATTGTTGAAGATATGTTATATTTTCTTATGCGCATATCTACAAAAAAGTATCCATACATAGAATAAAATTTTCTACTCCTCTAATCTTGCAATTAAATTATTCCCACCTTTGTAAAAAAAAAGACATAAAACCTGCTTGTAATGTTACATCTGTTTTTGTAATGATGTAATGCTGCCACATGTTCAGGAAAAGGATGACCCAGACTCTACATTTTACTATGAAAGTTTGATGAGAACCATTCAAAATCTGGTGTTTGGAGGAACAGAGACAGTCAGCACAACTCTCAGATATGGCATCCTGGTCCTCATGAAACACCCAGACGTTGCAGGTAACATATATAAATATATAGTGTAATATGTTGCATGTTAAATTCTTGTGGGTATGCTTCTATATGTGTTATTTTTGCTTTATTTTCTTCTTTGCAGCCACTTTTTAGGACTTTTCTTTTAAAACCTCATGTACACTCTCTGCAGAAGGCACTAAATTTTGGAGAACCCCTATGTCTATCTATGGGAATGGAATTGTGCCAGATTTCCTTCTAGGAATAATATCCAGTAAAGTGTGGAAATGGGGAATAGTTGTGGCCTAGTGCATAAATACAGTCATCTATGGTGTTTCTAAAAAGTGGCTACAATGAAGAAAATAAAGCAAAAAGAGCAGTCAGATAAGCATACCCACAATAATTTAAAATGTATGCATACTACTATTTAAATTTTTTAACACAGTGATTGAGCTTACTACACTACAAGCGCCTACTTGGTGTTCTGTTTTGTATGTAGTTTATGTGATTTGTAAGTGCTTTATTTAGGTCTGGAACAGCAGGGATCTGGCAACAGGAGCAGCAAATTAACATTTTGACTATTTTTTTTAAAAGGGACAAGTAGGATTACTCATAGCACATGGTAAAGGTTTACATTTCTGAAATATATTTGTTACTAAAACAATGTAGAATCAATTTTGAATATACTGTATAATCTTGATATTTACGTAATTTTATAAAAATAATTGACAATTTCACAGATATTGTTGTAAAAGAATATTGGCCTGTTAAGTGGTAAAAGGCTGTGTCCTACAGTACTTCAGTTAGACCTCCCTGCTCTATTTTTTTTCTTACTGAAACTATAGAAATTATTGAGTAATAAAAAACAAAGATTTTTAAAATATTGCAATAACCTTTTTTTTTACTTCATGCAAAGTTTAAAAATCAGATACTTTGTTGAGCTTCTGTTTATTCTAAAAAGTTTAGGCTATTTTAAAACAATTTGTGAAACATAAAAATAGAATATGTTATATAGATATCATATTTATTCATTCAGTCTCCAACTCTCTTTACCCGGCTGCAGAGAGAATGCAGGAGGAAATTGAGCGAGTTGTGGGGAGAGATCGAAGTCCAACCATAGCGGACAGGTATAAGATGCCATATACGGATGCAACTATCCATGAGCTCATGAGATTCTGTGATGTTATACCTATTAGTCTTCCTCATAGAACTTCAAAAGATGCTGTTTTCAGAGGATACTTTATTCCAAAGGTCAGTGAGCCCCATTTGTGCTACTTAGTTATAAACCATAATATATTTGGAAAGACGTTCTTAGTGCACTATTCGATTAAATTAACAATTCAAATGCCTACTTTGATCCTTAGACATTATTTTTGATGTAATATGCTCAATCTATCTCATATAAAAATTAAAAATTGTAAAAATATTTCTGTGAATATTTGTGTCCCAAATAACTTGATCTGCTCTAATGTGTTACCCCCTCACTACTGAAACTATTGTTGTACTATTAGCTGTGCATATAGCAAAATATAAGGAAAATGATGTTCTAACTTAACATAAATAAAATTATTACAAAACTTTCACACCAACAAACCAGCATGATATACCTATGCTCAATCTCTGACTAATCTTATGCATGTTTTAGGGCACTCACGTCACCCCACTGCTACGCTCTGTCCATTATGACCCAAATAATTATGCGGAACCAAACAAGTTCAACCCCGACAATTACCTGGATGACAAAGGTCTTTTCAAAAAGAATGATGCACACATGCCTTTTGGTGCAGGTAAGCTGGATATTCATCAGGGTCTATTTTTTTAAATGAAACACCTTTAAAGTGCAATGGTCTCTTACAGATGTGCCCTCAACAACTATCCATTTTGCACCATATGCCACGAGAGCCTGGCGCTGTTTCCATGCTCTGCAATTTTTCCTCATTTTTGTTACTTTTTCTTCAAGTTTGATCTTAGTTTATATATAGTGTACTAGGACCTTAGGATTAGTTATATTCTGTAAAGCATTTGGTACTGTATAAAGTCAGGGATGAAGCATAATGATGCATGGTGCAGGTTACTCATATCACACCTGTCCTTTGCCTTTATATCATAAATGGTGTACTTTACTCAATGTTGATACTTTTTACTTTAATATTGTGTCTTAGTACACTTACAGTATAGTGTTCTAGGTACTTAGGATTAGTGTTTTGGCATGGCTAAGTTCGAAATTTAAGGATAGGACAAATCTGTAGGCACTGTGGTCAAAGTCATTTGTGGGATTAATCAACACTCAAAAAGTACCTAACCAATTTTCCTGGTTCCTGGTAAATTATTAGACTGCTTTATAATGAACAATGACACAAAAAGAACTTCAAGGTATTTTAGTGGTTGAATGGGAAAGTTAGAAATGTTGGTATGGAAACTGCAAGTGAATGGGATTTGATAGTTTACCATTAAAAGCACAGGAGAAGTGACAGTGTGGCATAGGCATACTGTCATTTACTGACCCACTTTGACCCAAAAATTATGTAAATTACTAAAAAAAAATTGGTGTGCATATTTAAAAGTGGCATTTCATTTTACGGCAAAACCAGGTTGGTTTGAATGCAGCTTTGACTCTAGTGGATTTTTCACCAGAATCGCACAGGTGTCCTCAAATCATGAGCTATTACATTTGCACCATAGGAAACATTGCACTAACCTGAGACATTAATAATGTTATTCAAGATCTACACGATTTTAGAGATGTGTGCAGACCCCATGTGTTGGTTTTCATTGTTCTTTGATTCTGGCAAAACCACAATCAAGTGTTTTGGTTTTGGATTTCTTTAAAAATTGATAAAAACTGCTAAAATCATGTAACTTGGACTTGTTTTTGTACCTATAGTACAATTAACATCAATAACATAAATTTCCAGTTAATTAAGCAGTGGCTTCTGGTCCGCAACTTCCTATTGGCTGAATAAAAATTTAATTGGCTCTTTTCCTCAAAAGCTGCTGCGGCTGCATGCATCTGGCACCCCTCGGCGGCACTGGCTGGACCTGCCAGTCTGGCCATTGGCCCTTCTGGCATTTTCCAGAACAGCCAGATGGGCAGTCAGGCACTTTTACAGTATATAGTATTTCACCTTAAAAATTTAATTGATGGTATATACTGTAACAGGTACGTACGGGCATCTTGAAAAATGACAAATTGATTCCAGATGATAGAAACTAAATTAAGTCTGTGAAAAAGAAAATAAAAAAAAACTACAAAAGAGTAATCAACACTCAATAATCAATAAATTCAAACAGGTCATAATAAAAAAAATTCAAATGGAAAAGATATATAAGCAGCTTTCAAAAATTATTATTTTTTTATTTGTAATGCTAAAGAAAAGCATTGAAACTCAGGGGGTGATTCAGCTTAGGATGGAAATGCAAAGCTGCACTGTATTAATATATTGACATATTGGACAGCAATTGATGACCCCAGAGCACATGGTTTATCTTGTTTAATTAAAAAAAATGCCTGCCCCTACATACTGTACTGTACAGTGTTTAGAATGTTAGAAGGTGTTGCTATTTACTTTATTGTCTAATTTCATTGTCAATTACCTCATAAGTCCTGAAAATGAATTTTCCATACAAAAATGATTTTTTACATAAAGTAGTTTAATTGGTAATAAAATAAGATAGGTAAAGAGATATTCACCCAGAGAGCGCAATTAATACATTTATTAAAATATACAATCTAACATATAATTAATAATTTAATACAGAGAGCAAAATGCACATAAATAAATAAGTAAAATCTGTATAGCACCAGTACTATTAATTGATGGAAATGTACATAGAAAAACATAAGTCCATATATTGAACATTGAGTAAAGTGCTTATATCCTTAATTTCATTCCACTGTTGGGATCAAGAGATTTTGTCATACTGCCGAAAATTCAAACTCACCAGTACAAGGTGCGAAATGCTGTATTGTAAACAAGCTTGTTAATATGTCCCATAGTACTTGGAAGGAGAGCCCATGACTTTACTGTTATTATTGGTCTCTGCAATATGCTCAACCACCAAATTATAGGCTGTCAGTATGGGGAGGGAGATTGAAGGACCATATGTATAATGGAGCCGGCGCTATGCTCAACCTCATGTTCTACAGAATAAGCAATTCTCTTATAGATAGAGCACACATTGCATAATGATCGCACATTCTACTGCAAGCAATGCTGCTTGTACATGCTCATGGAGTTAAGTGGATATCAATTTGGCACAATCTAGTGCATTTAGTGCCACTGACAATTGACTTACCACTCTAGATGTCTTAAAGTATGTTTTACTATACACGTCTTTTTCTCTCTGACCAGGGAAGCGGATATGTATAGGAGAAAGCCTGGCCCGGATGGAGCTCTTTCTTTTCTTCACATCTCTGTTTCAAAATTTCAACTTCAAACCGGTGATTGGGAAGGATGAGATAGACGTCAGACCAATGAGAAGTGGACTGGGAAGTGTCCCTACTCAGTACAAATGCTGCATTTTACCTCGCTAGTGTTCTGGTGTCTGTAAATCTAAATATAACAATATTATTTCATCTAATCCAAAATCCATGTTGAGAATACACATTATCTTTTGATTTTCTAAAACATTCCAAACAGAGCTTTAATTTTACAGTAAATCTGCTTTTTATTAAAATAAGTCACTGCTTATATTTCTACTCATTTTACTGAAGATGGTTCCCAGGGATCCCCAAATAATTATATCTTGAGAATACACACTTCATTTAATTACACTGCATCTACCTGCCTGTTAAACTTTCCTGTAAAAGTTACGGTTGCCTAATAATCAGTGCTCAAAGTGGGAATTTTGAAGTGGGGGTATGGAAATTTTAATAGAATGGCCGGGAGCTAGGCTGCCTCAGGCCCCCATTAGCTTTTGGGATTTTTATAATATGAGATTAGGTCCCTAGCAGGTACAGGTCAGTCACTTAACAGTCTTCCTTATCTATATGTGTTTTTTTCTGGGGAACCTCTGAAGAAATTAACCCTCCATAGGTGACTTTAGTCAGTATTCACTATTCAGGTAGGAGATCACATGGTCCAGAAGAAGCCTTTTTGTGTAGAAATATAACCAAAGTCATCATTATATAACAGAGGTTCAACCATATAATAGTAACAGAAGTTTTGGGGAAGGGCAAAATGTGAACTTCCCTTATAAAAACATTTGATATTATTTAACTGTGTTTGTTAATATTGTACCATTTGTATCGTTAATGTTTCTTTAGAATATGTACCTTAATGAAGATTACTGTCCCTGAGCCTTTCCCTTCTAACCCTGCCAGTTGTGGATAATCTCCAGCCACTTCCCTCCAGTTCTCTTCAGCCTCATACCCCGTTGTGCCTGTCCAACCCCTCCTCCAATGACTCTCCAGCTCCAACTAGCCCCCTTCTGTCTCCTTAGCCCCCTTCAGTATCTCTACATCCCCCCAGTATCTCCCCAGCTGCAGCCCCTTAATATCTCTCTACACCCCCTGTTTCTACCCAACTCACTTATATCTTTCCAGCAAAGACCCTCACTGTCTTTCCAGTTCAAGCCAGCCCACTTCTGTCTCTATAACCCCTCAGTGTCTCTCCAGACCCCAGAGTCTCTTCAGCTTCAGCCAGCCACCTTCTGTCTCTCTAACCCTTTCTGTCTCTCCAGCCCCCAGGATCTCTCCAGCTCCAGCGTCCACCCCACAGACACTAATTCTGGCTGCTCATCATCCTCTCCAAGCTGCGGCTCCACTCCTTAGTGGTGTGGTGCAGCGTGATGTCATGACATCACAGGTTCTGCACCACAATAAACAAAAAAACCTTTATTGCACCGTCCACTGGTGCATGAAGCAGCATAAGTTGCCAGTTCATTGGTTTCTCTTGTACATACCTCTGCTCCCTGCTGATCACTGCAGCAGCACAGGCAGTGGTACCTTGAAGTGGCAGCTGGAAGTGGCAGTTTGTCATACCACTTTTACTTCAAGCATTGCTTGTGATGGAAAAAGTTTGACAAACAAATGTAATACATCATTATGTCAAGAAGTGTACTTCGCAAATTGAAGCTCCCTTGGCTGGAGCCAATAGTGTGCTGAAGGCACACTATTTGTGCTGTCTATTAAAAAGTGACTATAAGGTATGGTGCGCAAAACCTGCTGCCCCCAGTTCAACACAACAAATGGAGGCTCACCCGACTCCAATACATATAATCCAACAAAGCAAAATTATTGTGTCATCCAGTGGCGCTGGATATAAAATGTTGCAAAACACAAAGTATTGGGATAGTACTTAATCCTTATCAGAAATTTGAAATCCTGCTGGTCATCCTTTTGTATCTGGAGTTCTCAAAATCTTCATACTTTGTCCATATGATACATGTAACAAAAATAGTAAAGGAATGTCTTAATAGTCTGATGTAATTTTCCTATTAATGTTCATATGCAGAATGACGTTGTTCTTATCAAATAGGCACATATGGTTGATGCGTACCCCACTCACATTAGAAAGTGTGGTTTAACTCCTAAAAAGGTTTCTTTACTCTTCCTTCCTAATTGTTACTCCAGGAGGATATCCGAAAAGAAACCATTATATGCAGGTTACAGCATTTACACCATGTGAGTAGGGTACGCATCACTTCACCCCTCATAAACATTTGTGTGTCACGATATAAAAAGACTTGTTTGGAATAACAATTTTTTTCTGGGGAACCTCTGAAGAAATTAACCCTCCATAGGTGACTTTAGTCAGTATTCACTATTCAGGTAGGAGATCACATGGTCCAGAAGAAGCCTTTTTGTGTAGAAATATAACCAAAGTCATCATTATATAACAGAGGTTCAACCATATAATAGTAACAGAAGTTTTGGTGAAGGGCAAAATGTGAACTTCCCTTATAAAAACATTTGATATTATTTAACTGTGTTTGTTAATATTGTACCATTTGTATCGTTAATGTTTCTTTAGAATATGTACCTTAATGAAGATTACTGTCCCTGAGCCTTTCCCTTCTAACCCTGCCAGTTGTGGATAATCTCCAGCCACTTCCCTCCAGTTCTCTTCAGCCTCATACCCCGTTGTGCCTGTCCAACCCCTCCTCCAATGACTCTCCAGCTCCAACTAGCCCCCTTCTGTCTCCTTAGCCCCCTTCAGTATCTCTACATCCCCCCAGTATCTCCCCAGCTGCAGCCCCTTAATATCTCTCTACACCCCCCGTTTCTACCCAACTCACTTATATCTTTCCAGCAAAGACCCTCAGTGTCTTTCCAGTTCAAGCCAGCCCACTTCTGTCTCTATAACCCCTCAGTGTCTCTCCAGACCCCAGAGTCTCTTCAGCTTCAGCCAGCCACCTTCTGTCTCTCTAACCCTTTCTGTCTCTCCAGCCCCCAGGATCTCTCCAGCTCCAGCGTCCACCCCACAGACACTAATTCTGGCTGCTCATCATCCTCTCCAAGCTGCGGCTCCACTCCTTAGTGGTGTGGTGCAGCGTGATGTCATGACATCACAGGTTCTGCACCACAATAAACAAAAAAACCTTTATTGCACCGTCCACTGGTGCATGAAGCAGCATAAGTTGCCAGTTCATTGGTTTCTCTTGTACATACCTCTGCTCCCTGCTGATCACTGCAGCAGCACAGGCAGTGGTACCTTGAAGTGGCAGCTGGAAGTGGCAGTTTGTCATACCACTTTTACTTCAAGCATTGCTTGTGATGGAAAAAGTTTGACAAACAAATGTAATACATCATTATGTCAAGAAGTGTACTTCGCAAATTGAAGCTCCCTTGGCTGGAGCCAATAGTGTGCTGAAGGCACACTATTTGTGCTGTCTATTAAAAAGTGACTATAAGGTATGGTGCGCAAAACCTGCTGCCCCCAGTTCAACACAACAAATGGAGGCTCACCCGACTCCAATACATATAATCCAACAAAGCAAAATTATTGTGTCATCCAGTGGCGCTGGATATAAAATGTTGCAAAACACAAAGTATTGGGATAGTACTTAATCCTTATCAGAAACTTGAAATCCTGCTGGTCATCCTTTTGTATCTGGAGTTCTCAAAATCTTCATACTTTGTCCATATGATACATGTAACAAAAATAGTAAAGGAATGTCTTAATAGTCTGATGTAATTTTCCTATTAATGTTCATATGCAGAATGACGTTGTTCTTATCAAATAGGCACATATGGTTGATGCGTACCCCACTCACATTAGAAAGTGTGGTTTAACTCCTAAAAAGGTTTCTTTACTCTTCCTTCCTAATTGTTACTCCAGGAGGATATCTGAAAAGAAACCATTATATGCAGGTTACAGCATTTACACCATGTGAGTAGGGTACGCATCACTTCACCCCTCATAAAAGACTTGTTTGGAATAACAATTAGGAAGGAAGAGTCTTTGTCCCCTCTGTTGTGTGTGCATTGAGTTTTTCCTATCTCCAAGGATTACTGAGCCCTGTACTGTGCTATATTTTTGGCACTTTCTCTGATTCTATACAACTTAGCATCTTGGGGAGCACTGGATACACCCCAGAGTGACAGAAATGGGGGTAGGATGTGAGGCCTTGAATAGAGGTTATGCCCCTATATGTGGCAAAAAAGGGTCCTTCTTCCCCAAATCCAGGTCCCAATCACAATGAAATATAAATCCGGCAAACCTCATAAACATCATGTGTCTCATATCAACTTCCAAGTCACTAAAACATGCTTTATGGAATGCACAATCTGTATACAACACATTAACATCCATCCATGACATCTTCATCTCAAAAAACCTCATCATTCTGGCTATAATAGAAACATGGCTCACAAAATCATATGCTGCCTGTCCTGCAGCACTTTACATGGTGATCTCTACTTCACACATACCGCTAGGCCAGGTAAAAGTATGGGAGATGGGGTTAGAATATTACTGTCCCAATCTTTCACATACTCAAATCTCCTCCATGTACCATCACTCACATTTACATAATTTGAAGTACATTTTATCAGGATTTTCATCCCTTTCTCTCAGTTTGTTGCTACTATCTATTGCCCACCTGGGCCACCCCAACAATTTCTGGAACTTTTTTCCACCTGGCTTCCTCATTTCTTTTCCTATGACATCCCCACAATCATCATGGGTGATTTTCATATCCCTGTTGACAGTCCACAATCTCCTCATGCCTACAAACTTCTCTCTTTAACCTCTCTCATCCTCTCCTAATGGACTGACTCCTCTACTCATCAGGAGGGCTACTGTCTTGATCTTTTATTCAAAAGACTATACTATAGTTTCTGAATTCACTAATTCTTCTTTCCCTCTCTCAGATCACAACCTTATCACCTGCATGCTCTACTCCATTAGTTCAACCTCAATGTAAATTAACTCAACCAATCCTCCTCAAACCCACAGAATATTAACACTATTAATTTTCAACAACTATCCACCTCTCTGCAACAACTTTTCTCACCTATTTCTACATTCACTTTTCTTGAGGTTGCTATATCAAATAGCCCTCAATGAAATGGCTCCAGCTACCCATCACACATCACATAGACTTACAGTAGATGTCAACTGTGGCATTCTAAATTAACAATACATATATAAAACCTCCCACATAAAGTAGAATGGCAGTGGTATAAATCTTGTGCTCCAAGTGACTATCTGACATGTAAGACTATCTACTACTCTTATTGTAATGCTCTGGACACTGCCAAATAAACATATTTCCAATTTCTCATCTCTGTTCAAGCCTCCAATCCCAGGTGATTTTTAAATTTATATATATCACTTATTACCCCTCCCTCTCCCAAACAACCTGCTACTATCAGTGCACAAGATCTTGCTTCCTGTTTCAAGGACAAGATTGATAAGACCTGAAATGAAATGGTATGCTCTTCATCAACCAGTGTCCTGCTCAGTTCCCTGCCTGAATTCTCTGGCACATTCTCTTCATTTGACCCCACAAATGAAGATCAAGTATCTACACTTTTCTCATCCTACTCTACTAACTCTCCTTTTGATCATATACCCTCACAAATCAGTAAAGCTGTCTCCTGTGCTAATCCCAAATTTAACTAAAATCTGTAATCTCTTTTTCTCTACTGGAATCTTTCCATCAGTGTTCAAGAATACAGTCATTACTCCTATTCTGAAAATAAAACAAATTCTGACTTTAACTTTCTCTCAAATTACTGTCCCATCTCTCAGCTCCCATGCCCCTCCAAGCTACTTCAGAGATGTGCCTACACTTGCCTCACACACCTTCTTAACTTTCACAATTTATTGGACCCACATTAGTCAGGCTTTCATTCCCATGACTCAACAGAGACAGCACTGACTAAGATAGTGAATGATTTGGTCATCGCTTATTTTAAAGCCCATTACTCACTTCTTATTGTTCTAGATCTCTCTGCTGCTTTTGACACTGTTGACCACTCACTTCTCATACAAACACTAAAATCCCTAGGTCTTCAGGACACAGCCCTTTCTTGGTTCTCATCCTACCTATATACCACTCTTTCACTGTTTGTTTCTCTGAATCCACCTCCTCTTTGCTACCTCTGTCATTTGGAGTACCACAAGGCTCATTCATAGGTCCTTTCTCAAGCTATACCACCTCTCTTGGCAAACTAATCAGTTACTTTAGATTTCAGTAATATCTGTATGCAGATGATACTCAAATCTATCTCCAGATTTGTCACTGAATGCCTCTTTACCATTTCATCTTGGATGTCATCTCACCACATCAAACTTAATATTTCTAAAACAGACTTAATATTTCCACCTGCCAATAGTAGTTACCAACCTGATATCTGTTGTTAACTTGATAATCAAACCCACCTCACAAGCCTGCTGCCTAGGTGTCATCCTTGACTCGGAACTGTACTTTATTCCCCACATTCGGTATGTTTTAAAATCATGTTACAAACAATTAAAAAACATATCCAAAATATGACCATATCTTACACAAAATGCTGTAAAAACTCTAATACATGCACTCATTATTTCCCTCATTGATTATTTCAAAAGTCTCCTTACTGGTCTTCCTAAAAACAGAAATTTACCACTACAATCCATGTTGAATAGAGCTGTGAGGCTGATCTTCCTTGCCAAACATTCATCATCTGCTAATCCACTCTGTCAGTCCTTCCATTGGTTACTGGTTCTTTACCGTATTCAATATAAAATAATTTTACTTACACATAAGGCTATTAACCAAATCAAACCAACATCTCTTTGCTTATCTCAAAATAACTCCCAACCCAACAGCTTTGTTCTGCACAAGATCTGCATCTCTCATCTACATGCATTGCTTGCTCCCATTTATGGTTACATGACTTTTTGGGGGCTAAACCCACTCTGTAGAATGCCCCACCATGCACAATAAGACTCTCTTCTAGTCTCCAAAACTTCAAGCATTACCTGAAAACTCACCTCTTCAGACAAGCTTATCAGATTCCAGAACCGCCCACATAACCTTCATAAGCTTCCCTATCTAATTATATCCCCTATTACAGTCCACACATAACCTCACATGTTTCATCTCTCTTCACTTTCAATTCATACTAACCCTTGGAAAACATTCCAATGTGACTATATCATACAGCCCATTAAGAACATTTACAATCTGACTGGACCATTATGCAACAGGTAGTACTTATTCTTGTGTATTAATGCCTATCTCTATGTCTGTCTGCTATTACCCAGTTTAGTTCTATTACTGTTGTTTCCAATTTTAAAGTGCAAGGTAATAGGCTGAACTATATAAGAAACTGATAATAATAATAATAATAATAATAATAATAATAATAATAGCTATCCTTAGAAGCTCAGCTACCTCCTTGTCAGTGTACCAGGACATTTGTCTAGCACCCACAGAAACTGGATTAGGAGCCCTATTTAGGACCACTATGTCTGACTGGGGTGCAGTTGAGGTGGTAGAGTCCTTTCTGGACCTACCATGCCCTGAAAAGAAAAGTTTGGAGGATGAAAAAGAATTTCTAGAAGACCCCTTTTCCTTCTGTCACCTACCCATCTGGTGGCCCTTGCATGAAGGGGTTCTATCACTACCATTTTCCACAGCAGAAGACCTAATAGTTCAGACTGACCTAGCAGTAAACTCATAAGCATGACTCCTTATGATCCAGTCATTATAAGTCTATGATACGCACTCACAAAAAGGTGCAGGAACAAGGTCAGAAGCAAGATGGTCATTGCCATCCTTTTTAGCTGAGCACTCCTCAGCAATGTCCGCAGTGCTGACTGGGCCTGAAATAGAAACTGGAGCAGCAGAAATATACTACCCAGCAACAACAGGAGAATAAAAAGACATCTGAATGTGTCATGATAGTAGGCATCGACACAGCCACAGCAGAAAACAGACACCTCCAAAGTGATCAGGGACTGTCCCAAAACCTAAACAAATTGTATCACCAGATGACTCAGATGATGCTGCAACACTATCACATTCACCACTGGTGAGCCTGAAACCAATGGTGGAGCCATGCTTGCAACCCCCACCTAATGCAGATGCAGCAGGCTGTAAAGCAGCTGACAATTTCAGCCCAGCCACAGCACTGCTCATAGCAGGCACTGCCTGGGTAACCAGCATCCCAGACCCCTGCACATAACTACTTGTTGCCAGCCTGACTAACACCTGCAGGAGCCTTGGGTTACCCAGTAGAACAGCAGCCTGAGACAGCAGTACTCTTCTGCTGCTTGTGCCTGACCCTGAGGGAGCCGGCATGCCACAAGATGGCGCTGGCTCCCTAAAAATGGCCTTTGCTTGTGGGGGCACTATCTGCAGCTTTAGGCACCAACCGCAGAATAATTAGCTCACTGCCTACCAGCAGCCCCCTTCCTATAACGCTACTCATGATAGGGTTCATAGCTGCAGTTCTCATCTGCCCCACAAAAGACCTCCATATTCACCACTGGGAAGTTTTACTTGTGCCTGAGAAACAATTCCCAGCCTGAAACCCCCAAAACTATCAGCAGTCTGGATTGTTGTAAGAGCAATCCAGATACACCTCAGGCAGAGGTCCAAGGCTTTGATGAGCCCAAAGGGGCCCAGGTCGAAATGGGCTTGGGGCAGATAGAATTGGTTGGGTGGGACATAAAGGGGATTTGACAGCAGAAATTAAATAAAAGAGAAGTAAAGGGAAAGAGACAAAGAATAGATACAGAAGAAAAGGGAAAAAGACAAAGGAATAGATAGAGCAAAGCCAATGCAGGAGAAAAGTCAATGAAATAAATAACACTGTCCAACAAATTAATACTTTTAATTTGTTTCCTTTCCAAAAATAGTCATACATTACTAATTTGAGATCAAGAAAAACTAAAATCAGAATGTTTTTACTAGCTCTATTTTTTGAGCTACACTGCTTGCACTATACTGTATGTACATTAGTAATATAGTCATAGTGAAAAGCTATTTTTAAATCTGATATTTTCTTGATAGAAAATAAATAACAGTTGTTTTAAATCAATCAATCACAATTAAAAACACAAAACAAAACAAACATACAGCATACGAAACAAACATACAGCATACGAAAGTACTATCTAATATAGTGACCTATTCATGGGAGTGCTTTCTCTTTGCTTGTCACTTGTACTCCTCTTCTGGGGCATCTCTTGTCACTGTCCAACAGTAGTGATTCACCTGCCCTGATATCTTTGTTCCATTGCTGAAATGTCTTGGTGGAATCGCTCACTATGCTTGTCACTCAGTGCCCCACAGTTATCTTGTGTGGGTAATCCCGTGAATCGCATATATGTGAATAGGGGAGGGGACAAATAACTGATTCATTTAATTGGGTCATTAGGCCCCGTCCCCTCTGTGTGGAACACAGATTGCTGGTAAGATTCTCTCCATTCTGCCCACTTCACTAGGAATACCCCTACATCGTCATAAATGGGCTATATCTCAGAACTCAGAGCTAATTGAGAGTTTTACATGTCATATTCATTCTTTGCATGCTAAAATCAATAGAAGTAACTATTTTCACATAGGAAACCTTTTCATTGTTGTGCAGTGTAATAGATGAAATACAATAAAAACAATGTAGAAATATAAGCAGTAACAGGGAGATTAAAAAGAGGAGAAAAGAGAACAGAATGAAAGGTTTAAGCAGAGTAAATTGCAGTCAAATTCAAAGCAATAGCAGAACCATACATTTCTAGAATCCTACTTTCAAGAAGAGATGTGCGCTGACCCTCTAGTTTTGGTTTTGAATTTGTATTCATCTTTGTGGTTTGGTTTTGCAAAATCACCCTCTAGTGTTTTGGTTTTGGATCTGGTGTTTTCTTTAAAAAAAAAAAATTATAGAAAGTTTTTAAAAACAGCTTAAATCACGTAATCTTTGCAATCCAAAACCCAAAATTCGGATTAGAAATCCAAATTCCGAAGATCATAATCGTGACTCAGATCTATACGGATCTCCTCAGAAGATTATAACTTGGAACTGTCAAGATTCACAAAATTTTGTGGATTTGGATTACTGGAGAACTAAACTGCACATCTCTACTTTCAAGTAAACATGCATCCACAAAGCTCCTCTCATTTAGCATCATATAACCCAGGGAAAACCCCTGTAAACATTCCTATTAATAATCTTAACCCCTGCTTTGCCAGTGTGAAATGATCCACCTTCAGGGTTTAAATCCCCGCCATTCACATAAAATGCCTTCTGTCACCTCGTGTGACTCCCTCTCCCTTCTTCGGTTCACATATCTCTGTCACTTTCTTCTCCTCCCTCTTTGTCATGTGCTTGTCTGAGTTCTTTTCGACCTCTGGACCTCCAGTTGCCCAAAAACCCACTGCTCTGAAATCACATCTCCTGATTATCATCATCTGCACAGGAGCAGATTAGATTTATTTGAAATGACAAAAAGTACAGTTTATGAAAGTCTTTATTCATTAAAAAAAATCTATGGAATAAGTCCTATTTTAATAAAAAAAACTACATTCTTTAAACAGTGATTACAAGACAGGTATTGTGGTAGTACAAATACTTACACGAGGCATGATAAATCACAAGTTCATTTACATCTTGCTCTTTTAGATCCTAATCTGACCTGCACCTTGTCTCGTTTTAGATAATCACAACCCACTCCTTTCTCCAAGACCTGCCACATAATGCTCCATAGTTATAGAACTCTCTACACCAGCTGATTGACCTCTCTACCAACCTTTATTCCAGAGGTCTCTCAAACCCCACCTCTTCACTATACAGTCTCTGAACCCTCAGGGGCACCAAGAAGGGGTGTGTGGTGCTACTTACCCTTTGCCCGGACTTGTTGGAGGTGCCTGGCGGGTGCCCGAGTCAGCTAGTGTGCTGGTACAGTATGTCTACATCCAGGCTGGCCAAGCTGGTTTATCTCATCCAAGATCAAATAAGTAGCATCTGCTTTATAACTGTGAAGTCATTAACCAGTCTTTTAATAGCAAAATATTGTATTTTGGCCAAGACACAATGGATTTCTCTGTTTTTAGAGCAAATATTCCAAACAGAGCCCTCATATATCTTTTATTATTATTAATGAGCCCCTGCTTAGTCTCTGTTAGTCAATTACACTTTATCCACCAGCCTCTCAGACTTCCCTGTAATAGTTATCTATGGCACTATTGTAACAGGAATTTGGCTTAACCACTCCCCCAGCTGAGGTGATACCTAACATCCTGAGGGTGAAAACAAACTACCAGTGTTGCACTCCCAAAGCACATGGGCATTGCTGGACTCTGATAAGACTTAGGAACAAGACTGACAGACACTAATAAAAAGGATATATATATATATATATATATATATTTTTTTTTTGCAATTTTCTTTAAAAACACAGAACTTGTGTTTTTGGATCAACAATAATGCTCCTGCTGATCAAAACATGATCTGGATGCGTTTAGTAATTGGTCTTTAGCTGTAAGTATTGTTTCACCTGAAGTACACTATTTAGACAAAAGTTATTGGACACCGCCGTGCAAGCGAATTGGTGTGCTCTTGCAAAAGACATCTGTTCTTGAAGGTATAAAATGAGAAGTATTGAGATGTTCCTGATAACTCTGTGCCCCCTACAATGTGGCAGTTCTATGGAAACAACACATGTTTTTATCAGGATGACAATGAAACCTGTCATGTTTCCAAGGTAATGCTGGACTGGTATACATAAAATTTGGTAAACTGGATGAACTGGCCAGCTCAGAGTCCAGATCTTAACCCGATTGAGAACCTCTGGGATGAATTGGAGAGACAGGTGCATTCTAGGCCAACTCAACTTTCTTCAGTGTTACAGTTGGTCACTGTACTGAAGCCGGAATGGCAAAACATACTGCCTGCTGTTGTCCAGGGACTTGTGGACAGTTTGCCAAGAAGAGTGTCTGCAGTAATCACTGCACGTGGTGGACCTACAATACTGATGTCAATAAAATCTCATTGATCTATTTGCTGTCAGCGTCCAATCACTTTTGTCTAAATGGTGTACCTACTTCTTCCTCAAATAACATACTGAAGTGGGAGTTGGGGCCTCCAGATGCTGTGTCTTTTGGTAATCTGCTCCGCACCACTCAAAGCTCTTTGCAGGCATCCAAAACAATGGAAAATGGGCCTGATTCAGAGTAGTATGATAACCCCATGATTTATGTACCACTCCGATTGTGAGGGACCTGAACATGCACAGGATCTGTACTGTGCATGTGCAGTTCTCTGTCTGGGAGATATCGCGTAGTTCCCCAAAGCCGTGGCATGACTGACATGCTGAGGAGTTTCGGTGGCGGAGCAGGACAGCAACTGGGACCATTCTAAAAAACAGGGGCATGTCAGCCCCCATATTATAGGCTTGGCCATGCCAGGTGTTGCATCTTTTGACACAGTCTTCCTGGCCTTGGCTACATTGCTGCAAGGGGCAATCTGAGTGACCTCAAGGTCACTCAGATTGCATTTTAGGATGCAGCAGTTAGATCTGCAATGCAGTCAGCAGGGGTCTATTTACACCAGGCGCCTCCTGCTGCAAATTAATTGTACGGTATTGCACAGCTGCTTCCCAGAAGCTGTGCAATACTATGCAACTTTAAATCAGGTGCAATGAACAAAGGCCCTCATTCAGAGCCGTACGCTCTGAGCAGAGCGCAAGCTCTGAATGAGGGCCGCCCTCCATAAAAATGGAGCGACCTCCTGGACGCTCGTATAGCTGTGGGTCACCTCCCATAGCCTATATGAGCGTGCAGTCTGATGGCCGCGATGGTCGTGACCATCGCGACCATCGAAACTGCGAGCCGGAGCCTGCGGTTGAGGTTTTCAACCGCAAGCCCCGGAGTGATTTTGGCTCTATCAGAGCCAAAATCACTCCCACTGACATCACTAGTGATGTCAGTGGGCCGGTTTCTGACGGGAGGCATTCCCATGGGAACGCCCCCGTCAGGGAGGCACGCCCCCGGCACGCCCACCAAAGGGGGCGTGCTGTCAATCAACATCGACAGCACGCCCCCTTTGATCAGACACAACGAGCGAAGGACTTTCCTTCGCTCATCGCGTCTGGCGCATGCGCACGACGGAGCTCCCTCCGTCGTGCGCATGCTCAGTGCAGAACATCGACCCACTTGCGAGCGGACAGCCGCTCGCGAGAGGGTCTGAATCAGGGCCAAAGTTTTAAAATTTGTAATCATCAGTCCATGGAATCTACGTCCAGTTCTCAGTAATCCAGTGGTGGTGCTCTTTGTCCAAGGCAAGCCTCTAATTCATTGCTGCAGAACAGAAAAAAAGCTTTTTTATAGCTCTGAAATTATATTTTTGTCAGTTTTTTCTAACCTAAATTTTATTTTAACCTCTAGCAGTTTTCTTTTCTTTGTTGACAGAAGTGTAACCCGATGTGGTCTTCTGCTACTGTAACCCATCTACTTCAGTTCAACAGTCTGTGCATTTACAACCATTCTTCCGCATAACACAGTTGTAATGTTTGAAACATTCGGACCATTCTCCTTTGACCTCTGTAATAAACAATGCATTTTTCAATTTTCCAAATGACTGTTGCTCATTGCTTTGTTGGTTGTTTGTAAAGACTAGAGACTGTTTTGCACAAAAATTCCAGATTAGCATCATGATAGATACTCATATCATCCTGTCTGGCACAAACAATAATTCCACGGTCAATGTCACTTATCTACCCCATACCTTTGTTTGGTCCTAACTACAACTGAACCTCGTGACCATGTCTGCCTGTTTTTACACATTGTGTTGCTGCCACATGTTTGGCTGAATAGATATTTGCATATTGAACAAGTATGTGTACAGGAGTACCTACTAAAGTGGGCAATGAGTATATATACTACTCTGGATGTTTGGCATCAGAGCTGTAACTAGACTTTTTGGTGCCCTGGGCCAGAAAGAGCATGCACCACCCCCACACATATTTAAAATATGGACCCAAGATGTGCACCTGAAAAAGGGGTGTGGCCTCATGGGCTGCCATCAGACATTATGGAGAAAATAGTTCCATGTGTAAGGTACTATATCTGACTGACATGTGAGAGGTGGTATGTTTGAGTCCCAGGTATGACAATATTTTGAAATGTGTGTGTTAAATAAATGAGAGTGTGACTGAAGCTGCTTGGGTAGGTGGCCAGATGAAGTGGTAGTCAGCCAGGGAGGGAATAGAGGTTGTCAGGAAATGCCAGGGATAAAAGAAAAGGAAACTACAGTACAGGGAATGATTATAAACAGAAAATGTACTGGTCCAAGAAGCGCACCCTGCCCTGCAGTGCCCTGTGTTGTGGCACATGTCACACCTCTTTGTTTGGCATGTAGAGTATTCAGCTGACTGTACAAGGAAAAATGATCCAGAATACATTGGAGGAGAGTCCCATCAAAGGATTATCTCATTTTACACGTGTTTTAACTCAAGCACTTAGTTGTCCATTCATTATTCTTTGGTTAGCCCTCACTAGTGGAGCAGCTGTTCCCATTCATTTGGCTCTTATACCCAGAGTTCACTCCCTTCTTTTCTACATGGGGTTTTCTGACTGTCTACTAAAGAAATATTTCAAATAATAAAGAGGATTAGGAAACAAGGAGTTGCTGATAACTGATTGCCCTGGTTGAAAAGTATTGGCACTAGGATATTGTAAGGGATACAAGTTATAGTTTGTGTACTTGTTTATATTTATGAACTTGTAACTTTTGTCAAATGTTGTATAAGCAAGGTTATTGAAGTCCCCAACTATAGAGTTAGACAATCAATCGTACTATGAGACTTATGCTACAATAGAACTAAGCCTGATTCAGTAGTGGACACAAATGCAATTGCAACTGCAATTGCTTATGGATCGCAGTTGCTAAAATATACTAATGCTTGCCAATGCACAGCCGACATAAAGACATCTCATATTTATGCAATGTTGCCATTTGCATAAACATCGGTACCATTGATGCACATCGGGCAGTCACGCAGCATTCACAACAAATCTGACCAGCTGTTAACACTGCAAGTCTCCTCGCATGCAGAGAGCTCTCAATGTGCATATGCCGTCTCAGTACGTAACTTGAGCACACCCAGGAAACACCCAGCACACCCAGGAAACAGCATTCAAACGGACAGACACGCCCGTGTTTTACCCCTCTGTCACGATCCTCAAACACTGACAGCCTGTCACTCACTTTGCAATGGATTCCTCTGTGCATCCGGGATCACAAGGTGATTTCTCCACACATGCACTGCAGCTTTCACACATGAGTAATGGCATACAGACACTTGATCTGCGTCTGTAATCGCCATTGCATCCGCTACTGTATTATAACAAACAAATAAGATAATTAACAGACACTGGTCACTCTTGCTACAAGACAAAGGGCCTGATTCAGAGCCACTCATAAGCGGCAGCTCGTTCGCTCCGAGCGATGTTTGCCCAACTGCGCATGCGTACGGATCATTATACGCATGCGCGAACCAGTCAGTGTGGCCGAAATTCATGTGCTCGCAAAATAGCGAATGCCTGCTAATTTGAGTGACAGGATGAGGCGTATGTGGGTGGTAACAGGGGAAGGTGCTTGAAAACGGGGAGTGGAGATCCAATCGCAGGTGTGCTTAAAGGTCAAAACGGGCGTTTTATGGGTGTGCATATTTAAAACAGCAGCGTCATTGACCACGTCACTGGGTTTTTTTTAAGCCAGAACTGCTCGCAAAATAGTGGTAGCAAAAACCAACCACAAGAATAGCGAGCAGCTCATACCCTGTTTGATGTACTCGAGTAATCTAATAAATAGCGGACATGACGTAGGATGCGAGCGGCCAGGGGGCGTAGTTTCCCAAAAAACGACTGCAAGTTTTGTTCGCTCGTTCAGACCTAGAGGCGTGAACAGACCGCAAACAGCGAACGGTTCATTTGAATAGCCACCCCTAATTTCAGGACGAGCGAGCGCTAATTGCGTCCGGCTCTGAATCAGGCCCAAAGTCCTTTCCAAAGTTCTTCCAACTAGACCAAAAGTAGTGTATAGGAATGCACCAGATGTAAAGACCAAACTCGTTAGGAATCACATTCCCCCAAAAGATCCTATACATACCATGCTAAATGATAAAGATAAAAGGGGGCTTCTACTATTGCGGTGCATGCATAGCATGCACAACTACTAATAGTAGGAGCACCAAACCAATACATACAGTAACATAAACTACAAAGAAACTCGGATTTGACATCAAAGACACCATCTCGTGTAACAGTAAAGGGGTCATATACATGTTAGAGTGTCCCTGCCCCAGGCAATATATAGGTAGAATGATAAGACCATTGAAAATTAAGTTAAATGAACACGTGCAAAACATCAGAAAGGCCACAGAAGACCATCCCTTGTCCTCACACTTCCAAAAATGCCACAGTTGTGACCCCAAGCAACTGAAATTGCATAAAAATAAAAAAATCATGAAACCAAACTAGAGGGGAGGAGACTTTCTGAAGGCAATTAACAGGGAAGATTTGAAGTACATGATAGAGATGGGAACACTGCATCCCAGAGACTTGAACGTAGATAATGAAATCAGGTCCATTATCTGCAAATAATATGTTTATAAAATAATACCAAACAATTATGTTCTTTAATTGTTTAAAACCCAACGTACCAAAGAGAGTCTAGGTTCTAAACTGTACATAATTCTCCCATAGCAACATCAAGATATGTAGATTATGTTATCTATCAATTAGGGTTAATTAAAACATTTCAAATAAATGAGGAATAGATTGGACATGTCCCCAAATGAATTACATTGGTAACATCATAGACCTAAACCTGAAGCTAAGTATTGAACTAATATCAAAGATAAGAACCTTTAAGATCTCAACATCAATCAATCAAGAAGAGGGTGTGCCCATACAGGACATATAAACCATCAGAGACCAAACCAGGTGACATGCTCATATTCTCCCAGAGGAAGGTCCGCACAAGGATTTAAATGCATTTAAAGCATTCACCTATACCCAAAGAAAACTCTAAAGGCACACATCCACTAGACGACAGGCAAAAGACTGCACGACATTGCAATCATGCAGTCGTTTGTCTGTCTGTGATGTGCCTACACTGAACGAGCAGTCATTCGGTGAAGGCACATCATTCATCTGCAAACATGTTGAACCTGGCGATATCGTCAGCAGTGGCGTAACTAGGGGGGGTCAGGCAGGGTGCGTGCCCTGGGCGCCGTGGAACCGGCGGCGCGGGGGAGCGATGCCGGCCACGGTCCGGCCCGCCCTAGTTAGCCACCAGTGTAGCGCCGACCGCAATGAGTGCAGTCAGCGCTACACATTTACACAGGACCGGTGCTAGGTTTCCAGCGCCGGTCCTGTGCTGCACACCTGAGCCCGTTCCCTCCCCCTGAGCGCTTGCCCAATAGCGCCAGGAGGCGGGCTCAGGCTGTGCATAACACACGCATCGCCGCCAGTGCTGGTGGCGATGCGTGTGTTAAACAGCAGCCAATGAGAGTCAGATAGACTCTCATTGACTGCTGCAGCGCTCACTGCAAGAGCCGGACTTCCGTCCGGCTCCTGCAGTGGGTAATGGGACAGACGTCATGACGTCATGACGTCTGTCCCATTATGCTGAGCGCGCCTGCCCGGGGCAGTGGGAGCGGTGTCGCGGACTGGAGGAGCAGCAGCAGCAGCAGCGTGGATTCAGGTAAGTATGTTTTTATATATATATTTTTTTAAAAACCTGTCAGCACTACTGGGGGCACAACGGGGGTGGCTACCACTGGGGGGACCTCTACTGGGGTGGGGGCACAATGGGGGGGTGGCTACTACTGGGGGCACCATTATTAGGAGGACCTCTACTGGGGGGGCTATTACTGTGGGCACCATTATTGGGAAGACCTCTACTGGGGGGGGATATTACAGGGGGTACTTAATCGGGAGGGGGGACCTCAACTGGGGACCACTACTTGGGGGGGACTACTACTGGGGGCATTATAAAAGGGGCCTACTACTAGGGGCACTGCACTGGGGGGACCACAACTGGGGACAATAACAGGAAGGACCACTACAGGGTCCACTGGATATGGGGGGTCACTACTGGGAGCCTGCATCAGGGGGACCACTACTGGGGGCACTGCATGGGAGGGGGGGACTACTGCTGGGGGAACTATATAAGGGGCTTACTGCTAGGGGCACTGCGGAGACCACTACAGGGGGCACTAGATAGGGGGGATCACTACTGGGTGCCTGCATAAGGGGACCACTACTGGGAAAACTGCATGGGGGGGACTACTGCTGGGGCACTATATAAAGGGCACTGCATGGGGGGGGACTACTACTGGGGGCACTATATAAAGGGCACTGCATAAGGGGATACCACTACTGGGTGCACTGCATTGTGGGGACTGCTACTGGGGGCACTGCATGAGGGGGACCACTACTGGGAAACCTGCATGGGGGGGACTACTGCTGGGGGCACTATATAAAGGGCAGTGCATAGGGGGAGGGACTACTACTGGGTGCACTATATAAAGGGCACTGCATAAGGGGATACCACTACTGGGTGGACTGCATTGTGGGGACTGCTACTGGGGGCACTGCTTGAGGGGGAACACTACATAGGGCACTGCATTTGGGGGGACCAATACTGGGGGCACTGAGTAAGGGGATCTAATTGGGGGCTGTATAAGGGGGACCACTACTGGGGATACTGTATAAGGGGCACTACTATGGGCCTGCATAAGAGGGACCACAACTGCATACTTGGGGTACTGTATAAGGGGTATTACTGGGGTTAAGGTGCATATGGATAGGAATGTTCAGCGTGAAAATAAAGGGGTGTGTCATGTTGACACGCCTCATTTTTAAGTGACCACGCCCATTTTTTACATATTGGGATGTTGGGGGGGCTCCCTGTTCAAATTTGCCCTGGGCTCCAAATACCTAGTTACTCCACTGATCGTCAGGTTGTACAACATATTTATATGATGATAGATGTCTAATCGACCAGCAGGAGCATGCATCGCTGGTCATTTTAGACTTTTTTTAAGCAATCTGCAAATGATTTTCAACCGATTATCCAAAGATAACGATATCGTTATCCTTCATTCTCTCAATTTAATAGTCTAGTGGATGTGTGTCTTAAAGAAAACTCTATGCTGCATACACACGGAACAACTTGAACAACCATAGATATCGTTGATAGATTTCCCTCCAACTTTCTGTAGAGCACATCAAACGATTTTGGTTGTACACACTGATAGATATCTATGATAGATAGTTTCACTGAAATATCTATCATAGATATCTTTTTACAGGCAAATCTTTACAAAATCGTCCAAGTTGGCCTGCATGCATGAAAGACCATATATATCGTTATTGTTCATCCAGGAACACGCATCATTGGTTGTTGTCAGGTTGGTCAGGTTGGTTTCTGCAAAAAAGTGAACAATATGGTTCAAATCGCTCATAAAAGTCGTACCGTGTGTACACACCATATGAACAAAAGCAACAAACTGACGAAGAAGCCGTTGAATCATGCACTGCTCCGGCCAGGAAGTCATGTGACACCAAGCAGAGAAAGACCCAGAAGAACAACGCGGTGATGGAGCTCCCAGCTACAGAGGAGGGAAGGAAGGAGACAGACGGCGAGAGAGCAGCAGTTGAGTTCCTTTCAAGTGGAGGGGGTATGAGATAAGGATTTTTGGAGAAACCCACACCATACTATCCCCTCCCCAGGCAGCGGCATCACAGTCCATGTACTCGGCACCCGGGGGATAGCTGACTAACAACTATTTACCTGCGATGGTCAGACACAGACCTCGATGTCCGGCAGAGGATTTCCCTTAAAGCGCTCAGCCTCTACTCTCCTCTCCTCTCCCCATATACCCTGTAAAGAAGACCAAGACAAGACTCCTGAACTAGTGATAAGTACCAGCTCACTCAGACACCGGACATTGTGGGACGCCGCAATCCGGGTATGTAATCTGAATTATTGACTATGGATAATTTTATGACACACATATGAGGAAGCAATTTATACAAATCATTATATCAAGACTATTAATTTATTTATTGAAGGATCAACTGCTTACTAATGTCGCTTGAGCATAACTGTTCATAATCGAGTCAATTAGTATAACTCATCTCCCACATTAGTGGGTACACCTGACATTGCTTTAAATTTTACATTTATTATTTATCATTTGTTGTTTATGCTTATTAGTTATTGCTGTATTGTTTTATTCCTGCATCACACATTACGATATGTTACAGTAAAGTGAATCTTGTATTCAAGAAATAAGATTGAATTTTTCTGATAAACATCTAATTGGGCAGTACATAAGGGTTGAGATCAATCAACCCAGGTAATTCTGGGATACCCTGTTCTTTGCTACTGTATCAAGCCCCAAGACTTGTGCAGGAGGCAGAATGAGGAAACAGTTAATGTGTATTATTATCTCTTTCCTGAACAATTTTGTTCTGAATACTTCATCTTCTTTTGTTTTACTGTAGATTACAGGGAATGTTTTTAAGGGAATCGGTATGATATACCACCGAACCCATGCCCGACGGTTGGAATCCCGACAGCGGCATCCCGACAGAGGAGGAAATCCCGATCATCCAAGGTAAGTATATACTAACGTATTTCTACTAATGATACTGCCTTTGAACCTCTATCTACCCCTGCCTATACCTTCCAGTATCCTGCCTATAAACCTCTAAGGATGACACTAATTTGCGTACGCAGTCATACAGTAAATAAAGACTCCAGACCTAGAACCTGTGGTTCCAAAGCACAAAGTATTATTCAAGTAAAAGTACAGCAGTTACACGCTATGATCCTCATATAATCTTAGTGCAAATAAATTATACAGACCCAAGTACAGTTATACATATGCAGCACTCACTGGTCCAGATGTAGGCATCAGCAGGAAACCCCCATCAATCAGCATTCAGCACGAAGACTAGGAACCCAGGGTCAGAGCACACATATTTATACCCCCCAGTAATAAACAACACAATAGAGAAGTTTGTTGCTAATACCATTGGTCCTAAAGGAGAGGGCATATGTTACAAGGCATTTAACAGGTTGGTTCAAATAGACACAGTTCAGCCTCTAACAACTGGTGGCCTCTGGTTTCCCGCCTCATGCAAATCCTAACAGTTGTTCATATAATGTACATTTTGTTGCTTGAAGTCTCTGTGGTCCATAAGTTGAGAATGCATGTTGCGATTTCTCCATCGATATTACCGGAATACTGTTGAGAGAGTACGCATCATTACAATACCAAACTTGGCTTACTTATCACGTATAAAACCTTAGTTACGAAATAATCTATATTTCCTAGCAATTATAATAAATGTGCATACTTGAATCTTATATCTTAAAGCTTATGGAACCTTGTTTGTGAATATGTAATGTGTGAGTATATGGGTTTTGATGTAAAGACGCTAGTTAACTTGGGGCAGATGCGTGTGCATGAAGCTAATATTCAGCATTTTCATACAGGATCTTATGCATTTGCTAATATGCGACTAGTTAACAGCGCAATTGTGCATATTAATGTGTGTATGAGAAATGGTGTAAGATGCAATCGCATGATGCTAATAGTAATATCGCCACATGTACTAAAGTGTGAGTTTATCTAAAATGGTGCTTAAGCGGCCATTCACAAAATGGTGTCTTGCGATCTCATTTCCAAGATGGCGTCTTGCGGCCAGTCACAAGATGGCATCGCTGCGATCCAATTTTAAACTGATCTTGCCTCAGCCAGTTATATAGCTTCGATAGTCATCCCTTTGATAGCGAACAACATGCTATCACAATCTGATTTTAAAATAAAATTTAGGCTTACATTTATATACTATTTAGTGTTATTATGGGATGGCACAAGGTGGTTCTTAATCCATCAATAATGTGTCTCTGAGTGGGGACATAAAACTACTATTATATGCACACCACGGATCTTAGAAGATCATGTGAAAGGTATGGGGATACACCAGTCTTATAAAGGCAGTCTTGAAGGGGAAATTTGAGACTTTACATTATCTGAGGTGTTTTAAAATAACATTTCAATAATACATTCTATGCATGTCTAAATATAATACATTAAATGATGGTATTTCCTAGTTCAGAGTTGTAATGCAGTTCTGTATTTACCTCGGTATTCATACTGACCACCATCATAAATTTGTTCTTTCGTTTTACTCTATTTTTACATTTTCCACACTTCAACACAATAGGAACACACCGGACACATATACCAATCATTATGATGACAATCAGTATAAGGATTAAGAATTTGCCTATGCTGGTGATCACTTCCTGGACCCATTCCCCTAGACCTGAGAACCATTTCACTGGGTTCAGTCATGAAACCCATCCTTCTATCTTCTCTCCTAGTTCAGCCACTGAAGCATTATGGATCTTACGAAATTCCCATTTTAGCTGCAGAATTTCATCCATCTTTCAGTATATCACCTCCATGGGGTCGCTGGTATCATTGGTGACATAGGTGCAACATTTTACTCCAAATTGGGTGGCCAAAGTTGCGCAATACCCTCAAGTAACAGCATTTAAATAATTTAATACTAGCCTGTGTTGCACTAGTTCTTTCTTGTACGCTTGCAATTCTCTCCCTGTATACCTGAATGTGTCATCGTACATCTCGGTGATATTATCTATCAATTTAGCAAGTTCCTGAATATATCTAAAGTTTAATGTACCCCAATCGATCCTGGTGGGATCCAATGCGACTAAAACTTGAAAGCCAGTTGTCTCACTAATTAACTGAGTTGCTTTGTGCAAGTCACCAGGTATCATATTTAGTTTGCCTCTGTGTTCATATTGTGTGTGAAGATATGGTGACAGTGTGTTTTTATGTATACCAAGCATTTCAACATGTGTGAGGGTCATAACTTCTGGGACTACTCTGCCCAGGTAACACAAACCTTTGGAAATCGGGGAGAGCCACTTATACGCTTTTCTTCCACATATAAAATATACATTATCGGGGAGAACATAAGGGATGGTATGCATCATTATCATTTAGCACATTTCCCTTGCAAACAATCCTATTTCTGGGTCTTCTATCTGGTACATGCAAGTCTCTGGTTGTATTATTTTAGCACAATAACCATCTGGCACCTTACCAATAATTTCTTTGGTGGAACTCAATGCATACCGGTACCTAAAATGTCTCCCACTAGATTTAATTGAGCATAACAGATCATGGTTTATGGACTCATTATCAGCTGTTTGTGAGAAGGTCATTGTCTGATTATTCCCTGTCACTTCCCAACTCCCGGGTTTATTGGGGTTGGTTATGTTTAAACACAAAAGTGATCTATCTACTTGAAATTGATAGAGTTTGAAATGAGGTGCTTTGGATGAGCGGAATTTTCCATCCAATGTTTTCCCTTTCTGTAATTCTAAAATTTCCGTGATATTCAGTGGAAATGCTACCAACCCTACATTATGCTGTCCCTGTGGCACATGTGAACACACCCAACAATCAGTTTGATTTAACACTTTGCCTACCATGCTATGATAATCCTCTAAAGGATACCCACCCCAGTACGGGTTATATTTAGGCTGGCACCGTTGGATACAATTCTCATCAACTAGGGACCCACAAAGCTCACAAATACAGGAATCTTCAGACAATAAACCTCCACACCATCCCCGAGTATCCGGAATAACAGCTCTCTTAACAATAACAGTACTAAGATTGGTCAGACACTCCCCTGATTGGCATAGCACTCCTCCTGACTCCACTCCATCAGCGCTGCCATCAGCTCCCATGTCCTCTATCAGTCCTCCATCACAGAAACTGGGTATCCCCAAACAGATCATCACGACAAAAACTCTGGAAGAAAGAACTAGGATGACCACAGCAGATCACTCCATTGCTGGGAGCACTGATCTACACATTTCTTTAGCTCAGATATCTCACTGTCACCTTTTTAATCCTTCTGGCACAAGCTCACAATTGACAGGTCCACGTTATCGGCCTTGTCTATGCCTTGTATCTCCACTGGTTGGTTAACCTCCCTATAGTGAGTGGAATGGACCCACGTATCTTCCCTGGCCACCCTTTGAGGATGTGGTACTTTGTCAACAATTGTTAGACACGGACCTTTCCACCAATCAGTCAAACGACCTGGGCTAAAAAAATTCGGATCATAACAAATTCCCCAGGTTTGACATCATGACAGTTTGCATTAGACATGTTAGTTAATAACACTTTCAATTTATGTTATTCTTATTCATCTTTGTATCTCAAAGGGGGAACAGATAAAAGAAATGACAGAATAATCTTGGTTTTATTACCCATCACCTTACACATGTTCTGGGAAAATGAGTCCCCCTATCACTTTGAATAAATCTAGGGATATAGTATCTGCAAATAAATCTTGTTATTAATAATGCCTGGGCCCCTGGGTTGGATAGTATTCCGAGTATTTGACCTTAGCCTGGCATGGCTGCCGTTTATCCTTAGCAACCTTGTGTCCTGTGTGTGAGAGCTAAAGCACAACAGTTAAATATCATTTAAACATGACCTAAATACAACAATAAATCGTCCACATTTTACATTAGAACAGATCCATTGGCAGGTTGAAAAGATTGTAAACAGTCATATAAGGCCTGGGAGAAGATACTGGGGTTGCCTATGAACCCATGGGAAACCCATGTTCATGTGTGGTGTTCTTCACTTTACAGTACTTACTTATGTGTCCCACTTGGTGACAGTTAAAACATCTTTTTGAATGGGGTGGATGAAAGGATTGTTGTGGGAGTTGAGCAAGAGGGAAAGATGGTGGGTATGGGTATGGATATGGAGGATAAGGGTATTGTGGGAGGTATGAAATTTGTGGGTAGCATGGGACCTGTGGTTGTGTATGATATGTGGGGTAAGGATGTGTTTGCTGTGGTGTGGGATTGGTAAGGGCGTGTAACAGTTTAGGTGCAAGTGTGTGTATAGGTGCAGGTGTGTCTACTGGCTGTGATGTTACAGTCATTCCTTCCAGAGCTTGGATACTGACAGCCATTAGTTTTTCGCTCTGGGTCTCTCTCTTCTTTGAGATGTTTTTAACATGTTCTATGTCAGTTTCTGTGAGGGTATCTATTGTGACTCCCCTCCAGCCAGGCTGTGAGGTCTGAATCCGGGTAATATTATCTTAGTTTACTTGGTCTGTTAAGGGAATGTCATCATCCAATACACAATCCGTGATAGATTTTGTCACATTGGTATTGCGTTGTAGACAGGCCCTTAACACCACACGCCAGTCTTTATTAGTTGGCTCATGAGAACTACCCAAATTCCTCAAAAATGTCTGACATTTGGCTAGTTCCTTTTTGGGATCGGGGAAATCATTTATGATGGAATTTAGTTCTGCTCTTGTCCAAGGACAATGCATTACCACTTCCCTCGTGGGCACTACACCATTCGTATCTGCATTTCCATTCAGAACAGTTATTGCCCGAATGGGATGCAGACTGGTAGCGCTGCTACCTTTGACCTTGTTAACTGGCTGGGGGTTTAATCTGTTGCTGCTATGTATGGTATTAACAACTTCCTCTACAGGTGCAGAGGGTGCTAGCACTTCCCTTGCTGTTACCGATGGAGATGACGGCACTACTCGTGATTGTCGTGCTGTAGCATCTATCATTTGTACAACATGGGAAATGGCAGACATTACAATAGGCTCATTATCCACATCATGAACATTTTCTTTATAGTTGCTTAAGAGAGGGTACAAATTGCTTGTTACATTTTTATGGGTATTTTTGATAACTGTACTTGCACCTCCATCCACATAAGGTGGGGGTGGTGTGCGTGAACTGCTGGCAATACCTTCCACAATGTTACCTTGCTGCACGGGTGTGCCATTTTGTGGCTCGCCCGCATTGCAATTCAGCGTCGCGGATGTATTCTCTGGCAATGCGCTCGCAACGCTAGTTTGCATCGCTTATGCATTTTTAAGCCACACATCCCCTCCATGCTGCCACAACTTTAAACATTCATAATATTTGACCTTTTTCTCTCGGGAGCGCATCAGACTGATGTGATCCCGGACATTATCTAATACATCTTTATCAAAACTACCAATTCTCGGAAACGGTCTAACACTCTTCATCGTCATTTTAAAACATACATCACAATACCTTATTGCATAAGTACCGTACTTAGTATGCATAATACGACGGGCCGATCCAAACGGCGCTTCCATTAGCAGCACATCATTGTCTAACATCTCTATTGTTTACATGGCTCCCATTCTGTGACAACTCCTACGTTTTTCAATAAAGATTTAAACTGGTGAAAGACAGTCAAGATACTTTCACTTACCTGTGGATGATTTAAACGGCAGCACCAACACACCTGTGAAGATTTGAAGAAGGCTACTCCACACACCCGGATAAGATTTTAGAAGGCAACTTCCACACCTATGGAAGTTTAAGTCGGCTACTTCCACGCACCTCTCTACAACAAAGGCAATATGTACACCTGCTACTGTGTATAGAACAGTAAGCTGCTTACCAAGCGGCTAGCACTTAGCCCTTAAAGGTCATATGGTACCTCAAACTTTAGGGAACAAGTTACCCCTACCAACAAATACTCACTGTTACAAACTTTTTTCCTGCGCAGAAAAATACACATTAACCCAGATATTGACTACAATTGAAAAGAATGTAAACCTCAACGGCTTTGTTTACTTTAAACACGTGACAGCACAACCGGAAGTACGTATACGCTATTGTGCGAACAGTCACATACACAATAATGCGACTACCACACAACCGTATGACAACCTTTAGCTGTGTACACAAAAGTGCGTCTTTACTGGGCGCAAAACTGCGACTCAGCCGCGTGTTCAATACTGCGGCACCCCTTTAAATGTTAGGTTCTATCAACAAAGGAAAACAAACTTTTTCCTCTCTTGTCCCTGGATTCTAGTCAGCATCCCTGGCTCACACGAAAACGGGTAGCGATCTCTCAGCACCGAGCAGTTGCAGCTAAACCCTGCATGTGGCCACTCCACCCTTTGGTGAGAAATCGATAACCGTAAGTGCCGTGTGAGTGGGTAAGTGACTTCACTACGAGCCCCCAACTAACGATACTGCCTTTGAACCTCTATATACCCCTGCCTATACCTTCTAATATCCTGCCTATAAACCTCTAAGGATGACGCTAATTTGCGTACACAGTCATAAAGTAAATAAAGACTCCAGACCTAGAACCTGTGGTTCCAAAGCACAAAGTATTATTCAAGTAAAAGTACAGTAGTTACATGCTATGATCCTCATATAATCTTAGCGCAAAGAAATTATACAGATCAAGTACAGTTATACATACGCAGTGCTCTCTGGTCCAGATGTAGGCATCAGCAAGAAACCTCCATCAATAAGCATTCAGCATGAAGACTAGGAACCCAGGGTCAGAGCACACATATTTATACCCCCCAGAAATAAACAACACAATAGAGAAGTTTGTTGCTAATACCATTGGTCCTAAAGGAGAGGGCATATGTTACAAGGCATTTAACAGGTTGGTTCAAATAGACACAGTCCAGCCTCAACAACTGGTGGTCTCTGGTTTCCCGCCTCATGCAAATCCTAACAGTTGTTCATATAATGTACATTTTGTTGCTTGAAGTCTCTGTGGTCCATAAGTTGAGAATGCATGTTGCGATCTCTCCATCGATATTACCGGAATACTGTTGAGAGAGTACGCATCATTACAATAACAAACTTGGCTCACTTATCACGTATAAAACCTTAGTTACGAAATAATCTTTATTTCCTAGCAATTACAGGTTGAGTCTCCCATATCCAAATATTCCGAAATACGGAATATTCTGAAATACGGAATATTTTTAGCATGACTGAGATAGTTAAACTTTTGATTTTTGATGGTTCAATGTACACAAACTTTATGAAGGCACTACATTATTAAAAATAAAGTATAAAATGACCTATAGGCTTTGTGCATAAGGTGTATATGAAACATAAATGAATTTCAAGTATGTACACAAACTTTTTTTGAGCCATAAAATTATTGAAAATATTGTATAAAATTACCTGCAGGCTGTGTGTATAAGGTGTATATGATTAATAAATGCATTCTGTGTTTAGATTTGGGCCCTATTCCTAAGACATTTCAATATGGTATACAATTATTCCAAAATACGGAATAATCCGATATCCAAAATACCCTTGGTCCCAAGCATTTTGGATATGGGAGACTCAACCTGTATAATAAATGTGCATACTTGAATCTTATACCTTAAAGCTTATGGAACCTTGTATGTGAATTTGTAATGTGTGAGTATGTGAGGTTTGATGTAAAAATGCTAGTTAACTTGGGGCAGATGCGTGTGCATGAAGCTAATATTCAGCGTTTTCATACAGGATCTTATGCATTCGCTAATATGCAACTAGTTAACAGCGCAATTGTGCATATTAATGTGTGTATGAGAAATGGTGTAAGACGCAATCGCATGATGCTAATAGTAATATCGCCACATGTACTAAAGTGTGAGTTTATCTAAAATGGCGCTTAGGCAGCCATTCACAAAATGGCATCTTGCAATCTCATTTCCAAGATGGCGTCTTGCGGCCAGTCACAAGACGGTGTCGCTGCAATCCAATTTTAAACTGATCTTGTCTCAGCCAATTATCCAGCTTCAACACTACCCACTAACCCTAACCCTCCCATAGGGGTGCCTAAACATAACCTTCCCCCCCGGGGGTACCTAATGCTAACCCCCCTTCCCCTAGCCTAAACCTAACCTCCCGGGGGGGTGACTAACCCTAAGTCCCCCCCGGGAACCCTAAACCTAACCCCCCCCCCGGCTATCCGCGCTCGGAGCCCAGGGTCCCTTTAATCGGGATGTCGGGCTCCCGGCAATTGTCTAATGACAGGTTTCGGCATATCAACGCCTGTCTTTAGACCCTTGCCGGGATATGACAGTCAGGAAGCCCAGCTGTAGGTCCGCCAGCTTCCTGACTGCATACTGTTTTAAAGATACCTTGACTTTTACATACTGTAGGAGATCAGGCTGAATATAATTTTAACACCGTACTTTCATAGTACTGAAGCTTAATGTGCTTCTAAATATTTTTTATATCTTTATCATTGTCTATTGTTATGTTCTCACTTTATTAGTTATTTTAGATATAGATAAAATTAAACCTACTTAGGTTCTGTTACATAATTGGTCAAATATTGTGGTGTACTTAAAAAATCAAGTTTTATAAAGTATAAAAATGTCTTCCTCTCATGGATCAGTATCGTATTTTAATTAAAAATATATATATGTAAAGAATATTGCTCATCTTAAGTTATTTCACAACACTATCAACATGTTTCCTACATTAGGGAATGTTCATAGTGAAACATCACTATAAAGATCAATCTATAAAATATTATCACCATGTCTGAGGTTATATTATAGAGGTCATTTTATAAAACTACCTAAAGAACTACATCATACAATATGAAAATATAAAGGAAGGAAACATTTATTTAATTACAGTTTAGATTTATCTTAACTATGTGTTGCTATTTTATTGTTTTTATTGTATACATATTCACAACTTATTAAACATACTTAATGTAATCAATAAAAATTTTGTTTATTGTGTGTCAGAAACAAGAAGAAGTACAGACTCCAAATGCAAGTAGTACAAATCAAAATGTAATCCAAATGTAAGGAATAACTACATAATGATTTCTTGCTGAAGAGATCCTGGGAAAATCAAAAGGAAGTACAGTAATGTAATATCCAGAGCACATTAGAAAGCAGGGATAGTTTAAAAAATGGTTTGGATAGGACTGCAGGTCCAAGAATGATTAATGATTACCAGCCAACCAGCTGCCACACGGTCAGCCAAAAACCAAAAGTATTAAAACTGTATATCTAGTTTCATCACAAAATTATGCAATTGTTCTACTTTTATGTAATTAAGGAGACATTGGAAATGATAGAGTGCATGAAGTACCTGCCACACCCACACATCACTGATCATACCCATACAGCATAGGCCACATCCACACAGTTCTGGTCACACCCACACAGTACTGGCCACAGCCACACAGCACTGGTCACATCCGCACAGCATAGGCCACAGCCACACAGCACTGGTCACATCCGCACAGCATAGGCCACACCCACACAGCACTGGTCACACCCACACAGCACTGGTCACACCCACACAGCACTGGCCACAGCCACACAGCACTGGTCACATACACACAGCATAGGCCACACCCACACAGCACTGGTCACAGGGTCAAATAGGCCCTTGATCATTTTCAGCCCAGGCCCATGAGTCCAAGTAGCTAGGAGCAAGAACAGAAAAACTGGATTGTGAACAAAAACAGACCAAGGCCAAGTACAGAACACACTATATATACAGACCCTCCTACATGACCCTTCCCATTAGATACAAAATGCTCTCCTCTTGGACTTCCCTCTTAATTTATGATTGCAGACACCTGTGCTGAAACACCTGTCTCAACAATTACCTAGTCCAACACAGGTGACTGTAATCATAAATTATGTGGGTAGTCCAGGAGCAGAGCATTTTGTACCTAAAGGAATGGATCATGTTGAAGGGTAGGTATATATAGTCCATTTAGTAGAGAGTTCGGAGCATCTGATAGAGAGAGGGAGAGGATTCCAAAGGTGGGAAGGCAAAATCTTGTAGATGGGAGTGGGATGAAGTAATCAGTTGGTCAGTTGGCAGGAGAGGCGACATGCTTTTCTGGAGTGAAGTGGGTGGGCAGGTGTGTGAGGAGATGAGGTCAGAGATGTAAATGGGAGAGGATTGGGTGAGGGCTTTGTAAGGGAGTGTTCTGGGTAATTTCACCTTCAAAGCATGATTAATTGTCCCCTCCCAGTCTCTCTGATATTTATCAAGGCTTGGACAGAGATAAAGTACCAACCAATTGGCTCCTAACTGTTACTATACAGGCTGTGCTAGTTAAATGACAGGAGCTGATTGGTTGGTACTTTATCTCTCTACACTTTATCTCTCATAGTGGTGGAGGCACATCGCCTATAAATGTATATAATGTCTTTTTCTGTGGTACAGCAGCCCTGGCAAGGCTCATCTGTGATTAATTCCAAATGAAGTGGTTCTGCACCCCATTAGGGTGTTTCATGCAGAAACAGGTGCAGATAAGTTAGTAAATCATTGTGGTACTCAGTGTTAGAAGCTTTTAGCATTGGAATTCCCACTAATCACTTGGTGTAGTTCTTAAGATAGTAGTGGTAAGATACTGTGCCATAGTGCAGTTTGTATTAATGATTGTAGGTAATACAGTACATCAATGTATAATATTTGGGACTCACTTGTCAGTGTTCCATGTGTAAAGTCTCATACAGGAGATCACAGTGGTATGCATGTATGCTGTGTTATGCTTGGTCCAATGTGTTTTAATTCTAATGAGCTTTCTTAAAAAAAAAGCTTAGGTATTTACAAGTCTGTTCCAACCACAATACAGTCCCATTTGGTTGAACCACTGACATATTTTTATTGATTTTAATTGTACTGATCTGCTTTCATGTCTTGACCTCTTCTATTTCATTTTTGACTTAATTGTTTGCTACCTTCAATGACCAAGGATCTGTTTTGTCTACTTATTTTGTCCTATCTCTTCTGTGCCTTGTTATCCTGAATTGTTTATATGATATTCAGTGTTCTGTGTGTGATGCATTATCAGATTGTTCTGGTAACATTCAGGATTTGTTTAGGTGCAGGTACAGATACAGTTGTACAGTATTCTATGCTTCTGTCTTTTAGTGTAAAAAAATAATATTGATGTGCTGACTAGAAATATATACTGTAGATATCTAAAATATTTATAAATTAAAACTATGTGTGCATATAATTAAATTGTGTATATAATTAAATCCAATAGTTGATTGCTTCTTTCCAAGTAAAAACAAAAAGGCATCAATATAACGGATCACATATTTAATAAAACACCAATAATAGTACATCAGTAATATATACATAAATAGAATACAGTAGTATATATAATCAATGACTAAAACAAGGATCCTGTTAATGCCAGCAGCAGACAGTAACTGAAAATACTGCTACAAATAGTTAGTAATGCAGATCATGTAAGCATAATAATTTGTGATAGGAATGTTACAATATTCTCAGAAAGGGTAGCAATACTGTAGCAAATATTAATTGTAAGCAATAAAAACTAGTTTAGTTGTATAGGAAGAATACATACAAATACTTTTAATTAAGGTCTAATAAGGGAGGGAGTGTGCTCCAGATGTGTTATCCTTAATTATTTACCTGATATGATGGTATGATACATTATTAGAGTGTTTTATGTATGATACATTATTAGATTGTTCTGGTAATATTTAGTATCTGTTTATGTGACTACAGTTGTACAGTATTATTTGCTTCTATCTATAAGTGTGACAATATCATTTCATTGTTATTTCTAAGACAAATTAACTATTTTGAGAGCAAGAACATTAGTACCGTCGATATCATTATGAATTGTATTATACTAGCAGAAAGTACTGGAATGTTATATACCTTTTAGGTGTCCAGATATACCCACTTGAATATACATTAGCCTTAAATTAGATTTTATTATCTACAGTATGTGGAAGTCATGGTGAAATGTAAGTACCAGTAAGCATATAAAGCTTTATGGGAAATGCGGCTTTTACAGGTAAAGTCAAAGGTTCTAGTATTAAGAACTTAAGAGCTATTTTATGTTTCAATAATACCTGTAAATACACCATTTTATATATACACAGGCATTGCTCCATTACGGTATCTTCAATGAACCCAGGAAGAGTGAATACTTTGCTGACCTTCACACATAAAAACTCTAGAGATGTGCAGTTTGGTTTTCATGAAAACTGAACACATGCGTTCTTTGGGGGTCCCATATTAATTGAGTGCTGGTTCAATCACTTTAGGGGTTTTTGCTAGAACTGAGTCCCCGCTCAGGTCTGCTGTAAATTCAGAACTCGGATTTAAAAACTAAATCTCAGGTTTGGGATTGTATGTGAACAGGTCCAAATTACATGATTTTAGCTATTTTTATCATTTTTAAAAAATCCAAAACCTAAACAAAACCAAAACACTTGAGGGTGGTTACACCAAAACTAAAAACACGGGGTCCATGCACATCTCTGACAAACACACAATGTAACAGATTTGTCTGGGGAGGGAAGAAGCCTAGAACTAGAAGAGCAAAGTTTTCAAAAACAATTACAGTAGGTTTACTTTGCCTTCCTATATTTTCTAGCTGTCCAATTGAATCACCTGGATTGAGTGGATGGATAATCAGTTAAGTTTCCTTCTATGTATGCCAAAGTTCCACAGACAAGCCTTACTCTATACAGTGCCTACCATTACATATACATGTTTTATTTTGGACAGAGTTAATGGCCAAATTTACTTGCTCCCCTGATGCCAATTTGCAGTCATCCATTATTTCCACTTTTTTATATAATACAATTTGCACTGTAATGAGCCAGCAAATAAAATATATGATTCTTTTATCCATTTTATAGTGGAATTCTCTTCATCCTCCTTCTCATCCCTCAATCATAACACTATAGGGGGTAAATTTACTAAAGTGAGAGTTTTTAGAAGTGAGTTTTAAAAGTGATGTTGCCCATAGCAAGCAATCAGATTCTACTTAACATTTTACATGCACCTTCTAGAAGATAATAGCTAGAATCTGATTGGTTGCTATGGGCAACATCACTTTTAAAACTCACTTCTAAAAATTCTCACTTTAGTAAATTTACAACTTGTAATTTACAAAAACTTAGTTTTATACATTCACAATTGAAATCAATTACAATTTGTGAACCAACACAATTTGAATGCCTCTGTACAGTGTCTATTTTGTGGACAAAAAGGGAACAAGTTGTGTTATAAATCACATAATTCTAGCGTGTTTAATTCTAGCATCTGAGTCCAAGTGTCATGAGTACCATGAAGAGGCTTCAGAGCTTGGAGCTGTCCCCGGATGATGGAAAACCATCAGACAAATAATTACAAAGGTTTCGATAAATATAGCCATAAGGGAAAATGCTTACAAGGGTCATGTTATAGGATATATTGTCCACAGTACTTATCCCAATCCCTCAAACCTATGTTGTAGAGACTTTGGAGAATTCTAATACTGAACAAGCATCGTAAACCTGATTGAACAAATTACATATATATTCAGATGCCATTTGATCCATTAGGAATACAATATTCATATCTAGTATGTTTCATAATGCCTGATAAACAAAAGGGTTGGGTACATGATACCAGCGCTCGGGATCTCGAGGTTCACAATCCCGTTGCTGGCATCCAGACAGGGTTAGGATACCAACTCCTGTTGGTCGGTATCCTAACCTTCCCCCTCTTCCTACCCTAACCCTCCCTCCCCAGGGCCTGAATCTAACCTCCCCACATAGAGCCTAAACCTAACCTTCCTCCCTTAGTGCCTAACTCTAACCTTCCACCTATTGCCTAACCTCTAATCCTAACCCACCCCCTAACCCAGTGCAGGGATTCTGACAGGTGTTAGGATTACGGCTCTGGCATTCTGAGTGCCGGAATCCCCAGCGTCGAGATTATGACCACAAACAATACTCTCAACACTTCAAGATTTGAAAGCCCTGGTTACAAGTAAACAAATCTCCCATACCTGGCACTGTACATTCTAAATGTCAAAATATAATTGAAAGCTACAGTACAAATGGTTACATACCACATTTCCATGTCAGAGAGCAGTACAAAGAATAATACAATTCAATGTGTAACTTTAAGTTAAACATATTTACAGTGTTTTTCTGTTAAAATGTTTGTTATTTAATACTTATTTATATGACAACTTTGTTACATTTTCTAAATGAATGTTGTTTATGCACAATTAATTAACTTCTGTAGCAAATAAATTGATATTATTATCCAATAACCCTTCTATTGGTGCTATTTTCTGCAATCCACAGAAAACAAAAAAGTGTAGCTCACCATTAGCTTAGCTCAATTAAATGTACTACTTTACTGGCCCTGTGCCTTATTAAATGCTTTGTTTAGCTCAAACCACATCCTTTAATTCAGGCCTGGCCAACCTGTGACTCCCAGCATACCCTCCCACTGGGATCAGTTTGAATGACCGCCGGACCTATGCCCGGCGGTTCAAATCTCGATGCTGGAAGACCGTCAGTGAAGTTCCCGTGAGTAAATTCACTATTTCTAACCCTCTCCCATCCCTTAACCCTAACCCTCCCTTAGGGGTGCCTAACCCTACCCTCCCCCCTAGTGCCTAACCCTAACCCCCCCATAAGTGCCTAAACCTAACCCCCTGTCCCTGCATCCTAAACCTAACCCTCCCAGGGGAGTGCCAAACCCTAACCCCCCTTCCCCTAGCCTAACCTTTTCCAGTGGGGTGCCTAACCCTAAGTCCCCCCGGGAACCCTGAAACCTAAAGTGCGGCTGTCCGCACCCGCCACCCGGCTTACCTTCATTCGGTATGCCGGGTGTCGGGCTCCCAGCATATGGATAATGATAGGCATTGGGATTTTGATGACTATCATTTGTCCCCTGTCAGGATTACACAGTCGGGAAATGGCTGGTGGGCATTTCGACCATCAGCTTCCTGACTGCATCCTCTCCCACCAATCAGCTGGTAAAGCATGCAGGGACTTGTAGTTGGAGAGCCACAGGTTGGCCTTACCTGCTCTAATTTACACAAAATGATTCCTTATTTCTTCTATTCTTGCAAACATGAACGAGGGAAAAGGCAAAACTCATAGTTGGGAGAAACATGTGAAATTCCCACTCCCACTGGAGCAACAGAGATCTCTTCAGGGGGTACCAGAGACTTGATGGTAAAGTTTTGCAGCATTGAGGTGATGTCCAAGAAAATTTCCATAACTGCCAGACTCTTACCAGGACAAATTCTCTTGCCTGAAAAAATGGAAAATGTGAAGACAAAAGATGATACTAATACTGTAAGAATGCCAGTAACACACAGGTGTCTTATATGCTATTGCAGAAACAAGGCTTTACATAACCCCATTATCTACCAATTGTTCTATGTTTGATTATTACTGGATTCATGCATAATTCAAAATATGAGCAACCTCCCTTAGACTAAGTACCATTCAGAACACTGGACCCTATAGTTAAAATATTTAGATGGCACTGTATCAACCTGGGGTGGGAGCTGAGGGTATGCAGCGGATTTGGGGTATTTAATAAAGCTCTCTTTAATCATTCAGGAGCTCTAGTAGTGGCACAGGTTTGAGTAGTTCAAGTACAGTACTGTAGTCAAATGTATTAACCAACCCTAGCTCTGAAGTGTCTGTTCTATTATAACTAGTGCATGAGTGGAGTGCACATTCATTCTCATTGTTTTAAACTTCAACTTGCCTAGCAATGGAGTGAGCGCAAGTAGGATTATCTGAGAACTGATAGTAGAGACATTGAGATAAAGTTGAGAGATACACAGAGAGATATACAAGTTGAGGAAGCTCTGCTGAGGGACTAGTGAGAGCCAAGTAGTACTGGAAAGTTATCAAAAACATTTAGAGGTATGCTGGGCCTGTTAAGCCTGAATCAAGCAATTCTATCTGTTAGTCAGGCTGTTGAGCTAGAGAATCAGAGCACAATAACAAACCCCAGTACCCTGTAACTTGTGTAATGTACCTTTGCCTAATGAATGGGGCAGATGCAATTAAGTGAAGTGTAGACTATGACAGCTGCTAAGAGGGCAATGTACAGTCTGCAATTACTACTGTAAGTTGGTCAATAAGTGTTCAATGCTAAATCTATAGGACTACTCACTTCTAATTTTCCTGGACCTTTCTGCTGCAATTGGCAATGTTGACCATTCACTTCTTATGCAAACTACATTCTCTAGGTCTTTAGGACACTGTCCTGTCCTAGTTGTTATCCAGCTTACCAAATCATTCTTCAGCTGCATACACATGGTAAGATCTGTACCACCAATGACTTGAAAAATATTGTTCAAAGATCTTTCAAAATTATTTTTCAGTGAGTCATCCTGCCACATCTCTGAACAGGCAAAGTTGATGATATTGTCCAAGTTGGCCTGCATGCATGGATGATGAAAGATATCGTAGCATTTATATCTGAATCAGGCCCACAGTCAGAAAGTCAGGAAAAAATAGACTATGGCTAGGGTACCAGGATGTGCTGACTTTCAATTAATCAGCCAACAACATCAACATACACTTGTGTTTTATTTGATGCTAGCTGTAATGGGTTAAGGAGGCAAAATGGCTCCAAAATTTATCATGTTGGGTGCTGCATGGATGCCATGCAGCATATATGAGGATGTCCAGTGAGCACTGTTTGCCAGATTTGCTCTAGAGGTAACTCCACAAACTTAGCAGCTAAAATAAAGACTTTTTAAAAAGTCCTGGTAAGTGTTCTTATTGCTCTGGCTCCAAGCTACTGTATCAACTCCAACTGCTCAATACTTAAGTTTGACTCTGACAAATGTGAATGTAATCCATGCACAATGAGATGGCATCCTCTGGAATCCCAGACAGCTAACACTGTTCAACTCAGTGGATTGAAATAATATCTGGGAGTGGATAAATCAAATGCCACATTGAAGTTCCTGAGATGCTATCCTTTGTAAATACCAATAAGAACTTTAGTCAGCTCATCACAACTTCATAAGCCAATCCAAGTGCCCCACCAAGGTGACGGTCTTTAGAACTGCCAGACCATCAGCTTTGCTTTATCCAACTAGGCAGAGCATATGCAGAAGAAGTATCTCATAAAGCAGGGGACCTTTTTACAGGTTCTCAATCACTCTCTCCACACTAGTATGATGAGAGTGTAGAAATTGGGCTGTTAGAAGGAGTCCCCACAGAAGTTATTTTAGGCAATCAAAGGAAACCTAGGTGAGTTTGACACTGTCAAAACAGATAAGAGCAGCCAGACTTGAGCTATTATTTCTGATCCAATTATTAATTCATCTTCATCACCTGATATCTCTGATGTGTCTCCAGGTGCAGTTCCTGAATTACAGCTGATGACACCAACAGACATGTCCAATACTCTGGTGGACTTCAAGAAAATAGACAAGGAGAATTCATAAAGAGCAAGAGAATACACCCATACCTTGCTCAACTGACCAGCTGGAAAGATACCCCAGATTGTCTGTTGCAAGGCATTTGATTTTAACCAAGCAGTACCAAAGGTAAATCATAGCATTAGCCCATGATGTCCCCTTTGCTGGTCATCTTGGGGTCTGCTAAATTAATAATAAATTGCAGTGCTTGGATAACCATGCTGGACCTTACAACATGATGAAGTGACATAGGGAGGCCAATTACACTGTCACTTTATTGAAAAGCAGCTGTGAATATGTCACATCAACCAGGTTAAGGCATAGCTGTAGCTCAAGGAAAGGACTATGGCAGATTAATGTCCATCTATAGAGGAGGCAAGGTACTCCCCTTGTCCATTCTGTTGGTTGCAGTTATGAAATTATAGTGACAGATGCAGCAGAGTTAGGAGCACAACTTCCAGAGATCTAGACAAGACATGTGTGGGAGATGGTGGAGGAGCAGTGACTCCAATTTACTAGTAAACAATTTTGACCCCATGGCCATGAAAGAGGTTGATTAAATAAAAATATGGGTAATTCATGCAGCCCCAGGGCAGAAAGTGTCATGCTGGTTCTCAATAAAGGACAGACCATCCAGTTCTGTATGAACTACTGCCAGTTTAAAGAAGAAGCTGTAACCAATGAGTGCCCATTACAAGGAACGAGCTGTTCAACAGGTAGAGGGGGGATCATCTAATGCATATATTGGGTAGCAGATGCTGGCAGCTACCCATTACCAAGGTGTCACAGAAGCAATCTTCCTTCAGCACTCTGTTTGCACTATTTGAGATCACTGCTTTTGAGAATGCAGAGTGGTCTGGCCACTTTCCAGAGAGTAAGTATATAAAGTTGTTTCTAAAATGGCCTCAACCCACCAAAAAGAGACAAGTATGTGCCTTCCTTGGGATGGCAGTCTACCTATGCAAGTTTGTACACCAGTATTGATATATTGTCAAACCACTGACTTATATGACTTACAGAAAGTATGGTAGAGAGTTGATGTGGTCCTGACATCTCAGGAAGCCTTAATAGAGTTGAATAGTTAATTAGCGTACAGCAGGTTACAATCCTGGCTGTACTTGACTTTGATAGTGGCTCAACATGCATTATATTATTAGAGCTGTGCTAAGCCAGGCAGTAGAAGAAGGTCATTAGCACCCAGTGGCATATCTCTTCAAGAAACTAGTGGATCAGGAGATCACCTAAAGCACCATTTAGAAAGAGTACCTTGCCATTATTTTGGCATTTAATAAATTCTAGCTGTATATATAGAATTGGAAGTTCTTCATGGAGACAGACAATAATATGAAAAACTGACTAAACCAGATCAATGAATGTTTGTTGAGAAAAACACCTGCACTGCCATCAGTCATTTGACTGGAGGTACAGCCAACCAGGAGCACCTAAGAAGTGGCATTGATTGCTGGCATAAGACTTTTCACTTTGGGTTTGAAAGCCTTTGTGGAATTTATCACATTGTGCATCTGCCAAAAGCAGGAAGACACAGGGTTTGGTCCATGCCATACCAGTAGACAGGATCATAACTAGGGGTTTGTCAGGATGGCACTTGCAGGGGCACTGGTCCATGGGGTCACCACTTGGCTCAGCCTAACAACCATTAGGGGGGGGGGTCTGTCTGCTGTCCAGATGATCCATTTTAAACCTTTATTATTATTCATTACATTGAGCTTAATTTGCTCTGTCTGTTCAATGGTGTCCCAATTATTGACAATCAGAGGGAGGGAATGGAGCATCCCATGTCTAGTGCAGCATCTGTATCTTAGTAGGAAGCTCTGGCAGCTATACTCCAACAGCACACCACAGGGAGGTTGAGGTCTGTTATTGATGATGGAAGTGACATTGGCACTAATGATTTAGAAGTGAGGAGCCTGCAGCTTGCTGTCAGCTGTGTCCTGTCCCCACATGGGATTGAGCTTCCTTACAGAATTTTTTACATTGTTATTGTTAGTATAAGAAACCTCATATTAGTCTGAGTATTTCCAGCAGAACATCATTCAGGGGTAGTATAAAATGGTATAATATATATTTTCCTAGGTGGAGTGCATATGACCAGGTCATGGAAGGATATGACTAGTGCTTTAGAAGAAGCTTATGGATTCTATGGGGGCACTAGGTAATGCCCCCACTTTATTAATTCTGTCTTAAGTTAATGTCCCCACCACTACACTCTAATCTGGGTCATGCTCTCCTTGCATTTTCTATATTATGCCTCATGCTTGCATAAATCCTACAAGGCCTCACATCTTGCCCCTCTTCTCCCCTCTTTATTCCTACACCTCTCTTGTCAGCCTACTTTCCCATCCTTCCTGTCGAACACCCTACCTTCCTGCCACTGTTACTGCACAGTCTCATCCTCCTCAGTTTCCCCTAAGGATCACTACAGTAAGTCGATTGTCCCACCACCCCCTAATGTATTACCCCTCCTTCTACATTTTAAGTTTTTATGGGCAAGTTCTTAAATAATATGCCCTATACAGCATGGTATGCCATGTTATAAGAAATAATTATTATATGGTGATGGGGGGCGTCAAGTCTTCCACTTTGCCATGGGCACCCAAATCCCTTGTTACAGCTCTGCTAGAATATAACTAATTGGTGTGGTTCATCATCTGGACCCTGGCTTTCAGAATAGTCCCTTCTTGGTAGTGTTGATTTGTACGGTCTTTGTGTGGTCAACTCCCTTGTGATTTTTTCTTAATGTAAACCGAGGTGTGTGTTCAGAATAAAGTTTGATTCTGAGTTGAAAGCAAGTTGAAATGCAGATGGATATATACCTTGATGAAGGCTCCAAGACTGATCAGTTCTTTGTGAAATGGACAATTTTGGATGTAAACTAGGCAGCCACCTTGTAAACACATGCAAGACATATGTTTTGTTGAAGTGTCATAGGAGAGTTGTGTGAGTGTGTATAGCCCGACTTCCATGCTATTTTGATGCATATGTGTGAAGAAGAGATGCCCATTTCTGATCTTTCGTACCCAGCCATGAGGCATATGTAAGGGCTGTTACTAATAATGATGGATGAAGATTCAAAAACACTAAGTATTGCACTGATGTGACTTATGCCACTAGTGGAATTCTCACAAAGGTTAAATAGATTTATCTGCCAGTGATTTTGTTATACAGTATTATCCAGGAAATTAGCAGTACATTGCATTGACAAACACAAATTTGGAATTCTGTAGATCCCATAATATTGGGATTGCTACATCCTTGATAATGGCCAATTCTTATATATATTCATGTCACATGAATTTCCAATCCTTCACCAAAAATCAGGCAACTGGTGCAATAAGAGCTTGCATAGGCGGGATGGTTACCTACTGAGCATCAGTTATACCATTCACACTCACAAAACAGCGGTCAGTTCTGCAGGGATAGGATTTTTCTCACCTGCAGAAAATTGCATCAGGGCGTTGGTCTTCTTAAACTCCCCATTTTCTTCCAGAAAGTTTTTTGGGTTAAAATCCATTGGCTCATTGAATTGGGTCTCATCGTAGTGGACACCTGCCAGTAGTGCGAGGAACATCGTTCCCTGGTGGTGTGGAGAAATTAGAAGGAATCACCAGATAGAATTTTGTATTATTTATTTTTTATACTCAATTGTACCAATTACATTTTTTACCTTAGGAATGTATAATTACGAATCTTGGTGTCCTTGGTTAGCTCATGGGGAAGACTCATTGGAGATACATTAGCATATCTCTGAACCTCATGTATAAATGCTTCAGTATAAGGCATCCTATGTCTGTCCTCATAAATTGGTGACCGACAACCAATAGCATTGTCGACTTCTTGGTAGACCTTCTCTATGGAGGCAGTATATTAGAACAATCGTTTAAAATATTAATTCTTCTACGGAAAACTCTATCAAATTAAATTATCACTACTTGGTACTTACCTGCTACATTGGGGTACTTCAGGAGAAGTAAAAAGAGATAAGACAGTGTATTACCCACTGTTTCGGTACCAGCAAAGATCAAGATCAAGACATCACCAAAGTGTTGTCATTATAGTAGGAGGAATTGTTTTTCTCTTCCTGAAGTAAAAAAAACAATTGGGATTTTTGATAAAGACGATGATGTAGAGGTTAGTTTTATAGATCAATAGAATTACCCAGGGGGTTTTGGAGTAACGTGAAGTTTGACCTGGTGAACCTTGCAAACGATAACAATGTTGAGTATAGGGACTGATTCAGGACCGATCGCAAGTGCAACTACAGATACAGATCGAACGATTGTTTGCCATCCTGCATGCATATAAGATGCACTGTGCATGTGCAGCGATCTCACTGCGATTACGGATGCACAGAGTAAGCCATCGCAGAGTGAGTGACAGGCTGTCAGCTTTTCTAGAAATGGTCGGAAGAACGTGGGTGTGTCTGTCCATTTCAATGCCATTTCCTGGTCATGAGTAAATAAGCCACTGCGATTGCATATGCAATATAAGTTCCCTCTGCATGCAAGGAGACTTGCAGTGTCTGTGGCTAGTCAGACCTGCTGTAAATGCTGCGTGACTGTCCGAGGTGCATTGATGGTACCGATGTTTACGCGGAAGAGCGACATTGGCTGGATGTGAGAAAGCAGTAGTGGGCGTCTTTATGCCGTCTGAGCTATGGCAAGCATTTGCATATTTTAGCAGCTGCGTTCTGTGTGAATTCACGATCTGTACTGGATCAGGCTCATAGCCCACCTAAAAGGCATATACCAGTCAGCTGCAAACCTATAAAGAGAGGCACAAATCCTTGCCATCCATAATGGCATTTCTTTAACAAAATGAACATTTGTAAATATGCATTTCAAATCTCCAAATTATACATTTTATATTCTTGATTAAGGCAAGTGAACATGTTAAAAATGGGAAGCAGTTAAATTACCGCCGCCCGGAATGCCGTTGAAATGCCGATGCCTACCTTTAGCACCATGTCAAAATCCCGGCGTCCAGCATCCAGAACAAGTTAAGTCAGGGATACTTAAGGTTGTAGCCGCAGTGGGGGGGGGTTAGATTTAGACCCCTCCGAGGGACTTAGGGTTAGGCACCACCAAGAGAGGGTTAGGGTTGGGGGGGGGCAGAGGGGGGTTAGTCTACTTAACAGATGCTGTCGTGATGTCCTTTTACCGGATATACCATTGAGAACTACTATCATTGACCATGTTCCCATGAATTTAAGAGGAGGTAATAGAGGTAAAATTTTACTCCAGAATGAATGCAGGTGGATACATGACCTAGGTACTATGACCCCTAAATGGTTAAATGAATATTGGGGTCTGCAGTGCTTTTTATAATACATCATTTACTGGTGCAGTTATTATACAAGTTATAGGAAGGTGTATTTGATATTGTACAATATGAGTCTAATCTGGTTATTTTTAAATATCCTTACTTTGGCCCTCATTCAGAGCCACTCGCAAACAGCAGTACGCTCGTTGCGTTCCGATGTTGAATAACCGCGCATGCGTCGGTGTAACACTGCGCATGTGCGTACGGCAGATTGCGAGCTTTTTTGGTCTCGTTCGTCAAATAGCGTACAGGAAGTGACATGTCAAATGTGATTGACAGAACAGGGCGTTTTTAGGTGTTGACGGGGGTGGAGATGGAAAAACGCAGGCGTGGCGAGGCGTTTTTGGGGCGTACATACATTAAACCGGCTTGGTATGTGTTTTGAAATCAGTTTTTTGGGATAGCACAAAACCGTACGCAGGTGGAACTCAGAGCTGCTAATGTCAGGATGACACAATCAATTTGCGTACATTTGTGGGGGTTTATTTTGGCCTCAATTTGGTGGTTAGGGCCTATTGTAACAATAATGTCATCATGTTTTAATTTTCGCACCATTTTATTTTTGCCTCTTGAATTTGCCTCGTTATATGATTTTTTAAACGTTCATTAAAGAGCCAATTTTTTTTTTTTTTGGGCCAGTTTTTGCCTTTTGGTCCAGGATTAAATGTAACCCATTTGTACAATAATTTCACAATCCAATGTCAGATTTTTGGTGTCAATTTATTGCTCAAACAAAAAAAAAATTAATTTAAAAATTGGGGACATCTTTTTTTGCCAAAGATATGTCCCAAAATCAAACAAATTGGCCCAACATAACTGTTGACATAAACATACAACAAAAATTTAAAAACATTTCACAAGAAAGGAGAGGGAAGTTTTGACCAGAAAGGAATATGAGCCAAGCACAGAAGGATTGTGGGAAAAGTCACCATTGCTGTCACCGTTTTTTCACCCGTTTGGATGGGGGAGGGAGGGCGCCAGACCGGGTCCGGGATGTCATCGGGCTGGCCTGTCCAGAGGCAGATGTTGTGGCCTCTGGACAAGGCACAGGGCTAGGCACATTTGGAGGATTGGCTGATGTTGTGCCAGAGGTGGAGGATCTTGATGTTCCGGCAGGAAGGGAGGTCGGCTCCACCATGTGCTGGCGAACGAGCTGCTCCAGGGCATTGGCGATGCGGATGTTGGCCCTGGTATTTTCCGCCAGGGCCTGACCAATGGTCACGTTGGCCGCAGCATTTGCTCCAGGGCCTCAGCCACCCATAGCAGACTGGCGTCCATCCTCTGCAGAATCTCCGTATGGAAATCCGATTTGAAATTGAGTTCTGTGAGGAGGGACACTGCCTGCGAGGGGGATTGCCCTGGACTGGCTTCTGCAGGGTCCTCAGCCGGATGTACTGGTTCCTCCCCTGCCAAGCCAGCAGAAATTCGGCAGCCAAGGCTCCCCTCTGGAGCAGACTCATCCGCCTGTGTCTCTGTTAGGAAGAAAGAGAAAAGCCTCACATTAGAATCTACATATTGGCACAATAACATTTCAGAGTTGATGACATCAAAAGATTTACCTGGTACAACATGAGGAGCCGCAAAGTCTGGCGTGTTCGTATCCATGTTGGACACGCCAAACACCTCCACAGGCTGCACACACCCCTGTGCCAGCTCTTCTAAATCCATCAACTGAAATGACACAGGGGTGGGATCCCCACCTGTCCCCCTTGCATGCCTAGCCCTGTCCGCGAGTTTTTGCTTTAGGCGATATTTGAATTCGCCCCATCTGTGGGAAAAAATGGAAGCCATTATCCTTTTGTTTAAAATGGTGTTTGTTTTTAGGGGGGGCAAGTGTTTACTTACCGCCGTTTGACATCCCGGGCTAGACGGACATAATCACCCACCCTATTGACAGCAACGGCTACCTCTTCCCACATTCTCCCCTTCTGGCTTAGACTCATATTCCTGTCTGCCTGTGGCAGGATGTCCACACACTTCTGTATCAAAACCTCCATCTCCTTTCTTGTGAAATGTGGCTGCCTTTTTATTTTGGCAGCTTTGGCCGGAATACTGGGCCCAGCAGCCTCTTCCATGTCATCCTCCTCACCTATTTGTGTAAATATTCAGATTTCACAAAATCACAACTTGCCCAATCTTATGTTTCAAATTAATCATTGATACAAAATGCATGAAAGACTTACCGCCTGACTCTTGGGCATTGTTTCCCTGGTCTGTCGCCATGTCTGAGGTCCAAACAAGAAATACACCAGAATTTTAATGTGTTTTCGTGATGCATTTATACATGCGTCCTTATTTTGCGGCCGCATCATTGATTGTGCATTCCTATGATCCCTCCTTAATTTGTGCGGGAAACGAAACACTATTTATGGCTTGGTGTGTCTCGAGTCGAGGTGGCGTTTTTGGATTGTTGGAGGTTACCTTGGCTGGAGTTTATTGTTTGCGGATAAAGGAGTTGGCGGTTGGAGATTATTTTGTTTGGTAGATTTGCGTTTTTATTTTCCGTTCTCTTTTTTGGTTTTTATTTTTTTGACCTCGTTTCTTGATTTGGTAAGTTTTGTGAAGTCTAACTTTTGATCAATTGTTGTTTCATTGTGTTTCTTCTTTTTTTTAATTTTTGGATCCATAATTTCATATATTTTAGCTGTTGATTAATTTCGGACCCAAAGACCTTTTTGATTTGGACTCTTATATATTTGCTCTTGGTAAGTCCATTTTTTATCTTGTATTTGTGAACTAATTAGCGCATTTTTCACAGTTTGTATAGTGACTTGTATTTGCGAACTAATTAGCGCATTTTTACTACTTACTATTGTGACTTGTATTTGCGAACTAATTTGCGCATTTTTAAATGCTTATTAATCATTTTAAATTTTTTGTGGTTGCCCTTTCGCTTTTTTGGCTAACATTTCAACCCATTTTGATGTACTATGTGCAATGTCGTTTTGCTCTTTTGCCAAATGTGTGTTTCGCATATTTTAAGTTTTGTCTAGCAGAAAATTTAGAAACAAAAATGCACAGAGTGAAATTTGTCAAATTATTTTTGTGATTAATTTCAGTTTGGACGTATCATGACAATACCCCGGCATGTAAGCAGCAATGGATGGTATCATCAAGCTAAGTTGTTTGGAATTTTCTTTTGGGGTGGGTCCAAAGCCTTACATTACAATCTTGCCATTTCAGGTTGATCTAGGGCGGATTGTTCTGACCATGCTCCCGGAAGCCGACCAACCTCAATCTCGTCCCAGGCGTAGGCATCGTAGGCGTGCAAGGCCCCAGATATTTCGAACACGTGTCACCCTTTTTGGAATGCCCGATGATGAGGTTTTAAGACGCAACCGTCTTCCTCCCAAAATCATCATAGACACTCTCTCATTAATAGAGAGTGATCTTGAGCGGCAAATTGACAGTCCTACAGCAATACCACCACTTACGCAATTTATGGCGGTGTTACATTTCTGTGCCTCAGGATCGTTTCAAACAACGGTGGGAATAGAGGCGGGCATCTCACAATCCTCCTTTTCCCGGATCCTGAGGGCAGTGATGGAGGCACTTTTCAAGCACCTCCATCATTTTATTCAAATGCCTTTGGATATGGGTGCCCTTAGTGTGGCCAAGGCCAATTTTTACCAAATAGCTGGCTTCCCACACATCATAGGGGTTGTGGATGGTACTCACATACCACTTCAGCCTCCAGCACGGCTGGAGGCCATATTTCGAAACAGGAAACACTATCACTCCCTGAATGTAATGGTGGTATGTGATGCCTCCCTCCAGATCCTGTCCCTGAATGCGAAATTACCAGGAAGTGCACATGACTCCTTCGTCATCCGGCAATCAGGGATATGGCACAAATTAAACAACCTACAAGCTGGTGATGCGTGGCTTCTGGGTAAGTGGAGACCTTTAGTACATAACAATGTTAAGCTTGATACACAGTGATCCTGATGTTGTCTATTCTTTTTCACAGGAGACAGTGGATACCCTTGCATGCCCTGGCTGCTCACTCCTTATTTGGCTCCCACACCAGGTCCACAAAGTGAGTTTAATACCTCACTTACAGCCACCAGGCAAGTGGTGGAGCACTGTAACGGCCTTTTAAAAGGCCGATTCAGATGCCTCCACCGCTCTGGTGGCGAGCTCATGTATTTGCCGGATATGGTTTCAAAAATTGTGGTCCTGTGTGGGATCTTTCACAACATCACCATAAGGAGTGGTGTTCCAATGCAGCCAGAGGATGCCTTACCTGAGGATGGCCCCCCCGAGGTTGGTCGGAGGTCAGTATGTGGGGGGGCCATACGCGATGATGTGGTGGCCCGATATTTTAGGTAATTATTGATCAAACAACAGTGTGTATACCCAATGTGTTACGGTTTTTTAATGTTCATCTTTTTTTATATTAATTCTTGCACCATCTTCTGTTTGTTTGCATAATCTTTGGCACTCCCACGATGACTACTTCCTGCTACACTTCAAAAGCCTTTCTGTGGAAACTTCGGGAATATATTCTGACACCAATATTGCAACGCCATATTTTTGAAATCATGTGGGCATGGACCTTCGTCAACCAGTTCTTGATTTGTTGTGTGTTTGTTTAGTGTTTTTGGTATGTGGTGTTTTTCTGATTATCACTGTGTGTTTTGTTTGTGAGTGACCACTTTGTATTTTGATTTCTGTTGTGAATAAATATTTGGAGAGTGTAATTTGTTTCCTTTTTGGGCACGTTAGAAGCAAGTGTAAACAAAATCCCAAACGTTAATTTTACCTAAGGGGTAACCCAGTAATGAAGCAAGTGGAGCTAAAATGTAATATGTTTTCGGGGTACTAACCAACACAACAAGGAATTGTGTACAATCAGTTGCCTTCGTAAGATTGTCCTAAGCAGTTTGGCCACCAAATAGGAACCTGAAAAATGGTGTAAACTATCATGTTGACCACCACAAAAAAGGAAAATGACATTGGTACTGGCAGGTGTTTCTTGTGTCTGTTTGCATTCAAAATACAACACACAATCTGTAGTGAGTTTCTGGGGCAAACCTTGCTTGAAGAGTCTACTTATGTCAGTGTAAAGAATCTTGGATTTACTCCAAACGCATGAGACAGAGCTTGATTTTAAACAGATTTATTAAGAAACAATTTGTAAAAAAAAAAAAAAAAAACGAATTCATAAGGAGGACCAACAGATGGTCAAGGCCCTGCATTAGCCCGGTGACCTGCTCCCGCATACGGCCCACACAATTCACAATCTCTTCCCGACGCCTCTGTTCCTCTGTGGGTGACAAAAGTTTGGGGATTAATAAATCGATAATGAAGCAACATTGTAAAAAAACTAAAAACAAGCAAACAAAAACTTACAAGCTTGTGGGCCCAAAAAAAATTACATGGATAAATCCCAGCACCCCAAAATGTTGTATGCCAAAAATACAAGGGCCCTAAAAAATGGCACACAGGTGTGATATGTGTATGGTGACATCAGCAGGAACAGGTAAAGACAACCCCCAAAAATACCCTAAGGCGAAAAAAAGACAAAAAAAATGGGGACGACACATGATTACATACAAACAGTTTGTGGTGTCCAAAATAAACTTTAAAAACATACCGTTCTCCAAAACGAGAGAGCCAGAAGCCACTCCCTGGACCACCTCGGAGGTGGCTACATTCCCCAACCCGAGGGGCAAGGTGTTTTCGCGATCCTGGGAGGGGGTATTTGGAGGAGGGATGGATGGAGTAGAGGGGGAATTGGGCTGGAGGGGAAGTAGGCCTGAAATTTCGGCCACAGGGTCTGGGGAGGAGGGGGTAATAGAGGAATTGGGGGTTGGAGAGAGTGGCCGGGACCAGCATCTTGTGTGGCGATGCCGCCGTAGTGTTTGCTGTGCCCCTAAAAAATGACCAAAAAATTGTTGTTAGTTTCAACAGGAAACCAAAAAAAAAAAACACAATAGGACAGACATGAAAACATGCACATGCAGATATGACTACAATGACTCAATAGGGCAGACATGAAAACATGCACATGCAGATATGACTACAATGACTCAATAGGACAGACATGAAAACATGCACATGCAGATATGACTACAATGACTCAATAGGGCAGACATGAAAACATGCACATGCAGATATGACTACAATGACTCAATAGGACAGTCATGAAAACATGCACACGCAGTTAGGGCCCACAAGATAAACTAGAAAACCACAGTCCAGAACACTTACTTTCCTCAATCTGCATGCAAAAGCATGCCAGCAAGCGGGGCGTCCGCCGGTGCAGGTCCGACCACCTGCGCTCCAGCTGGCCAATATGTCGGCGTGAGCCCAAGGAGCGCAGGCGTCGACGTACCTCTGCATATGCGGAACGCTTGCGCCTATTGGAGATGGGTGGAGGCTGACTGGTGATCCTCCTGTCCATCACCTCCGTCAGCACCAGCAGTTCGCGCCTGGTGAATGCGGCGGATCTCATGATGGCAATGGTGTTTTCTTGACAAAATATTTTTAATAAAGCACCCCAAAAAAATTTGATTGGCTAATGTATTTGGGAAATTAACAGGACCAATTCTATTGGTTAGTGTATGAGTCATGTGTTCGACAGGGCCAGAAATCTCTTGAGAGTTATGATAGGCTTGATGCAGTGACATGCGTAAGCAAATTTAAATAAAGAAATGAACTACAGAAAAATTGTGGGGAGACAAACAAATAGAACAATTGTTTAATTGGGGCTAACATGTCTTTTGAACAATAAAAGCGAAGGTTTCAGCCGTACGTATTCTGCGAGCAAATACAAACACGGACAAGATTAAAGTTTATTGCATTGTGTTGAAAAAAAAAAAAAAATTAAGCTAATTGATACATTGATTGGCATGATACGATTGAGGGAGGTAGGCCGAAAAAACGAGCAGGTAATCCATTTCGGGGATGTACGCTCGCTATTTGGCACGCTCGTTAGTCAGAGGAGGGGTCACCTGAGTTTGGGGCGGATTTTTAGCTGCGTAGGAAAATACGAGCGAGTGCTTGAATTTAAATATTTTTTTACGTACGGCGAACGTGCGTACGCCCACTTGCAAGTGGGTCTGAATGAGGGCCTTTGTTTTTAACTATTGACGTTTGTTTACAAAACAGAGTTGGTTGCTTGGCAACCTCCTCCAGACATGCTGCAGTTGGGTCTCTAGTGTGGCGCTGACCGGTGACGTCATCATGCCTGCGTCTGCCCGGACACAGCGTGTGAAGCGGTGCCAATGCAGGTCAGTTGGACACAGGTGAGACACATCATTATTTAAATGTTGTTAATTGTAACTAGTCTTGTAGCTATATATGTGTTGTTTTGTGTGCATTGTATTTTTGTATGTCCCTGAAGACGGGGGTATAGCCCAGAAACGCTGTTGAAATAAAGGACTATTAATTACAGCCATAAGACTGTAGAGTGTCTCCTCATCTTTTTATATAATAATATATATATATATATATATATATATATGTATATATAGTGCTGTGTTTTTATCTTTTATATTTTTGAAATTTGAGTTGGAAACAACACGTCACTGGCAGCAGAATGTGGTGACTGTGGTAACATTTTTATTATTAGTTTTGTATTCTAAAACCACCATGGAGTGTGGTCTGTATTATTCACATGGAATGGTTATAAAGTCCTGGTGGCAGTTCATATCCTGATGCCGACAGCCCGAAGGGAGAAGATCCCGACAGGACAAGTGCCCTATGTCTCTACCCCCCTAACCATAACCCTCCCTTAGTGGTGCCTAACCCTAACTTCCACCCCTAGTGCCTAACCCTAACCTCCCCTGAGGGTGCCTAACCCTAACCCCCCTTACCGCACCCTAACCCAAAACCTTCCTGGGGGGGTGCCTAACCCCCCCCAGTGGGGCCTGACACTAACCTTCCCCCTAGGGGTGCCTAACCATAACCTCCTCATCTAAACCTAACGCTAACTCTGCTAACTTACCTAAACCTAACTCCCCCCCCTCCCCGCGGCAAACACTAAGGGTGCCCCAGCTTACATTCACTGGTCCTCCTGGATTCCGGCGTCGGGATTAAGATAGGCATCGGTGTTTCGACGCCTATCTTAAGTCCCTTGTTGGGATTCCAGCATTGGCATTGAGACCACTACATCCCACTTACACCTTTCTTTTGAAAAACATCTTTATTGTCGTCTCAGATGCTTGGTATATCCTATTTGTATACTGAAAATACAAAAGAAAGAGGCAGGGAGTGCACACAAGTTATGAACAACGATTCTCAATAGTTGTGTCTCCACTAATATATACACTGTGTTAATGAAAAAACTATTCAATCAAGCCAATGGTAATTGTATAAACATTGTTTAATTATAAATGCATAAAATAATTATGGGATAAAATCATAATCCCCTAATATCATAAAATTGGTCACACATATAAGCTTATATGAATTTTATATCTAAAATTTAAAAAGTAAAAGAGAAAAAATGGATATTAATAAACAGTTGAATGTCTCTCAATGGAGTAATTTGGAAACAAAAGTAAAAAGAGTCTTATTTGGCATAGCACAAATTAGCTATATACCCTTTGTTGAAAATCCAACGTATTGTGTCCAATAAAACTTTTATAAGTAACATATAGTTAGTAATTTGGGCTAAGAGCACCAATATGTAATTTTCCCTCCTCCTCAATTGGAATAGCCTGCTCCAGGGGTTTACAACCATCCAGTGTTGGTCTTTAATTTATTTATTTGGGAAGCAGGTATATAATGTATGTTTAGACTGCTGCAGCAACCAAAAACGGACTTTAGTATGTTTGGAACCTGCGGCCGTGTCTGCTCCTTAGCATGCCGTCTCCCCGTTTAACATACCTGCATAGTCCACACATGTGATGGGGACTGGTGAGGATATTTTCAAATGTAATCGGCGGCCGCCTCGATCTGTGTCCAGTAAGTAAGTTTCTCACCAGTGAATGGGTATGCTTCGCAGCGTATTTGGGGCAGCTTGTACTGAGCGGTATAGTAATTGCAGGCAACCGGGCTATTTTTCTCCGCTCTGCTGCCGCAATAATGACCGTGATCCAGCTAGTGAGGTCGAGAAACGGGTCAGGAGCTGAGGAGCTTTTTGTTTTATTCCCCTGGATCATGGTCATTATTGCGGCAGCAGAGCGGAGAAAATTAGCCCGGTTGCCGGCAATTACTATACTGCTCAGTACAAGCTGCCCCAAATACGCTGCGAAGCATACCCATTCACTGGTGAGAAACTTACCTACTGGACACAGATCGAGGCGGCCGCCGATTACATCTGAAAATATCCTCACCAGTCCCCATCACATGTGTGGACTATGCAGGTATGTTAAACGGGGAGACGGCATGCTAAGGAGCAGACACGGCCGCAGGTTCCAAACATACTAAAGTCCGTTTTTGGTTGCTGCAGCAGTCTAAAAATACATTATATTCCTGCTTCCCAAATAAATAAATTAAAGACCAACACTGGACGATTGCAAACCCCTGGAGCAGGCTATTCCGATTGAGGAGGAGGGAAAATTACATATTGGTGCTCTTAGCCCAAATTACTAACTATATGTTACTTATAAAAGTTTTATTGGACACAATACATTCGATTTTCAACAAAGGGTATATAGCTAATTTGTGCTATGCAAAATAAGACTCTTTTTACTTTTGTTTCCGAATTACTCCATTGAGACATTCAACTGTTTATTAATATCCATTTTTTCTCTTTTACTTTTTTAATTTTAGATATAAAATTCATATAAGCTTATATGTGTGACCGATTTTTTGATATTAGGGGATTATGATTTTATCCCATAATTATTTTATGCATTTATAATTAAACAATGTTTATACAATTACCATTGGCTTGATTGAATTGTTTTTTCATTACCACAGTCTATATATTAGTGGAGACACGACTATTGAGAATCGTTGTTCATAACTTGTGTGCGCTCCCTGCCTCTTTCTTTTGTTTTTCCATATACCCATTAGAGGGGCAGACTACCCCTCACAAGGGAGCAGCATCAAGCTATGAATATATAAATCGAGTGTTTGGCGCCCATTTGTATATCTTTTTTTCCTATTTGTATACTGTATCTTGACTAAAACATGAGTAAACTGCTCTAAATGGCTATTTTGGTAAATACATCATGTGTATAAGGGAGAGATGTATCAAACTTCGAAAAAGAATAAGTGCAGAAGTTGCAAATACATAGCACGCAACTGACTTCTATAACTATCATTTATCAAGTACATTCTATAAAATGATAGCTAGCAGCTGATTGGTTGCCATGGCAACTTCATCACCTGTCCTCTTTAGAAGGTTTGAGACATCACCCACTATACCTACTGAGGGTTATGACTGAACATCATTCTATCTTTGTAGCTGTACAAGGAGCTAGTACTGTACTATCAATTCAATGATGACAATTGGCTAATCTAGTATATTACACAACCATGTCAAGATATGCTAAGAGTGTATTTTAAAGGGGCAAGATTTGGGCAAATGACTTTGAGCTTCATGCATCTCGAGATAAAACTTTGAATACACACGTAGCTGCAATATTTTTTTTAATTTATTACCAGTTATTTATATAGGCGCACACATATTATGCAGCGCTTTACAGAGAATATTTGGCCATTCACATCAGTCCCGGCACCAGTGGAGCTTACAATCTATATTCTCTATCACATGCGCACACACATACACACTAGAGTTAATTTGTGCTGGGAGCCAATTAACCTACCAGTATCTTTTTGGAGTGTGGGAGGAAACCCACGCAAGCACAGGGAGAATATATAAACTCCCCACAGGTAGGACCGTGGTGGGAATCGAACCCATGACCTCAGTACTGTGAGGCAGTAATACTAACCGTTACACTGTCTGTGCTGCCCATTATGTGGGCATTTGTGAGACAAAATGCATCCACCTCACAACAAAGCTTATATTGTGCTAAAGCCTCATGCCTGTTAGAGCTCCATTCTTTATGTTAATTATAGGGGGCCAGGTAGCCCCCTGATAATTAAGCATGATAATTAAGTAGCCAGCATGCTGTGAGTAGAGTGGTTTATACATATTCACCAGAGCGATTCAACATTGTTCTGGTGCAGAGACAGCTTATCCAAAATCAGCTGTCCCCGTGATCCCCTTCACTGAACCTTAGCACTGCCAAGTCTCACTCGGCTAGTGCCAGTGCACCTGCATGAACAAAGCCCTGGCATCCGGCGGAAGAGCCAGACAGGGGCAGATGGATTAGAAAAGATGTCTCTTCGTAACTCGAGACCCATTCCTATAGGGAAGGAGCGGTGGTGCGGGAGCAAATGCCTTTTGAAGATGAGGAATGCTCCACAGTCAAACTCCAAAAATATTATAACATAATGAGCTTGATGAATTTATTTCCCCATACTAGTGTATGGGAACAGCGGGACAGATCGGGGCTGAAAGATAAGCAGGAGATATAAGTGATATCCCCTGCATTACCTTTATAATGAATACAAATTAAGTGATGATGAATGGATGCCTTAGAGAGAATATATGGTTTATGTTTAACACAGTCTCTATAGAGTTCAAGCTTGTTAATCATTACCTAACATTTTTCTGGCTCTGAGTGATAGAAGGGAAAGCTGATATCTCCCTGCATCTGAACATCTTCATCCTAACTATATCAAAGTCTTGTAGTCTCAGTGGATTATGGATAGTTCATAATAGTGGTGTTTCCCAATGTACACACTGTCTACAAATGAATCCAGAGTTATGACAAAGCTATTTTGTTTGTGCGGTTGAAAATTTGAAGTCAGTAAAATGCCAAAGTTTAAATACATGGATAACGTTGGGGGTAACCTGGGATGATACATGTCCTGCAATTGTTACCTTGCTGGTAAAGAGTCTGGAGAAGTTGGGTGTTCATAATATATCAGTGGCATCCCTAGGAAGATGCGGAACACGGGGATGACATGAAAATATTAGTGGTCCTCTACAATTTTGGTGTCACCCCAATGGATGGTGTTACCGAGCATTGAATAATGGTGATGGATGACTTGTGCATGCGAGCATCTTCCACTATGCCAGGAGAGTGGCAGGGGGCTGCGGAGCAACTTCTGGAGTGCTTGGAAATCCCCCAGCATGATGAGAATGGGTGCGTGGCTCATGATCACGCTCCCTAAATATCATGCCTTGGGGGTGTTGCTTCATTGGCACGAGGCCACACTCCTTTCATGAGTGCACTTTCCTTCATCACACATGGAGGACCATAGTGATTATAGCGCACTGGGTGTCACCAACCCCAGTGAGGCCACTGTATATATACAGATATGTCCTCTGGCATCTTTGCTGCTTGTGCGGCAAATCAAGGTATGCGTGGTGTGAGTTGTGCACATGTGAATGGTATCTGCACATGCACCGGCGACACCATAGGATTGCATGGTGTGAACATAGCATGCAGCATGGTGTACTGTGGTGCACGCGGCCATGGCTAATCTCATGGCGCGATACGTGCGCACATTTGTAGAGCAAGCAGAAAATTGAAAGAGGACACATCTTTATCATATGGCGTTACAGAAGGAACAGTCATCTGGCATCTGGCATCTATTAACCGAATACTACCTTCTCCATTTTGATCAGGAAACAGTCTATAAAATCCCTGGGGTTATCCCTGTCCAAAGTCTTCATATTGAGCTCCACTCTTTGCTTGATGAACTCTGATACAAATGTATAATTCTTCATCAGTTGTTTAAGAGGTCCTGGTATGTACTTCATGAAATCTGGGTAGATGTTGTACAACTAAGGGAGACAAAACAACATACAGTGTAACACATAACTGTTCATACTGTATACATGTGAGCATCATCCATCTTGTTACCTTATAGTATAAGCCATAGTAGTCAGAGTGTACAGCATTTAATAATTTGGCTAATTAATTAATTTATTTATTTATTTAGTTTTTTATATAGCACAGCATATTCCATTGCACTTTACAATTGGAAACATCAATAGAGCAAAACTGGGTAATAACAGACAGATATATAGGTAGGAAGGCCCTGCTCGCAAGCTAATTAATCAATTAATCTGACATTATTTTTGTATTGTTAAATGTTTAAATTTTGTTTTTACATTGAAGAATTCCTTACCAGCCCCCAAGGACTACTAATGATACAGAAGTTGTCCGAGACGCACTGTATAAGCTTTTGGAATTCTTCATCTTGGTAATCAAACCATTTCCCAAACAGGACAGAGCATATGACATTAGACACTGAGCGGTAAAAATGTTGTCTGGCATGTATCGGGGAACCTAAGACATGAACAGCAGGTAGGACAAAATAAAGATATTAACTGGAAGAAGTACTAATGGACGTAGGAATTATTTATGCACTTTAGTTTATTAATATGTGTGATAAGCCTGATTTGCTATTCACCTATCACAGCAATAAATCAATAAATATTACATGGGCAGATGAGTGATAATGGTCCTGAGTGGTAAGGGTTAGCCGCCACATTTCCCATAGAAATGTATTGGCTGACTATTCATTGGCTGAGAGAGGCGAGCCCCTGGCTCTCTCAGCCAATAAACAATTTCCCCATAGACTTGGTGGGAACTGAAAGGTTATTCATGTTTGTTCCCAACATTAAAGTCTCCTCCAGCACTTTTCTCTTCCACTTTAAACAAACACACATTACCCCGATCCTCAAAAAACAGTTTCTTGGGGTTGAGTATGAAATTTCCAGCGTCTTAATAGCTGCTTGGTGAAATATTGACAGTGGAAGTCCAACAGAAGCAGAATCCTGATGACAAAGGTCAGTCACCTAACCCTACCCTACCCCCTAACCCTAACCATCCCTTGGGGGTGCCTAACCCAAAAACTCATGGAGTGATGCCTAAGCCTAAGTCCCCCGGGTTACCTAAACCTAACCCCCCTCCCTGCACCCTAATCCTAACCCTCCTGGGTGGGTGCCTGACCCTAACCTTCCCCAGTGGCACCTAACCTTAACCCCCCTTTTCCCTAGCCTAACCCTAACCCTCTCCAGGGGTGTCTAACCCTAAGTCCCCCCGGGGGTGCCTAAACCTAACCCACCCCCACCACGCAGCTTAGTGTTAAGGATGCCCGGACTTATCTCATTCGGTCCGGCGTCCTTCGGTATTCAGGCGTCGGGATTAAGATAGGCATCAGTATTTTGACTCCTATCTTAAGTTCCATGTTGGGCTTCCACAGTCGTGATATAGACCAGTGGCATTTAGTCCACCAGTCTATTGACTTCATCCCCTTTCTTGACCCTACCTCTATTTCCAGCTACTGCCCCATTTCTCCCCTTTCCTACTTGAGCGACTCTTGTACAATACTATATGCCATTTTCTCTCTGCTCTCTCCATAAATGACTGTTTACTGATGGAGAGGAATTCTAGGACTGTCTGAAAGTAACAGCTTCCATTTACACTTCTTATTATTCCCAAAAAGTAACTTAGTACAGCCACTGTTAATGCACCGATTGCCACTGGCCAGCCACCTCAGTTGACATATCCCAGACATTTTTAGCCCATTGAGTGCATCTGTCCATGTGTAACTAACTGTGAAATGGATGGCTATAAAAGCACAGAGTTGTATTATGTAACTTCTGTACAGCTGTAGTGTGAAGCACCCCTATAAAACATAATTCATATATACAACTTGCACATGAATAGTGAACATTTTTATCACACATTATTAGTATACAAGGCCAATAAAATCCCCCTTGTTATAGATTTTGTGCCCATGTATATTACCATTTGTTTTTGATAAAACCCCCATTCTATAGGGGCAAAACATGTCAGTTGACCCCCCTGGTTGTTAGCACTTCCAAGTGTGACAAGCCTTCCTGAGGGAATACAATTTACCAAGCGGAAACACCCATGCAAGCACTCTAATCAACCTGCTGGATCTTAACTAGGCTCCGGTCTATACATTACGGCATGCCCAGCTGGTGAGCACTGGAGATGGAGGAATTGCCAGTGCATCAATCCAGCTCCAGCGGCTGCCCCAGGAGACATGAGAAGCTAGATCTACCACTTGCTGTACTAGTGTATAGATAAACAGATAAACCGCAGGTACTTTAGATACATTTCCTTGTGACATTTCACCTTGTCAATTTATAACTAGTCCAATAGGACATCATTGTGGAACTTATAAACTGGACCAAGTATCTTAATTATAGAAATATTTATTTTCAACGTAATATTGCAACAAAAGTGACGTGTGCACACACAAGAGACCTTTTATGATTATTATAATCATCTTTTAATGTTTGCATCATTCTTTATTCTTTCTATTGTGTATTGATTGTATATTTACATACATCATGCAAGATTTATAATTGTGAGTAAATAAAATAATTTGCTTTATAATTAACAGAGCCGTGATTGCTATATACATTTTCTACCATTTCACAATTGAAAGATTTCTTATTAGCGCTGTCCTTTGAATATATTTTACCATTTGTTTTTCGCAGCATATCAATGAGATACCTGGCTTCCTCCTTTATCCGCTCCTCTATGCTACGTTTCCCCATCCCGAAATTACTCAGTGTTAACACAGTAAAATTTCTCAGCTCCTTCCATTTCTCACCATTGCTGAAAGCTATACCTGCATTATAAAAAAAAGGGAATTATACTGTACTGTATATGGTGTCATTTGCTCTACATAATAAAGCAACAACATGTCATAAGTTTGAGAGAGAGGGCGAGAGAGAGAGAGAGAGAGAGAGAGAGAGAGAGAGATGGCAAACACAAGTCCATAAGGAAGTTAAGGATCATGTTAAAGTACTAAGGGGTTGATGTATCAGGCAAGCGTGGAGAATTGAACCAGTGAAGTTGCCCATAGCAACCAATCAACTTTGAAGTAGGGATGTGCAGGCTCGGTTCTACTCGGTTCCGTTTGGTTCTTTTTACCGAATCTTATTGGCTATCAAAAACTCGTGACAGCTGAAACCCAATAAGATCCGGTAAAAAGAACCGAACGGAACCGAGTAGAACCGAGCCTGCACATCCCTACTTTGAAGTAACATTTATTAAGTACAGTCTACAAAAAAATAAGCAGGAGCTGATTGGTTGATATGGGCAACATCTCTACTGGTCCAACTCTCCACTCTTTTCACTGCTTGATACATAGACCCCTAAGATGGCTTCTGTACTTCTAATGTTGGACACAGTCTAAAATTGTATTTCAGGGCACACAGAAAAAGTCCAATATATATGATGAAACATGTTGATTAAAAAAATCCTTCGTTATTCTAGCACTCATTTTCTCCATGAGCACTTTTATTTAAACACACCCTACAGTGCATACATATACCAGTTTCATATTTATCATTTTAAGAACAGACTAGTAACCCTTCCAAATGATCAGCTCCTCAGGTACATAAGCTCTATGTGTCGCATCAATTTTATCATTTCATTAGATATAGACCAACCCAGACACCAGATAGTCTACTCTTCCTTCTTATTGACTTCTTATTGCCTTCATTCATTCTACTTAACTACGTGACACAGACTGACTTTTTTGGATGAACCACATTTCTTCTCACCTTTGAAATGCCAAATACACAGGATATATATATATATATATATATATATATATAGTATGTGCAATCCTAATTTCTATTGGTCTATACCAGGGGTTTCCAACCACGGTCCTCAAGGCACACTAACAGTCCAGGTTTTAAGGATAGCCATACTTGAGCACAGGCAGCTTGATTAGTACCTCAGATATTTTGATTAAACCATCTGTGCTTTAGCATGGATATCACCAAAACCAGGACTATTAGTGTGCCTTGAGGACCGAGGTTGGGAATCACTGGTCTATACTTTTGAGGAGAAATAATCTCTCACTATAGTAAAAAAAAATTACATGTCATTGAAGAATTCCATGACCAAATCACTAGGCTGAAAGCCGCTATTTATTAAACACTGTTAGTAAGCATATTTTATTCTCAGAAAATCCTCCTATTATCCATTGTTTTATAAACAGCATGTTCATTCAACTACTGGTGTCATCTTTGTTTAATCAGTTTTCAAAAACACCAAAATCTTGTAACACAATTGTTTAAACTGAATGTCAGTCATTAAAAATGTTAAACAACCAGTTAACTAAAAATTACAGTAACTACATTGACAACTAATAGTAATACTTTCTGCATCTATGTATATTTATAAACATCTGCCTTCAAAACACAAAAGATAGTTGTTGGCTGGACTTTGGGAAGTTTAATTAACTAGAAAAGCTCCACCAAGAGCATGACATGAGCCTGAGAAGCCACAAAAATAGCAACAATGTTTTTACTGTTGGAAGGAGTGTGCTCTTTTGCTGCCTCCATCCAGCACTATCCAGCTAAGAGAGAGAAAGCGATCATTAAAGCCACGAATCCACTTGCTGACAACGAAGGCCTGCACGTTAACGATATTGTTATCGTTCAGTCGTTCAGTGCTCACACTGAATGATATGTCATTCAGTGCAGGCACCCTCCCTCATCCCCGAACATGCACAACCTGACGATCTCATCAGGTAGACCATCATGTTCGAGCGATGGAGCGCTGCAGTCAACGACCAGTCGGAGCGCACATTGCTGGTCTTTGCCGGAATATCTTCTGCACGATTAATGAATGACTGAACGATAATGAAGTAGTTTTTGTTCAATCGTCCATTTATATCGGCAAGGGGATACGCAGCTTCAGACCTAAGAGAGGTCTGATTTCTGACATGTGCTAATGCCCATGCACAGAGTCTCCCCAGCGTCCATGAGGACAGGTCGTACCAGGAGACTCTCTCCACCAAAAAGCCCTACAGTGCCCTGCTGTATGCCCGCAAGTATACTATACCACCACCGTAGTACACTAGATCACCAGTGCTGCTATCCGCCGGTGTCAGTAACACGATCACATCTGGTGCACTATAATGCCCTGCAATACCCTGAGCTCCAGACTGCCACAAACAGTGTAATACATCTACCGCTGTTACACCTGTGCAATTTCCTGTGTCAATGCTACCTGTTATATAATAATAGAACTGGTTCAGCAATATTGTACCACGTGTGGACTAACCGCCACCTGCACCAACTACTGCATTATACATCTAATCAACATCACACACGCTCTGGCCAGTTACATTATACTCTGGTGAATCTATTCATCTGGAGAACTACTGCTCCCAGCAAATTCTGCATGCACATTATTGTGACCTGCTGTCACCACCATCTCTGCTAACAATTACAATCGTTAAAAAATAGAATGATAGGGCAACCTTTGAATTAAATGCCATGTTATACTGACCAATTCAAATTATGTTGCAATTTAAGAAAAAATAAAACAAATAACTTAGAGACACATCAATATAAAACTAAGGATTAATGTGCAGCTCATATTCCAATCTGATTATATGTCTTATTTATTTACTCAGGCAAATCATTACTTATATACAGATGGTTGTAATTGGTCTGATATTGTTCATCATCTTACAGTATTTATCAGGAAGGGCCATGAAAGACATAGAGAGACACATGGATAAGACGGAAGTGTACGCCACATTCCATACATGTACAGTATAACTGCGTCATGTACTTACCATCTCCCTTTGTAAAGTCATAGAATGAAGGGTAATAAGCCCGACCACTGAACTCTTCTGCCTTGTCAATCAGAGTCTCCTTTATAGCTTTATAACCGCACAGCACAACACAAGGACGGTTCCCTTGATATAAAGTATAGATGTCTCCATAGGTTTCATGTAGCTAGGAGCACAAAATAAATTGCTATCTGTAACATGGTGTGGTTACATTGAGACACTGTTTTTGTCTTTATTCATTTTTGTGAGAATATATATATATATATATATATTAGCTAGAAACAAAAGCATATTGTGTGATATAGAACACAATAAGCCAGATACAGTATATATACATATATATATATATATATATATATATATATATATATATATATATATATACAGTCAGGTCCACAAATATTGGGACATTGACAGAATTTTCATATTTTGGCCTCTATTCACCACCACAATGGCTTTGAAATGAAACAAACAAGATGTGATTTAACTGCAGACTTTCAGATTTAATTTGAGGGTAATTACATCCAAATCAGGTGAACGGTGTAGGAATTACAACGGTTTCTATATGTGCCTCCCACTTTTTAAGGGGCCAAAAGTAATGGGAAAAACTAAATGGGACAAACTAAACAATCCTAAATCTAACTTTCACTTTTTAATACTTTGTTGCAAATCCTTTGCAGGCAATTACAGCCTGAAGTCTGGAACGCATAGACATCACCAGATGCTGGGTTTCATCCCTGATGCTCTGCCAGGCCTCTACTGCAAATGTCTTTAGTTCCTGCTTGTTCTTGGGGCATTTTCCCTTCAGTTTTGTCTTCATCAAGTGAAATGCATGCTCAATTGGATTCAGGTCAGGGGAATGACTTGGCCATTGCATAACATTCCACTTTTTAGCCTTAAAAAACTCTTTGGTTGCTTTTGCAGTATGCTTCGGGTCATTGTTCATCTGCACTGTGAAGCGCCGTCCAATGAGTTCTGAAGCATTTGACTGAATATGAGCATATAATATTGCGCGAAACACTACAGAATTAATTCTGTTGCTTTTGTCAGCAGTCACATCATCAATAAATACAAGGGAACCAGTTCCATTGGCAGCCATACATGCCCATGCCATGACACTACCACCACCATGCTTCACTGATGAGGTGGTATGTTTTGGATCATGAGCAGTTCCTTTCCTTCTCTTCTCTTCCCATCACTCTGGTACAAGTTGATCTTTGTCTCATCTGTCCATAGGATGTTGTTCCAGAACTGTAATGGCTTTTTTAGATGTTGTTTGGCAAAGTCTAATCTGGTCTTCCTGTTTTTGTGGCTCACCAATGGTTTGCATCTTGTGGTGAACCCTCTATATTCACTCTTGTGAAGTCTTCTCTTGATTGTTGACTTTGACACATATACACCTACCTCATGGAGAGTGTTCTTGATTTGGCCAACTGTTGTGAAGGGGTTTTTCTTCACCAGGGAAATAATTATTTTGTCATCCACCACAGTTGTTTTCGGTTGTCTTCCGGGTCTTTTGGTGTTGCTGAGCTCTCCGGTGCATTATTTCTTTTTAAGAATGTTCCAAACAGTTGATTTGGCCACACCTAATGTTTTTGCTATCTCTCTGATGGGTTTGTTTTGATTTTTCAGCCTAATGATGGCTTGCTTCACTGATAGTGACAGCTCTTTGGATCTCATATTGAGAGTTGACAGCAACTGATTCCAAATGCAAATGTCACACCTAGAATCAACTCCAGACCTTTTACCTGCTTAATAGATAATGAAATAACGAGGGAATAGCCCACACCTGTCCATGAAATAGCTTTTGAGTTGATAGACCCATTACTTTTGGCCCCTTAAAAAGTGGGAGGCACATATTGAAACCGTTGTAATTCCTACACCGTTCACCCGATTTGGATGTAATTACCCTCAAATAAAATCTGAAAGTCTGTAGTTAAAGCACATCTTGTATGTTTCATTTCAAAACCATTGTGGTGGTGAATAGAGGCCAAAATCTGAAAATTCTGTCAATGTCCCAAAATTTATGGACCTAACTGTATATATATATATATATATATAAAAAATATATATATATATATATAATTAGCCTATTGCTTCAGCTAGGCATATGATTTATCTTCAATGCACACTAGGAGGCCCCACATGTCTATATTAAAGACAGTGTGGAAATGCTCCAATGAGTTTCTTTTTAATTACAAATTACTGTATATGTGTTATATTTTATTACATTTTGCTGTTATATACGTATTGTTATAATCATTTTAGATACTCAGTCCACCCTATGACTACATATTCCCTAGATATTCTGAAGGTATAAACGGCAGGGGGTAAATAAGCTGGGCTGAGAAGCTCACAGCACCTTCCTCCCCTTTCCGCTATGATTTTTCTTTATTTTTTTCTTAAGCGGGCCCGTCTATGCATCCCGCGATTAGGTCACGCCCTCTTCATCCCAGCCTGGCTCTTGGCGGCCCTGGTTTTGGGTCTATACAAACTAAAGTGCACATGTTTTTGTGTGTTGCAGGTGTTCTACATTGGCACAGAACAGAAAAGGGATCATGTTGGGCTGGTCCAGGATTTTGATGGTTATTGGATTGCTAGCTCTTCATGGAACTTGTTACATTGGTACCTCTCAAAAGCAGACATTGGACTTATCCCTGCCCAACTGACATAGGAGTGAAGGTTGTATCCCAGTGAAAAGGAATGCACTCTGAAGAGTTTGTGACTATAGTCCCTTTAGTGTAAGGTTGTGTAGTAGCATCTCTATGTATTGTACCACCTCACTTTCGTTTTGTGTATATTATTATTATTATTATTAGTTTGTGTTTTATATCTTTTTTATAAAAAAGGAATTATATTTTGTACATTAAATATGTGATTCTGAACTCATAGAGGTACCATATGCTCTCAGCAAGCACGTGCAGCTGCCTTCGGGATTGTTTTTTTTACTAACTAAAATGTCTCACCTCCATTAGCGAATGCACAATATTGTTGAAGTTAATCTTGTATATGGTTCCAATGATAGGAAGAGGAGTTGGTCCAGGTGGAAATTTGGATTTTTCCAACATCATCCTCCAGTATTGAGCTAAAAGGAAGGTTACGAGGATCACCAGGAGAACTGCACAGAGTGAGTAGAAATCCATTCTGCCAACAAAGATCAGACAATCATTCTCATCTTAGTGAAACCATTAGAAATTAGAAGATGTTGAGAGGAGTGGCATAATAAGCAAGCCTTGGGTAATGTACTCATAAAGCTGAGGAAAATAAAGGATTTTTTAAGTATGGATTTCCAATGCTTAATTATGGAGGTGGTGTGGCTATCCAATGTACTGGGCATGTCTAGCTCCTAAGTACATATCAATAACCTCCAGGCAAATTTGTCATTATTGCAGCAATAGCTCATTGTCATCCTCATTGCACTTTCATTCTTATTGCTTCTTCTACTATTTGCCACGTGGTAGCACAGCACCAGACAGCCGCCGCCATGGGGGACAAGATGGACATGTCCCTTGATGATATTATTAAGACAAAATCCTTTTGTTTTTTACATATTTTATTTATGTCAAGCCAATAAATTTCAAGGCAGCTCACCTTAAGTAATAATAATAATAATAATATAGATTTGTGTTCATCTCATAACTGCTCCCTCTCCTTTATGTTTGTCATGCACACTGATCCCTCTTCTACCTGACTGTCATTCACATTACACAACTCCTGTTTCATTACCAACTTCCTTACACCATAGTCTGTGTCATTGCCATCCTCATTGCCCTCTCTCCTGTCTCAGTGTCATTCCCGTTGACCTTCTAGTGGGCGTGACGTATCATGCATCGCATATTGCATGTGATACATCCACTTATCGCGATCAAAAACACAAAGGACAGCTGTCATTTGTGTTGTGGTTATGAGGACTTCCTGGTATACGAACCGGGAGTTCTACTGCATGTGCACAACGTTGGCCTGGGCATGTGCAAACTGCTTGGTGTCAGCGATCCTCTTAGGCGAACTCTGCTTTAAGAAGTCCATAGACTTATATAGGCAACACCATTTATAAATGACACTGCCTATCGGAAACAAGTTCACTTTCCAGAGCTTGATGCATAATGACACATTGCAACCCCATAGCATCCGAGAAATAGCAGATATCTCTTATATTCACTACGGACCACTTTTATACATATGGGGTTTGCAGCAAACCTCCGAAAACTGCATTTTTTAGAGGTTTGATCGCATTTTTGAGGATGATATATCCCAACCACTGTCTTATTGCTCTCCTCATTGCTCAATACCTGTCTAATAGCAATTTACATTGCCCCCTCTACTGTATGAAAACAATATAACATATACGTAATGTTAATATACTGAAAAATAGTATACACCGAAATATATTCCTTAAAAAATGCATAAACAACGAAAACTTTACCTCTGTTTCAATCTCCCCTATCTATCATCTACTATACTCCTAAACTTCCTTTCTCACCATCACACTCATTTAATCATTAAAAACTTTTCTACACTCTCTTACAAATTTTAGTCCTTACTCCACTCCCCACCTAATTCTTTTAACTTTAATTGTCTCACTCATTCACACATAATTATCCAAATCACTGCCCCTGTCACCTTACTTAACACTATCACACCACACTCCTGCATCACTTCACAAACTCTCTTTTACAGTACATCAATTGAAGTTACAATATTCTATGTTTATGTACATCGCTTAGTACTGTAGCTAACACCGTCCGACTTCACTTCTTCCTTACCAAACACCCATGGATCCCAACACTCCAGACATTAATATCCAGACATTACACACATAAAATTGTGAGATATACAGTATATCACCAACCAATCAGCTTCTAACTTACATTTTGCAGGCTGTGTTTAAGAAATGCTAGTTTGGAGTTGATTGGTTGGTGATGTATATTTCACAATTTTATCTCACATCAAGTTTTGATACATATGCCCCTATGTATGGCTAAGTACCATTACAAAATAATCCATTTCAACATAGATAATGCTAACCTTATGGTGGAAAAGCACAAGTTTTGAGAAAATATCATGTCACTTACCTTAAAACACTGAGTTGGAAGCTAAAGATTTCAGTTTGCAGTTCTCTCTGGGAAGCTTACATAGTTGTTGAGGCTTGTAGACACATTAATGTGCCGGAGGACAGGGATAAGTTGCTTATGCTGCAAACTACAATGCCAAGTATTTCACAATCTAAGAAAGATGGTCCTGGCTCCAACGTCAGCATATTATTTCATATATTAACAGTTTGTGTAAGACTTTTCATTAGTCTGAACCTTCCTACAACTCCCAGGCCACCACATGAACATACAGCTTACAATTTACTGTAATTAACCCCTGATTACTTTATTTAGAAAGGATTAATTGTTAAAAAGTTATGAAAGATACCATTAGCCTATATGTATAGCTACTAACTCCACAATACTTTTATTGTTGAGGTCATAAATGACAAACGAAATACATTATACAACATATTAAAAATAAAGGAATCTGATGTGGAGTTGGTGTTAAAATGTACATTTTTGACAAGCAATGTAGGAACCTGTGCTGATTAAAAACACCTAAGGGCAGATGGGTGAGGTACAAATACTGAGCAGAAGGAGTCTCAGCCTTCATGTGTACAATATCTACACAAATATAGTGGAAAGAAGGAAGGGGATTGATCTGCATGCCTACATTTTAGACCTAATAAGAGGAGCTGCCATGCTGAGATTTGTAGCACAATGCAGAGGACAAAGAATACAGGTGTACACTCTAAAAGTACTAACAACAATGATAGTCAAAATAATGCTTATCAATTCTACAATTTACATTGAGTATTAGTGAGGTTGTTAGTACATATTTGGCCAAAAATGTTTGCCAATCCACCCACCATGTCAAGGTGAACTCCATGAGATGGGTCACTAATACTAAAGCTGCGTACACAAACAACGATTTAGTAAATGAAAGATTTTAGTAACCGATTTTCGTAAATTTTTTCAAGGGAAAAATGAACGAAAATAGTTTACTAAAATCGTTCATTTACTAAATGTAATGAACGATTTTTTTGAACTACAAACGATTTTTGAATATTCCCTTACTGAAAATTGTTGAGTTGGTTAGTCTGACTGAACTACAAACTACAAACGTGAACACGCATGAACGATAATCGTTCATCATTTTAACTCAGAAAGTGAATGATTTTTTCAACGATTGAATGATAAATGATATCGTTATCGATAATCATTCAAAAAATCATTGTGTGCGTATGCTCCTTAACACATTATGTCAATTTATCCAGGATTTACCTATAATAGAGCCAATTCTAATATGTAGACAGCAATGTAGGAACCTGTACTGATTAAAATCACCTATTTGTATTTGGGTGGGGTGCAAATACAAAGCAGAAGGAGTCTTAGCCTTCACGTGTAAAATATACAAATTTAGTGGAAAGGGGGAGGAGGCTTGGACTGCACAACCTAATTTTAAACATAATATGTGCTACTATGCATTGTTGACTATCATTGTTCTTAGCACTTAGAGTGTGCACCTGCATTCTTTGTCCCCTGCATTGTACTACAAGTCTCAGCATGGTAGCACCTCTTATGTTTAAAATTAGGGTGTGCCATCTAAGCCCCTTCCTCCTTTTCACTGTTAAGTGTGTCATCAACTTTTCATACACCAGTCATCACAAGGGCCAGATTAACAATGACACTGATGATTACCAGTAGAATAGCTGGCCACACAGTCAGCCATAAATCTAAAGTATTTAAATAGCTTGTCTAGCTTTCCCAGAATAATTATGATTTTTTTTCTATGTTTATGTACTTGTATTTAGGGCAAACACTGAGGCTGATAGAATAGGGGGTTTACAAAAAAAATTGTCTGTTTTCATGCCCACACAGGATTATTCACAGCTCTTCCATTTTCAGTCTAGGCCCTTAAACCTTCTCAGCTCCAGGCCGTCGTCATCATTAACATCTTGATGATGACGGCTGGTGTTTTAAGATAGATTTGTATAAAGAAAATATTAAAAAGAAAAATCCATTTCCTCCTTCCCCACATAATTGTTACGTGCACTAGAGCTTATAGTCTAGGTTTTGTCAAAGTCAAATAATTGAGTATGATAGCTGTACAAATATTATCTGACAATTTAGTTGTCTATGGTCTGATGACAAATTGCTTGGACGCTACTCGGCGTCAGCGCAATTCCGATATGCACAAATATGTATATATATATTTATATTACTACAAGGTTTAATCAGAGTGTGGAAAACAGGTTTTAATGTGTATGTCTGTGAGTGTTTGCATATATATTGAGAAACTCTGCATAAAGAAACAAGATGTCTGTAACAAATAATTAAAATGTAACACAGATATTGGTATGATCAGAGGAAGTGTTCTAAATGCAAAGTTAAAGCTCACTGACAGGAACCTGTTTATTGTTAACAATTGTATACCTTTTGTTCGATACTGTCACGGCTGCCGACACTTGAGACTCCTGGAAGGAGTCTAGCTACAATAAACTGGGGTGGTTTGAGGAATGACCTTTCTATGGAATCATAGTAGCACAGGGTAAAAGTAAATAGGATTTATTCACAAAAGAAATAATAATAATGTCTCACTTAAGGTTTCAATAACACAGCGGTTCATATATGCAATGATGGGTATACAAGCAAAATATAGTCTTTAACACAGAAGAACTGATGGGGTAGGGGACCCCGAGTCCAATAACCCTGTAGTACTGGCAATAGGGCCAAGCCCTGTGATGCTGTGAAAGTCAATACAGGGTTGAGCCCTGTGATACGGAAATGATGAAGCAGGGTTGAGCCCTGAAATGAAGAGAATGATGGAGCAGAGTTGAGCCACGTGATGTGAATGCAGATGGGGCAGGGTTGAGCCCTGTGATGTAAGGATGGTGCAGGGTTGAGAACTTTGATGCAATGAATACTGAAGTAGGGTTGAGCCCTGTGGAGCGGTGTAGTTCCAGGACAGGGTTGAGCCCTGCAGCGTAGCTAGAACCCGGAGTGGGGTTGAGCCCCGTGGTGAAATGATGACAGAAGCAGGGCTGAGCCCTGTGGAGCAGTGCAGTTCCAGGACAGGGCTGAGGCTTGCAGTGTGGCTGGAACCAGGAGCGGGGTTGAGCGCCATAATGCAAAGAAGGTAACTGTAACAGTGCAGTTGACAACTGTGATGAAGATAAGTTCAAAGTCCACAGGAGAGGTAAACAACAGGCAAGGTAAATGGTGCAGCAAAGGGTGAACCACTACAGTGAAACAAAAGCCAATGCTTAGACACTGGTAATGCTGGGGTCTGTAGTGCAGCTGGTAAAAAGTGCAGCAAAGGGTAAAACCACAGCAGTGAAGCAAAAGGCAGTACTTAGTTAACGGCAATGCTGGGCTCTGTAGTGCAGCTGGTAAATAGTGCAGCAAAGGGTAAAACCACAGCAGTGAAGCAAAAGGCAGTACTTAGTTAACGGCAATGCTGGGCTCTGTAGTGCAGCTGGTAAATAGTGCAGCAAAGGGTAAAACCACAGCAGTGAAGCAAAAGGCAGTACTTAGTCAATGGCAATGCTGGGCTCTGTAGTGCAGCTGGTAAAACCACAGCAGTGAAGCAAAAGGCAATACTTAGTCAACGACAATGCTGGGCTCTGTAGTGTGGCTGGTCACTGACATCAGAGGTTCAACTGGAACATGGACAACGATATAAAAAAGTCCACAGCAACCCACAGGCACAGCAGGGATATGGCAGGAGTCCAAGAAAGACATAGAAGTAATGTTGCACAGACACTGAGACACAGTACATGACAGGCTTTATACTAGAGGTCTGTAATCCATAGGCAGTTCAGAACATGTGACCCAAATGGAATCAGGTTTGAGATAATGAGCAATCTAGGAATCCCACAACCTGACAACACCTTGAAAACAGATGATCACTTTAACCCTCTATCCCCTGCATGTGAAGAATGCCAGCAAGCAGGATAGCTTTTCCAACAGCCACAAAGGAACTTTGGCAAAAGTAGTCTGTCTTTATGTACTGAAATAGTCGCAGGCCTGACAGATACTACTGCTGTTCAAAGGAACTGGCATTTAGACTTTGAATAGGCAGAGTAATAGAGCTTTGAATTAGCTACCAGATGATGTGACTTCAGTGAACAGCTGTTGGTCTCCCTTGCTTAGAAATAAACCTTACTGCTTATAACACCTTGGAATGTAGTTCAAGCAACTTATTAAAATATGTCAGAAATGGATAATATATATATTAATCCATCACAAATACACTGAATTATATAACACGCACACATAAACATATATGCATACACATAGATGCTCTTATGTGTATCCACATGCGTACACATAGACGCTCACATGCATACGAACATACATACAGTACATACGAACATTACACGGATGCACATATGTGAACGCATATGTATAAAAAGGTTCCCTCACATTAAGCTTAATATTAGAGGTTTTGTCAGCTAATAATTATGTTGTGAAATGTATGTATATGATATTTAAGGTACAGAAACTAGTAGACATGTCATGTTTGGTACCATTCTAAATCCCTATTTATTTGCAGATCTCCAGTTCTATAGGCAAGGAGACCACATTATATGCCCGCAAGTTATGATTTATAGGGAATTAGTGGTTAGAATGTGCCTCTGTATGTAGTGTTTTTTGGCTATTTTAAACCAATTCTTGGGAGGGAAACCTACACAAAGAAGCAGTTGGAAAGCTGATCCATACCTCTGATGACACCATGACACCATATGAACAAACCAATGAATGGAGTGACCAGAAGCAAGAACCAATGAGCATCTGTTATTCTATGCCTTTGTTGTCTCTGAAACCTGTACCAAATATAGGCTTGTGAGCTGGGGCAGTAGTCAATCATTTCTCCATATCCTTGGGTGACGGTGACCACAGATTCAGGATTGAAATACTGCATACTTGACTAGTGCGCACACATATGTATCAGTTTGTTCCTTTGTATTTACTTGCTTCTTTGCACTAAATGTTTAGATCAAAGTGTGTATTATCCTTTATGTGAATAATATAACTTTTGTGCTTTGGAACCACAGTTGGGCTGGAAAGCAATTATTTCTTATGCGACTTGCAGCGCTAAAAGTGACTAGGAATTAAGGGGTATTCATAGTTTGTAGTAGTAAAATCGGGATGACAAATAGAACAGAATGGGTATGAAGTCCCAGTGGCTGAATAGCCACCGGTTCATATCCCAATGCCAGCTGCCCGAATGGAGAAAATCCCGACAGGGCAGGTAAGTACCCTATCCCTACTCCTCTCTCCCCCTAACCCTAACCCTAGTTAGTGGTACCTAACCTTAACCTCCTCCCCTAGTGCCTAACCATAATCTCCACGTGGGGGTGCCTAACCTTAACCCCCCTTTACTGCATCCTAAACCTAACTCTCCTGGAGGGTGCCTAAGCCTAACCTCCCCCCGGGGGTGCCTACCCAAACCCTCCCCATTAGGGCTGCCTAACTCTAACCTTCCTCCACCCCAAAACCTAAGTCTAACCCCACTATGATCCCTAAACTTAACTCTCCCCCCCGCGCTTCTAACACTTAGGGTGCCCCGGACTTACCTCAATCAGGCTGGCATCCTTTGGTGTTCTGGCATCAGTATTTCGATGCCTATTTTAATTCTATTGTCAGGATGTCCTTGTTGGTATTGAGACCAGCGGCATCGCAATGTTTTAATTGTGCCAAGAAAAATCTTTATTCTGCTTTAAATGCAGCAACAATATGAGTTAGCTATATGTGTAAGGATTCACCTGTTTGGGATTCTATGTAAGTGTACTATTAACCACCTATAGTTATCCCCCTTTCGGCAACTTAGTAGCATCTTTCCCTCAGTGCGCGGCCGTGATAAGCTTTCCGGCCAGTGCTTTTTGCCAAGGTGGAATGCAAGACTGAGTTCCAGGCATATGTTAGGTGGACCGCAGACTTAATTTCTGGTAGTTTTAGGAGCCATTTAGACAGACACCGGGTTGCAATGCTGTAATACCAGGGGAAAACACAAATCAGTGATTAATCATTAAGTCTCCCAACATGTGTTTCTTATTCTGTGCACTGTTTACATTTTGTGTCCGCAGCAATATCGTCATTCTGTGCCCCGTGATGAAGGTGCGTGGTAGCACTGAAACAGCTGTCTGGCTGTGATTTACAGGCTCTTAAGAAGAACAGCACGCTGGTTCACTGGCGGTCTGGATGCATGACAATATTGCTGCTGCCTTATTAATGATGGAACCTTGCTGTTATATAAAAGCTTGTGTGACACAGTCGGGATAGGGGTTCCTCTCCTGGGGTAGGTGGACTCCCTCTTTACACACATAGCAGCCAGAGAAACAGGACACAAGTTTGGGGTTCTCATGCAAGCTGGTTGGAGCCAATCTTTATTTTACCAGACATATAAATAAAACAAAACATATACAAAATCCTAGCCCATCTGGGCTCTAACTAGACAGCAGGTTCCCTTACTATCAGAACACTAAAACAAGATCACATCCACAGTACTTACAGGTTTACATCAACCAGTGTCTCAGAGCAAGCTAACCTGTGGGCCTGCTCTCCCTGGTGTGAGACACTCAGCCACAAATAAACCCAGCTTATATTAGCCATTTCCAGGTGCAAGCCCTAATGAGCCTGCTACCAGGCTGAAAGGCCCAACACCTGGAGTGGCCTGTGGATGGAACCCTCCATCTCCTCACATGCACACCCCCAGGACCCATTCCGGCTTTTCTCTAAGCCAACATTTCTAGTCTGTCTTTCCCAAACATATGTCTCCTGGGGGTTTCAGAACACATAGGACAGGAATCTAGGACATACATAGAAGCCATTCCACACTTCTCCAGTGCTTCTATCACATATGCCCCCTTTGTTTCAACCTGTTGGGTGGAACAACTGCAGCCCCAAACAATGAAAGCGTGACAAAGCATCTGCATTGGCCAGCTAGCTTCCTGACCTGTGTTCTACCAAAAATTTAAAAGTTTGCAATGCCAAAAACCACCTACTTTTTTTCCCATTGGTCTCTTTGTTCTCTGACATCCGCTTCAACAGGGCATCGTCAGTGATCAGCCTGAATTTCCTTCCAACCAAATAGTACCTGAGAGTTTCCAATGCCCATTTTATGGCCAATGCTTCCTTCTCCACTGTAGCATAGTTTCTCTCATGTACATTTAATTTCCTGCTTAGGTAAAAAATAGGGTGTTCCTTACCTTCCTTGCTCCGGGACAGGATCGCTCCTATACCTACTTCTGATGCATCAGTTTGTACAATAAACTCCCTGTCAAAATCAGGAGTCATCAGAACTGGTTGGGAACACAACGCTATTTTCAGCTCCTGAAAAGCCTTCTCTGCTTCAGGACTCCATTCCACCATGACTTTGTTTGCCTTTGGTAAGGTCAGTCAGTGGGACTGCAATGGTGGCAAAATTGGGTATAAACCTCCTATAATACTCAGTAATCCCTAAGAAGGCTCTCACCTGCTTCTTATTCAGGGGTCATGGCCAGTTTTGTATTGCCTCAATTTTATTAAGCTGTGGCTTTATCAAACCTCTGCCAATGGTGTATCCAAGATACTTTACTTCTTCCATCCCTAGACAACATTTTTTTGGGGTTGGCTGTCAAACCTGCCTTATAGATGGAGTCCAACACTGCTTGTACTCTGGGCAAGTGAGACTGCCAATCAGGACTATGAATGACCACATCATCTAGATAAGCTGCAGCATACTGTCTATGGGGCCTTAGAATCTTATCCATCATTCTTTGAAAGGTAGCAAGTGCCCCATGTAGCCCAAAGGGCAACATCTTGTATTGAAACAACCCCTCTGGTGCAGAAAAAGCTAACTTTTCTTTGGCATTCTCAGTTAACGGCACTTGCCAATACCCTTTGGTTAAGTCAAGAGTGGTTAAATATCTGGCTGTCCCTAGCCTTTCAATTAGTTCATCCACCCTAGGCATTAGGTAGGCATCGAGCTTTGACACACTGTTCAATTTCCGGAAGTCATTGCAGAAATGCCCACTCCTGTTGGGCTTTGGAATAAGCACAATGGGACTTGACTACTCACTATGTGATTCTTCAATTACATCCAACTCTAACATATTTTTAATTTCTTTTGATACTGATTCTTTTCGGGCTTCTGGTAACCTATATGGCTTTGGGTTAACCTTAACCCCTGGGTCAGTGATTATGTCATATTTAATGACCGTGGCTTTCCCTGGTATGTCAGAAAACAATACCCTATTTCTGACAAGAAATTCTTTAACTTCCCGCTGTTAAACTGCTGACAGGGTTTTTGCCACTGTCACTTCTGGAACCAAGGGCCCTGGGTTTACTGGAGGGGCTCGGACAGCTGACAGATTTGCTCTATCCTTCCAGGGATTCATAAGATTTACATGTTATATCTGTTCTGGCTTTCATTTCCCCGGCTGTAAACTTTATAATTAAACTGCCCCACTTTTTCTAAAATTTCAAAGGGTTTCTGCCACTTAGCCAAAAGCTTACTTTCTACTGTGGGAACCAACACCAACACTCTGTCCCCAGGAGCAAAGATGCGTAACAGAGCATTGCAGTTCTATACCCTCTGCTGTTCCTGTTGGGCCTGTTCCAAGTGCTCTCTCACTATCGGCACCACAGGAGCAATTCTTTCTTGCATTTGGAAAACCTGCTCAATAATGGTTTTATACGGACTGGACTGCCCCTCCCATGTCTCTTTGGCAATGTCTAGTAACCCCCTTGGGTGTCACCCATATAAAAATTGAAAGGTGAAAACCCGGTGGAGGATGGAGGAACCTCTCTTATGGCCAACAACAAATAAGGCAACAGGTAATCCCAATCTTTACCATCTTTGTTGACTACTTTTCTTAGCATGTGTTTTAAAGTCTTGTTAAACCTCTCCACTAACTGGGGGTGATAGACCGAAGTTCTTAACTGTTTGATTTTGAAAAGGCGGCATAACTCTTTCATGACTTTTGACATAAATTGGGTACCTTGGTCAGTCAGTATCTCCTTAGGTATTCCCAACCTGCTAAAGACATGGACTAACTCTCTAGCAATGGCCTTGGTTGATGTATTGCGCAATGGAATCGCCTCCAGGTACCTGGTAGTGTAATCCATTATCACCAGAATATATTGATGGCCCCAGTCAGACTTCATTAAGGGTCCAACCAAATACATAGCTATTCTTTCAAATGGCACCTTAATAATGGGTAACGGGACGTTTAAAATTTGGTCTTGGAGCATGATACTGACATTCAGGGCAGGATGCACACTAGTCAGATACCTCTTTATGTACCTCGGGCCAGAAAAACCTCTGCAAAATTCACTCAGTGGTTTTCTCTAACCCTTGGTGACCTGCCGTTATATGACCATGAGCCAGTTCTAACACTGTTCTTCTGTATGCTTTCAGACTATTAATTGTTCCACAATATCTTCCCCTTTCTTAGTCACCTGATACAAAAAATCCTGACATACTGCCATGTGAGGATATGACAAAGGACTATTGGGGTCTATGGGTTTACCATCGATCACTTTGACATTCTCCCTGGCTTTTACCAGAGTAGGGTAATTTAACTGCTCCACGGCAAAGACCTCTCTTCTGACCTCTAAATCAGGCAGACAATCAACTGGCTCAATAACACTTCACACCTCAGTGGGAGGCACATCACTTGGCGAGCCACCATCATGCTCCGCATTTTCTAGTTCACCAATCATACTATAAAAAGGGAACATCTCCGACCCTGAAGAAACTTCCTCTGCTACTACATCAGTAACCTTCTCAAATGGGTCAGGGTGATTTACCTGTAAAAAATCAGCTTTCCCACAACTTCCAGAAGTGAGCAAAGTCTCTCCCCAGTATTGCATCATACATTAAGCCATGTACCAAACCCACAGAGACTATTGTGGAACCACATGGTGTTTCTATGTTCATTTCTACAGTAACATAATACCAAGTATCCCCATGTATGCAGGTCACACCAACAGTTTTCCCCTTACGCTTCAAGGGGTCCACCAGTTCAGCTTTCATAAGTGTAACCAGGCTACCAGAATCTAACAGAGCCTCTACTCGGTTGCCTTCTACAGTGAGTACACACATGTTCTTATCTGTCTCAACCTGCCGGTCAGCAGTACAGGCTGGCTGTGCAAAGAAAGACATCCTGCGGTTGACATGAGCAGTATCACATTGCATAGGTTCAGAGGTAAGTGAAGAAATAGCCACAATATGGCCAAAACCCCCACATCGGAAACACTGACTCACATTATAATCTAGTCTTTTATGGGGTAGGAACCTTCCTGGCCTGGCTGGCCTATCTCCAGGTTCAACACCCTCAGTCTTAAGTACATTCCATCACCCAGCACCCTTCTCCCCTGGAACAGTCTTACCCGTGTCGATGGGAGTTTGCCGATGCGCCATCGGGGCTTGGTGGGGCAGACTCAACAGCTCCTCAGCTGCCACGTACCTCTCCACCAGTTCAGCTAACTGGTCTGCGGACTTAGGGTCTGCATGGCTCACTCACTTGCGCAGAGATGCAGGTAGCGATTACATATACCAGTCCATCATGACTCTTTCCACGATCTGTGGTCCTGTCAACATCTTGGGCTGTAGCCATTTTGTGGTTAGATGGACGAGGTCATGCATCTGTGAGCATGGAGGCTTTTCCATTTGGAACTCCCAGCGGTGGACTCATTGGGCACGAACAAATGAGGTGACTCCCAAGCAAGTTAGGATGTCCCATTTTTGCTTTACATAGTCCTTTGCATCAGCCAGGCACAAATCATAGTATGCCTTTTGTGGTTCTCCAGACAGGAAGTGTGCCACAAGACTTGCCAACTGTTCCTTGGGCCAACTCTCCCTTTCTGCGGTTCTCTCAAATTCCGTGAGATACACCTCCACATCATCACTTGAAGTCATCTTCTGTAAAAAATACATGGCGTGTATGGGGCAAGTGTGGGTTGGAGGGTCAGTGGATGCATCTCCAGACCGAGCTACTAGGTGTTGTACCACCTCTTTTATGGCCTGGCTGTTTTCTGCTAAGGCCTGGCGGTTTTCCGCTAAGGCCTGGCAGGTTTCCTCAATGGTGACTTGTTGTTGCCTCTGGGCTGTCTCCGAGGCCAATAGTTGCACATTGGTAGATTTCTGCTGAGCTCTGATAGCTTCTTGCTGAATTTTGTTCATTTACTGCTAAGCCCTGGTAGCTTCTTGCTAAGCCGCTGTAGCTTGGAACAAGGCCTTAACAATGTCCTCCATGTTGTCTTTAGGGGTAGGCTGAAAGCAGAACCTGGCCTCTTTGAGCACCTGCTGATGACACTTTAATGGATTCCACAATTTCATGTCTGTCCCTTTAAATTTTAAAGGAAAATTTTTCTTTGCTGCAATTTCAGAGTATGGTTGCCCGCATTCTCCACCAGTCGGGATAGGGGTCCCTCTCCCGGTGTAGGTGGACTCTTTACACACACAGCAGCCGGAGAAACAGGACACAAGTTTGGGGTTCTCGTGCAAGCTGGTCGGAGCCAGTCTTTATTGTACCAGATATATAAATAAAACATAAACAAAATCCTAGCCCGTCTGGGCTCTAACTAGACAGCAGGTTCCCTTACTATCATAACACTAAAACAAGATCACGTCCACAGTACTTACAAGTTTACATCAACCAGTGTCTCAGAGCAAGCTAGCCTGCGGGCCTGCTCTCCCAGGTGTGAGACACTCAGCCACAAATAAACCAAGCTCACATTAGCCATTTCCAGGTGCAAGCCCTAATGACCCTGCTACCAGGCTGAAAGGCCCAACACATGGACTGGCCTGTGGATGGATGCCTCCCGCTCCTCACATGCACACCCCCAGGACCCATTCTGGCTTTTCTCTAAAGCCGACATTTCTAGTCTGTTTTTCTCAAACAGACTTCTCCTGGGGGTTTCAGAACACATAGGACAGGATCTAGGACATACATAGAAGCCATTCCACACTTCTCCAGTGCTTCTATCACACTTGTTAAGTATATTCTGCTGCTATGAATATTATGCAAAATGCACTTTATGACATGTGACTATCATAATGCTGCTCAGTGATTCAATAAAAAAATTTTCTTTGGCAAGATTGGTATGCTGGTCTTCTCTGTACTGTATATACAGTGAATGTTTTGTATAATTAATTTAGCCATGCACCCAGTGAGAATTGTTGCAATTTAAATAATAGGCGCATGCACACTTGTTTTCTAATATATATATATATATATATATATATATATACCTTGAAGAAGTCTGATACACAGACGAAATACATTGGAGGCTACATTACTCCACCATTTATTAACTTGCTGCTTTAAACCAGATAAGCCAGTGTCTTCCTTTTTTTATTTTTTTATTTCCACTCTGTGTGATGTTTTATATATTTTATGCTCTTTCTAAACTTTTTATTATATGTCTTTGTGAACCTTTTGTGCATATTGCCCTATATGTTTAGGGCTAGATTTTGTCTTAATAAAAATTGCTTTATATGTTTTATCCGATGAAATGTTCTTGTTTTTTAATATATTTATAGATATTGATAACTGAGTGCAATATTCTATTCTTGTATTTATTTATTTATTTCTGCACTTTACTAGCACTTTCCAATATACTTATGTTATTTGTTGTTAATAAGGATCTGAGGGGTCCTCTAAACAGGCACATGGTGATATTCTTACTAGAGATGTGCGCCGACCCCCGTGTTTTGGTTTTGGTTTTGGATCTGGATCTCCCCTTGTTTCGGATCTGGATTGGTTTTGCCAAAACCTCACCTCAGTATTTTGGTTTTCGTGTTTTGGTTTTGGATCTGAATTTTTTGTACCTACAGTATTAATAACCTCAATAATATTTATTTCCACTCATTTCCAGTCAATTTTGACCACCTCACAGCTCACAATATTGATTTTTTTCATCTAGTTATAGGGCCAAAAGGTTGCATCCAGCTTGCTGGCTCAAAACTGATTAATCTATTTATTAATAGAGTTGAGGACTGTGCAAATATGATGGTTGGGATACCCTTGAGGATTGAAGAATTGATAGCTGATAGTTGGTGCAGCCCCTGGCAGTGCAATTGATAAATTATTTATAAAAACAATTTATTGGGTGCAGCCCCTGGCTGTAAAATTGATAATGCATTAAGTAAAAAACAATTCACTGGGTGGAGCCCCTGGCTGAATAAGTAATAAAAAGCAATTCATTGGTACAGCCCCTGGCTGTTAAATTGATACTAAATTAATTAAAAAACAATTCATTGGGTGCATCCCCTGGCTGTTAAATTGATAATAAATTAATTAAAAAACAATTCATTGGGTGCAGATCTGGCTGTAAAATTTATAATAAATTAATTAAAAAACAATTAATTGGGTGCAGCCCCTTGCTGAATAATTAATAAAAAGAAATTCATTGGCACAGCCCCTGGCTGTAAAATTGAAAATAAATGAATTTAAAATAAATCATTGATTCCTAAACCAACCATAACATTAATTTAAAATGTCAGGCAGCAATGCCCCAACCAGCACATAATGGAAAGGAAAAAGGTGCAAGATGGAATAGTCCTTAGGAACTCCCACCCACCCTTATGTTGTATACAAAACAGGACAGTTTAACAAACCAATATTTTCATTGACAAGGACTGACAATTGTGGCTGAAATGTTTGGTTTGTTTGGACCCCCATAAAACAAGCTGCCAATGTGATATGGACATGGAAATGAAAATGATCCCATACACAAACTGGCTTTACATTACTAGTTGTCGTCGACATTGTCCTAGTCATACCCATCAGTGTGTACATCCTCTTCTTCACACAATATCAATTTGTCCCTGCTGGAATCCACCTTAGGCGCCTCTGTAATTTTTTCATGTAATTGATGGTAGAGGTCTTCCTCGTGGAATTTGTAATTCATTTTAAAGAACATCATCTTTTCCACATTTTGAGGAAGTGACCTACTATGACGATTACTGACAAGGTGCAAGCTGCACTGAAAACTCTTTCAAAGTACACACTGGAGGGTGGGCAACTTAAGTAACGCAAAGCCAGTTTGTGTATGGGACTCCAATTTGCCTCTTTTTCCTGCCAGTACTGAAAGGGACTGTCTGACATGTCTAACAGGATGTTATCTCTGAAATAGTCCTCAACCATTCTGTGAATGGACACCGTATCACACATAGTCATGGTAGAAGACATGTCACTAGTAGGCAGTTCTCTCAGGCCAGACCACATGTAATTTTTTGGTGAAAGATCTGCATGACCAGCAGGCATTATGTAAGGAAAATTTAGTCTTTTCCTGGCAGCTGCTGAAACTAAAGGAGGAGATGATGGCATTTCACGTGTGGTTGCAGCTGACAATTTTTTTTACCAACAGCTCTTTGCACAGCTTTAGATTTTGGTCTGTTGGAAAAAAACTCACAAGGTAGGACTTAAACCTAGGATCCAGAATGGTCGCCAAAATATATTTTTCAGATTTCAATAGATTGATGACTTGGATCCTGGTGAAGTGAATCAAGGGCTTGATCCACCAGTCCAAGATACTTTACACAAACTTTCCGTTTCACCTCCTCCTTCAGTTTCTCCAGCTGTTTTTGCAAAAGTCTGATGAGGGGAATGACCTGACTCAAGCTGGCAGTGTTTGAACTAACTTCATGTGTGGCAAGTTCAAAGGGTTTGAGAACCTTGCACAACACGGAAATTATTCTCCACTGCGCTTGAGTAAGGTGCATTACCCCTCCATGGAATATGTCGCAGTCTGTTGTATAGGCCTGGACGGCCATTTGCTGTTCCTCCATCCGCTGAAGCATATAGAGGGTAGAATTCCACCAAGTTACTACCTCTTGCTTCAGCTGATGGAAGGGCAAATTTAACAGTATCTGCTGTTCATGCAATCTTCGACAAGCAGTCGCCATATGTCTAAAATGTCTGGATATTTTGCGGGCCACCAAGAGCATCTTCTGCATGACCGTGTCAGTTTTTAAAAAACGTTTCACCACCAAATTAATTGTGTGAGCAAAACATGGGATGTGTTGGAATTTGCCCAGCTGTAATGCTCTCACAATATTGGTGGCATTGTCCGAAATCACAGATCCCGAGGAGAGTCCAAGTGGGGTAAGCCATTTAGTAATGATTTCCCTGAGTTTTTCTAAGAGGTTCTCAGCAGTATGCCTCTTAGTGAAACCAGTTATATAAAGAGTAGTCTGCCTCTGTATCAGCTATCTTTTGGTAGATGTTGCTGCTGCTGTTGCTGTTGTAGGCAATACACCTACCCAGTGGGCTGTCACAGTCATGTAATCCTTAGATTGCCCTTTCCCACTTATCCACATATCAGTGGTCAAGTGGACAGTGGGTAATACGGCATTTCTGAGGACATTAATAATATTTTTTTTAATGTCCTTTTACAGACTTGGAATTGCTGTTCTAGCAAAGTGGAATCTAGAAGGGATCTGGTAGCAAGGACACAGGACCTTACTTAATTGTTGAAAACCCACTGCAGTAATGGTGGATACTGGATGCACATCTAATACCAGCATAGCTGTTATGGCATCAGTAATCTGCTGTGCAAATGGGTGAGTACTGTCATATTTGTTTGCCCTTGCAAATGATTGTTTGACAGTTAATTGTTTTTTGTAGGATGCGCTACAAGTAGTCTTCTTCCTGGTCCCCTTCTGGGATGAAGATCCACTCACAGCAACAGCAGCAGCAACAGGCGTAGTCATCATGGATCCTTCTGAGGAATCACGGATAGGAAAGGAGTCAATCATGCTTTGAATAACAACATTGGATGCACCAGGACTACTTCCGATGATGAATGAGGATGTTGATGATGCAGGTGTTGGTGTTGGAGATTGAAGGCACTTGAATCTCACAGAGAGGGAGCAGGTAGGTGACACTGGACTTGTTACATTTTGAGTTTCGGAACTTGGCGATGTACACTTTGATATTTGATGAATGTGCTCCAAGTGACGTAACAAGGAGGAGGTTCCTAGGTGATTTAGGTCCCTCTCTCTACTCACTCTTGCATTGTAATGGTCACATATGGCTTGACAACTATTGGGATCGGGATGGAAAAAATTCCACATGTGAGAAGTAGATTTTTTTTGTCTTTTGTCCTGGCATGACAACAATGGGTTTTGGCTTTTTCAAAGCATGGGCAACAGCTGTTGCCTTACTTACACAAAGGACATCCTCGACATCAACATCCTCATCGCCAACATCTTCATCATCAACATCCTCATCATCCTTAGCGCCTTCAACTATCAAAATATCCTCCTCCTCCATATGCAATTCCACAGAAGTTTCCTCAGTGACTACGTGTGCAAGATGTTGACTGCCTTTCCCCACATTTACAGAGGGCACACAAATGTTGGAACTTGGAGGATCCTCCAGTACACTAGTATTTAGGTCGGGCTCACACATGGCAACCGTGGACACACTTGCACTCTCCTCGGGGATTTGTGAGTTGGGCTGGCTCTTGTGCGGTACTGCGGTTAAGCCTAACACACACGCTCACACACACACAGAAAAATATAAAAGACACTTTGATTGATTTAATTTTTTTAGCATGACTGGAGTTGGGCTGGATCTTGTGTGGTACTACGGTTAAGCCACACACACACAGAAAAATATAAAAGACACTTAGATTTTTTTTGACTATATACTGTATATATTTTAATTTTTTTTAGTCCAGAACTTGGGCCCAGATGTACACAGCACAATCCCAGATGTATCTGCAGTTCTGTATCAGCCCAGATGGACACAGCAGACATGAAAAACACCAGAGTTAAGATAATTTTTTGTATAGAACAAAAATAGAGAAAGACCAATATGCCTAAATGGGGGGACTCTTAGAAGAAAATGTATGAATAATGTAGAGTGATAAATTACATAGAGCTAAAATTTAACGTTTAATAAAACATCTAAAAAAATATATTCTCTCCTAGGGGTAGTTAATGAAGAGATATATTGTATTGAAATTATTGGACAACTATTACACTCTGCAGACTGTTGCATGATCTGCACTAACCATTGTGGGCTCATAATCTATACTTCCCTGCTTTATAAATATAATTATTCAGGTCAAGCATATTTATCTGTTGCTCTGCTTAAACACCTGTTGACTGTGATATATACATAGTATATACCTAGTAAATGATCTTAATGTGTTATTATGCATCACCTTTGATACATATCATCAGAATATCCTTTGTCATTCATACAATTTACTTTGCCTGCATTTAGGTTTCTAAGGTATTTATTTGTTATCTTTCTGATTCAGATTTATATATATATTCAGAACAAGTTTACTATTAATAACCAATACTCTTTTTTGCTGCAAGGATATCTTTCTTCTACATTTTTGATTGTTAGAAAGAAGCATTTTATCATTTGCACTCATGTCTTTGTTCATTGATGTGTTATAGTCATTTATGGTTAATTTTTGCCCAAATGAGTGGATATTGAGATCCGATATATATATATATATATATATATATATATATATTCATATTTTCGCCTTATTTCTGCAATTACTGTATGATTCACTTATTCAATGTGTTCACAATTTTTTGATTTTTTCTTGGTCTTTACTGATTAAATTTTGGTTTTTTTTATTTGATAAATTCAATACGATACAGTCAGGTGCATAAATATTGGGACATTGACAGAATTTTCATATTTTGGCCTCTATTCACCACCACAATGGCTTTGAAATGCAACAAACAAGATGTGCTTTAACTGCAGACTTTCAGATTTAATTTGAGGGTAATTACATCCAAATCAGGTGACCGGTGTAGGAATTACAATGGTTTCTATATGTGCCTCCCACTTTTTAAAGGGCCAAAAGTAATGGGACAAACTAAACTATCCTAAATCTAACTTTCACTTTTTAATACTTTGTTGCAAATCCTTTGCAGGCAATTACAGCCTGAATTCTGGAATGCATAGACATCACCAGACGCAGGGTTTCATCCCTGGTGATGCTCTGCCAGGCCTCTACTGCAAATATCTTCAGTTCCTGCTTGTTCTTGGGGCATTTTCCCTTCAGTTTTGTCTTCATCAAGTGAAATGCATGCTCAATTAGATTCAGGTCAGGGGATTGACTTGGCCATTGCATAACATTCCACTTTTAAGCCTTAAAAAACTCTTTGGTTGCTTTTGCAGTATGCTTCGGGTCATTGTCCATCTGCACTGTGAAGCGCCATCCAATGAGTTCTGAAGCATTTGACTGAATATGAGCATATAATATTGTTCTTGTCCATGTTTTTTTTCGATGTTTTATTAAACGTTAAATTTTAGCTCTATGTAATTTATCATTCTACATTATTCATACATTTTCTTCTAAGAATGCCCCAACTTATGCATATTTGTCTTTCCTCTATTTTTTGTTCTATACAAAAAATTCTCTTTACTCATGTGTTTTGCACAAATCTTGTTGGCGCACCACCAACCTAGAGTCATCTAAGAATTATATATTATAGATAGACATTAATGTTGGTATTTTTTCATTTTCCATTTCTAATTTAATGCTCTACTAGCATTTATTTTAACACAATTTATGAACTTGTGCGGACTCTTACTTTTTTGTACTATGAAAAACACCAGCCCAGAATGGATCAGCAGCATCAGCCCAGGACACAGCAGACAGCCCAGATGGATCAGTAGACAGCACAGTGACAGTGAAAGCACTGTGACCAGAGACCAGAATGGATCAGCAGTCACCAGCCCAGGACACAACAGATAACACCAGCACCTCTCCCAGCCCTACACTACCCACCCTACCTGTTCAGTCTCCACAGCCCGAGTGAAATGGTGTCCGTCGCATGGTCCCTTATATACTACATTGATCATAGAGACAAAAGCTTGCGAACCACGAGATTTCAGACTCTATCGTTTTGCCTCGGTTCTGAGTCAGGCAGGAAACTCCGAGCCTGCTTGGATCCGACTCGGTTACACTAAATTCGTGTGGGTTCAGATCTCTGGAAACCAAACCCGCTCATCTCTAATTCTTACTTTGTGTTTGAGTTGTTTATTGGTTTACATACACTTGCACAAGATACAAAAGCAAAGTGGGCACTCTACTTCAGTTCTATTAATTTTATTTTTATATACAGTATATAATATATAGATAGATATATATATATATATATATATATATATATATATATATGAGACTAATATGATCCGGCACTCACATGACCAAATAGAACAGCTTGCTCTGGTGCCCTCCTTACAGGGGACTGCGTCCCATAATAGTAATCCAAAATGAGGTGGCACTCAGAGTCCATATACTGGTGAAACTTAGTGTTGATTTTTTCAACCATACATCAACGTTTCGGGGCCACCTGCCCCTTCTTCAGGATGACAATAGTGAAGTGACATGTAAAATAAGTTTAAATAACTTACCCCACCGGACATGTACCATCTCCTTAGCGCTGTTCTGTGTCCCGGTACTCCAGTGAACTCACGTGGTACAGCAGATCCACATGGCTGGCGCATCCGTGATGCAGTCAGTGGCCCCGAAACGTCGATGTATGGTTTACATATATATATATATATATATATTTTGGATTATATATATATATATATATATATACAAACAAATCAGGGTGCACTCACCATGCTTGATTTGCAAGAATAAAGTGTTGAGTATTTTTACTTCTTGGAATCAAGCCTGGTGAGTGCACTCTGATTTGTTTGGATATTGTGGCATTTTCCCCTGTGGATTGAGCCTCAGTTTACTGGCACCCCAGCCGATGTATGTTCACTAAGCGGGTGCCACTCTACTCCAGTTGTGTGTGTGTATATTATTAACTGTAAAAAAGATGCCCTGAAAAAAGAATGATTATTCATTGAGAATAATAAGTGTGCATTTATTACTAATTCTTCCAGTCATTAGATTATCAAGATCCTTAATAAATTTTGGCATATCATTCAAATGGATCTGGTCTTATCATCAATTGCGCTGGATTAGCCTGAAATTGTGTTTAGAAGAGCCCGCACTTTAAAAACAGCTCTGTCACCTAGCCTATTACCTTTGTTAGATGAAGGAAAATTAGAGAAATCTTGTCAGTTGATGAGATTGGCAGGCTATACATGTGGCAGGTGTAAAGTCTGCCCTCATGGTTTGAACAAGGCAAAACATTTTACCAGCAGTACAGGGAAAGAATTTAAGGTCAAGCATATTATAAATTGCTTGATCACTTATGTTATATATTTATTAGTCTGTGACTGCGGTAAAATGTATGTAGGAAAAACAAAAAGGGTGCTGAAAATCAGAATTTTAGAACACCTGCAGAATATAAAAAAATTGTGTTTTAAATCACAGTGTCCCTAGACATTTTAAGAAGTGTCATGATAGTAATCCCACCACTTTGAGATTTATGGGATTAGAACATGTGTTGGTTGACAGAAAGGGAGGCAATAGGGATAATTTATTGGCAAAGAGAGAATCCTTTTGGATTATAACTTTGAACACTTTGCAACCTAATGGGTTAAATGAGGGATATGATATTACACCTTTTTTGAGAGATTAATTGGCCTGCTGTTGTTTGACATATTTATTGTGAAATACGAAGAAGTGTAGATTATATCACTGTGTTTCTGTCTTAACCACTTACCTGACAATTTTTTTCCAAAATCCGCTCCAAAATTGTTGTTTTTTTATGATTGAATTAGGTCAAGGACATCTTTCTAAAACTATTTCAATGCAATTTTTTTTTAAACATCATATACCATAAAAAATAGATATATATATAGTACATATGCCGCATACATATATATATATTCGGTCTCTAGTCTGATATGCATGATGATAGATCACATCCTTGTTTTGAGAAGAGGTGGTGACCGGGAAGTTGCTTTACGCAAATGTGAAGCAAGATGGATTTTTGACCTAGATCCTCTAGATCCTAAGGGACTTAATGAATCCAATCCACTTAACATTTTTTTTAAATGAATTATTTTTTAACATCCCTATGGGAGTTTCTTTCTTTTTTTCTTTTTTTAAATGACCTCTGTACATTATATTGTTTATATTATGTATGTTGTTCTTTTCTTATATGTTGGGTGTCATGTGATATGCTGAAATATATACCGATATCTCTTTTTTAAACAACAATATTTTTTGCACTATAGGTATTCATTCATCTACATATGTTCTATATGATGTAATTATCCTCCCGACCATTAGGGGGGTTTGATTAGTATTTCTGATTGTGCTGCATACTCTCTATTTCTGGGCTAATACATGCAGCTTGAATGGTTACAGTTGTGGATCTCTATTATGATGGTCACTACACACACAGTTCGGTGTTTGCTGTATGCTTGTGTATGTGTCATTTATTTGTTGTGAGCGGTATGCCACTTCCGCGATTGTACTTGCGTTCCACTGAGTTGGAGCGCTTGTGACTTCCGGGTTGATTGGCTTTATTTCCAGTTCTCTGTGCACGATTTCCAATTGAGGGTATGCGTTCCACTGCTTTGGAACGCATGGAACTTCCGGTAATTGCGCTTTCTATTTTTTCTCATTTATTGATTTCATTTGGGACTTATATCTAATGCTACCATAGCGATTATACTTAGTGCTATTGAGGGGTTTGCTTTACTGTTGTTTTGGATGTGTATATTTTGAGTTATAATAGGTATATTGACTATGTCCCAGCAGGCTCTGTGTTCTGTGTGGGCGGAGTGTTGCCTAATAGATGTGGGTATATATGTCAGCCAGTAATGGTGGTGTTCAGTCTCTCCTTGGTTGTCAAGCTGTACATGTCTGCTGCTATGTCCTGATGAAGGTCTATCATTGGACCGAAACGTAAACTACTGCACTCTATGGCTCTATGCACTTTTCTTCCAACAAGGATGGGTAATTAAATTCAACATTTTTTGTCAGCTACCTGGTGAGTGCCGATTCCAATTTGTTATTGATTTGGACTTTTTTTGACTCTAATTGAGCACCCCGAACTTGATTCTTTTGTTGTATATATACTGTATATATATATCTATATATATATATATATATATATATATATATATATACATACATATAGGGCTTTGCTGTTTATATATGGGGTGGGGCATGCAAAAATGGAGGAGGGAGAGGAGGGGTTGGCTTTTTTGGCCAGTGGCTGCTCCCTCTACTATTTGCAGTTTCTGGGGAGCTGCTAACAGGGCGGTGGGGTTGCGGCAGAGAAAAAGTCAGCACTGATAGCGCTACCTTCTGTTTGCCCGGCGGCTGCTGTCTAGTTTGCAGCCACTGGGCTGTTGCTAGTGGGGGTGGAGAGAGAAGGACAGCGCTGATAGCGCTGTCCTTCTCTGCTCGGCGGCTGCTCTGCTCTGCCATCAGTCGCCGGGCTGCTGCTAGCTCCGTAGGAGGGAGAGAAGGACAGCACTATCAGCACTGCCTTCTCTGCCCTGCCACCAGCCGTTGGGCTGCTGCTCTCCGGAGGAGGGAGAGAAGGACAGTGCTATCAGCGCTGCCTTCTCTGCCCTGTCAGTGGCTGCTCTTGCTCTCCGGAGGGGGAGCTCCTGGCCCATGTGGACCTTAATTTGGCGATGGGTGGGGGGAAGTTTTATGATGAGAACTGAATTACAATGTTCTATACTACCGACTGAATTCATTTAAGACAATGTTTTATAATAAATGTAGGCAGAATACATTTATTACTTTAAAGAATATGAAAAAAATGACATTCATAAATACACGTTTTGCAGAAAAAACATGATGTGATATGCAAAATCGGGAGTCATTTTTGGGTTCAGAAGCCAAAAATCTATAAGTATCACATAAATTTGTTAAAAAAGCTTTTTCATTGCAGACCTGTGTTATTATTGCTACAGTAGCAATTAACTATATTCCTCAATACTATGTTTGAGACACTGTGAAGAATCGAGAACCTTCTGCCATACTGTATATTGTAACATTGGCCTAAAATATGTTGATACTGGATTAACACCAAAAATCTGATTGAAAAAAAATCACAGACATTTAGACTCCACATCATCCATTGGTAATATTGCTGAGCAAATCACTGAAAAATCTTAGTAGTCTTATGCAAATATATGTAAATATATGTAATGCAGGAAAATATCACATAGCAAGAGATTTGAACAAACACAAACACAACTATAAACGAACAAATTAATCATATCTGGTACATTTCATAAATGGAATATACTTCATGTCTAAAAAACAACATTATCTCAACATTAGGGAGCACTAGTTAGAATTCAACAAATCTCTATCACAATTGGTACATTTGTTTTTGCTAAATACATTTGTAAGTTACATTCCGGTGCCTAGAGGGCTGGTGCAAGGTTTCTCAGCACCCTTGGCAAAATCTGAGCCTAATGACCCCCCCCCACACACACACACACACGTGATGCAGTCAGGATGCCGACAGTCGAAATGCCGACCGCAGTCATCCAGACTGTTTATTCCCCGCAGGGGTCTAATGACAGGCTTCAAAATCCCGACGCCTGTCATTTTACCTATGCCGGGAGCCCAACACCTGGCATACCAAACAAAGGTAAGCCGGGCGTCGGGCGCGGACAGCCGCAGGGGGGAGTGTTAGGTTAGGGGCTCCCGGAGGTGACTTGGGGTTAGGCAACTCCCTTGGGAGGGTTAGGTTTAGGCTAGGGAAAGAGGGGGTTAGTGTTAGGTACCCCCAGGGGAGTTTAGGGTTAGCCCCCCCAGGAGAGGTTTAGGCTACAGGAGTGGGGGGGGTTAGGTTTAGGCCCTGGGGGGGTTAGGTTAGGTACCCCTAAGGTAGGGTTAGGGTTAGAGGAGGGAGAAGTTTAGAGCTAGATAGTCTACTTACTGATCAGTATTTGGATGCCTTCCGGTCTTCTGCTGTCATAGATTTGATCCACCAGGCATTCGTTTGGTGGTCATTCATACCAATCCCACACACACCCCGAACTGTTATTACTATTCACTTTCCATCCCCTCAGGTGAAGTGAGCAGGCTTTATCTTAGAAGTTCCACAGCCACCACCTACATTTAGTATATCCTTAATATTGTGATACAAGGCAGTCTGTGGTGCCACCCAGATCCCAGCGTCCTCGCCAGCTGTCTAAAGCTGCCTCTTCCACTACCATAATCTGTTATCCTCATATACTATTTAAATACACAACAATACAGGAGATATTCAAATTCAATGTATAACTTGATTCAATTGAAACATGTTTACAGCATTATTTCTTTAAAATATACTTCTATTATTATAAATGTTCATTTATATGAATACTTGGTTAAATTTTTTTTGCAATAAATATATTCATCTATTTGACTGATATAACAAACAGAAATATAAGAAAATGATCAATAAAAGATAAATGCTAAATTATATGGAACTTTTCAATATTATAGAAACCAGATCCTCCTCACCACCCTTAGAAAATACAAACCAGAAAAACAAGAAAACCTGCTTATATCTAATGTTTCCTACAGGCTACTTCCTTCTATAATTACATTATTTTCACACATTCCTGTAATTGGAAATTAATAATTTTGCAATCATTGTAATAGCATAATTATTCCCTCTAGCTAAGCCTAGGTGCCAAATTTAAATCATAATCTATCAACCCCTTCACTTGTGCTATTTTCTGGAATAAAACAAAAAAACAAATGTAGACCTTACCTGACCAAGAAAAATAATATACTACTTTACTGGCCTCCTGCAATGAAAAAAGTTAAACTGGCACAAATAAAATTTTCAGAGTTATTCAAAATGATCCCTTAATCTTTTTTTTTTAGGAAAAAGAAATGAGGTAAAACACAAACTCAACTGGGAGGTATATCTGCAAGCGCCAATCCCACTGGTCAACAGAAATTTCTTCTGGGGAGACCAATGACTTAATGGTCCATTCTAGGGATGTGCAGGCTCGGTTTTACTCGGATTTACTCGGTTCTTATCGCCACTTTACCGCAAATTCGGATTTATTATATTGGCTATCCAAAACACAAGATAGGCGATAGCCAATAAAATGCCGTTTAAAGATCCGAGTAAATCCGAGTAAAACCGAACCCGCTCACCCCTAGTCCATTCATTATCCTATAAATAACATATTTTTTGGTCATTTACATATTACATTATGTTATTTACATATTTATTATATTATGTTATTTTATAGGGACACTCCCATTCATCAATTTCCTAAAATCATATTTTTTCGGAAATCGACTGTTACTGTACGCCATCCTGAGATGACGTACAGCCCCAGTTAGTATTGTGCAGAAGAGGGATCTTTTCAGATCCTTCCCTGCTGTGTTCTGACTTACTGCAGCTTCCAATTTCCCCATCCTTCCTCCTGCCTTTACTGTACTCACTGCTGCATGAAAGGAGTCTTCATGCAGGTGGTGGGTGTCAGTGTTTGGCCAGTCCCTCTCACTTTTCTCCAGCTCCTCCGGTCTTCTGAGAATCTACACAGCCTGTCTTCATGCAGCATATGTGCAGTTTGAAGACAGGCTGTGAAAACAAAAGGAAGACTGGTGGAGCAGGAGAAAAGTCTGTCACTTCCGAAGAACTGACTCCGCAGAAACAGCAAGTTTTCAGAAGTGATCATTTAGGGCAGGAGGCATAATGAATGCCTCCCAAACTCGCAGCAAGTTCAAACCATAATTATCATTAGTGAGTAAGCAGTAACCTGTGGAAATGTGATAACTGGAAATTGAATTTTAGGATGGTCACAGTGAGGTCACACACCCTTCAGCTGTTTTGAACTTTCTACTCTGCTGGTCATTCACATGATAACAGTGAAGAGGTCTCTTCTATATAAAGCTAATCACTGATAGTGTAATCCTACAGGCAACATAATAACAATTACATCTGGCATAATGTAAGCAACACAACATGGGAAAATAGCCAGTAAATACTTAATATAACTATATTCAGGAACCAGTTGGGCAGTTATATATATAAAAAGATTGATCTCACTATGGCCTGATTCAGAGGTGGACGGTAATGCAGCCATGACTACGTCTTTTACGCAGCACAACTGCCTCTTTAGGCTAATGCCGCAGCCGATGGGATTCATGAAGAAATGCCCACCAGTTGCAACTCAAATCTACTGCTCACATATTAAGTCACATCATCAGCACCACCGGATGCACATTAGTCGCATCATCGTACATTAGAGCAGCACTATTGTTGCTCAGAATGTTAGTCAGAATATGGCTACCACTGCATAAAAAAAGACTCAGTCGCTGGCCATGACATGCCCACAACATTCATGCATCAAACTAGCAACCTCCCTGTTACCATCTAGGAATGCTCACTGAAATTGTATCTCTTTCGTACAAAATAGTTCTGCGTCCCCCAGCGGTAACCATCGGGACACTTGTGCTGACTGGAAAAACTTTGGCCGCTTATGACCAAAATCGACACTGCGTTCATCAGTGAATTAGGCCCTATGTAGTCCTGTAACATATTTTACGTCACCTGGCCCAGAGCCATAACTAGACTTTTTGGTGCCCTGTGCCAGAAAGAGCATTGGTGCCCCCCCTGTTTTTGAAATAGGGACATAAGGCATGCAGCCGTAAAAAGTGCCAAGGCCTCATGGGGAAGGGTCAGGGAATAATTAGGGGGGAGGGGGCAGGAGATGCTGGGAATAAAAAAAGAGGAATCTACAAGTGAGAATGATTATAAACAGAAAACTGACAGGCCCAAACAATGCTCCCTGCCCTGTGGTGCCCTGCACCATGGCACTGGTCGCACTACCCTAGTTATGGCCCTGAACTGGCCACTTTCTCCTGTCTGTAAGGGGTCTGGTGGGAGCCCCTTTTTCTCATTAGGCTACAGATATTGGTATGCCTTTGCCATAATTTTACCTTATCAGTCATTCCTGAACAGAGAGCCTGATTCAGACCCGCTCGCGAGCGCTATGTACTCGCAAGCGGGTTGATGGTGGCCCAGTGTGCATGCGCAATCCATCGCTCCAGGTCTTGTACCAAAGGGGGCATGCTGTCGATGTTGAGTTAAAGCACGTCCCCTTTGGTGGGCAGGCCGGTGGCGTGGCTGCCCAGATTGAGGCGTTCCCATGGGAATGCCTACCATCTGGGGCCGGCCCCACTGACATCACAAGTGATGTCAGTGGGAATGCTTTTGGCTCTGTTAGAGCCGAAAGCACTCTGGGGCTTGCAGCAACGAGACCTTACCACAAGGGTCTCGTCGCAAGCCCGATGGACTTGGTCAAGACCATCGCAACCATCTTCCTGGCCGCTCGCTATAGCTGAGGGTGGCCACCCACAGCTATGCGAGCGGCCAGGAGGCCGCTCTGAAAAACAGGAAGGTCGCCCCTGATTCAGAGCGAGCGCTCTGTCAGAGCGTCCGGCTCTTAATCAGAGCCAGATTCCCTAGAGATCAGGTTAAGCAACACATTTAACATCTTAAACCTTTCAAGGAGTAGTGAGGAGAGGTGCTGGAGAATTGGAACCAGATGAAGTAAACTTTTTTTTTGATGTCCAATACACAGCCTTCCTTACATCCTTCCTCTCTAAATACCCTACTCTGGCAAGATGTCAAACCTAAAAAACCTAGAACACAAAAGAATCATAAAACTTGCCCTCTTTTAGCTACTGAACCCAAACGATCCAAATCATTAGAAGGAAAGGCATTTTTATGCCACAAACAGAATTAAGGTGACAAGACAAAATACTCTAAAAAGAATTAGAGCAGAATGTATAGAAATAAGAGAAGGATATGAGACATGTAGCAAAAAAATGATGAATTTCACTGAAACCACATGTATACTTACAGTCGTATTCAATTAGCAGCAAAATCAGCTGATTTTACCCAAAATAAAAAGGCGAAAACAGGAGGGCGAAAAAACAGGTGAAACATTTTCACCGTCTCAGACCAGGTGAAATTTTATTTTAAATCCCTATTTTTGCCTAAAAATGTGAGGATTTCTTTAAGAACCCTTTGGACACCCCTCTCCCCCCTCCACCCCCCTAATAAAAATGTATCTCAAAAGTTTTTCATAATTTGGCAAAAAGTGAATTTTGGTTGAAAAAAAAATGATGAAAATTGGTTTAATATATTGGATCTGGTATGGATGCATCACATGCTTTAAACATTACACATGGCTGCAGCAGGCATTTTATTAACAGTTTTTAAAAGTGCGCTTTTACGACACAAAAATATATTTGCACCCATTTTAATGTACCCCCAATTTACAAGGAACAGTAATTTCCTGGGAAAAAATTGCTTTCTATAATTTTTTATTTTTTTTAATATAATCAAATTACCACCAACTGACGCAATTTCAGTGCCCTAAATACTTTTACTATGGCCAATAATACACTTCTAAATTAATTTCCGATGTACATCAGCAATTTTTTGGGGTGCAGATGTAATTTCCTGACTTTTTCACATATTTTCTCTTATTTAACAAAAATCTGTCAATTTTGTTGCTAATTGAATCCAGCCCTTAGGGGTATATTTACTAAAGTGCAGGTTTTTAGAAATGGAGATGTTGCCCATAGCAACCAATCACATTTTAGCTCTTCTAGAAGGTGCTAACTAAATGGTAAAAAGAATCTGAAATGTTGTGATGGGCAACATCTCCACTTCTAGAAACCCGCACTTTAGTAAATATACCCCTACTCTGTCATCTAAAATCTTACTGAAGTTTCAACTCTTAATGAAATGGTTAAAATGTGTCCCCCTACCAAGCCAAATACTTTACGTTGAATTGCTTTGTATGTAGTTTGTGCAGGAAGCATTATTTTGCTCTTAAATAAACTTCTTAGTAAGAATTATGACACCTATTATTCTACACTCAGATTATATAAATTACTGTATGTTTAATCAACACATAATTTTCAAATGTGCCAATAAAGGATAAAATTCCAACCTACAGTAGTAATTATGGTATTATTTCTAGAGCATGTAATTGTATATAACTATATACAATCATCCCCCACACACTGGTGTGAAAGCAGTACATCACTTCCTTTATTCTGATAATGCAACCTCTTTATTTTATCTTGCATTCACTTCATTTTATCTCACAATTATTTTCTCTTTAATCACCGATATTATTTATAGACATGTGGCACTGCCATAGGGCTAACGGGGTCCTAATCTCCCATACTTTCTACTTTATAAATTTCTAAAAACATTCACAAAGCTTCTTATTGTCAGCTGCAACCCTTCACATGTCATCCTGGTCCCTTCCCTATCACCTATCATATCCTCTCCTTATACTATTTAAATACATATCAGTATTGAAGACTTTATAATTTAGTGCATAAGTTTATTTTCCCTTAAAATGTTTAGAGCATTGTTATGTGAAAATAAGTAATTTATTATTTATTTGTACGATTACTTAGTTAAATTTTTACAAGTAAAATTATACATCTATTTCTCTATTATAACAAAGAGCAATAAAAATATAAATGCAGAATTGTACAGAAATTTCCAATTTTATATTAACCATAACTCCTCCCTCCCCCCAAAAAAATCCCTCAAAATCCAGAAACACTGATTTTATATAATACTGTTCTCACTTGGGTTAGTATGGGATGCCGGCACTCGGGATCTTTGCAGTCATAATCCCGACACTGTCATCCAGACAGGTTGAGAATCCCAACAGAAGAAGGTAAGTATACTCTCCTTCCCCTACCCTTACCCCTAACCCTACCTCCCCATATCCTATACCTAACCCTCCCTCTAGTGCCTACTCCTAACCCCTAACTGTCCCCCTAACCCTAATACTGTCGTGATGCCGATGGTCAGGATGCCAGCACTGTTGTGACAGGTGTCAGGATTCCAGTACTGGCATTTTGAGTGCTGGCATCTCGACAGACAGGATAATCACATCTCTGTCACTCTACTACGGGTTGCTCCATCCTTAAAATAAGCATTTTTACTCATGACTTGGATTGAAATAACACAATAATTCCCTTTGGCCAAGCCTAGTTACCGATATTAAGTTATTCATAAAGCCCCTCAGTGGAGCTATTATCTGCAAACTACAGGAACCAAACACTAGGGTAGTCCATTTCTGCCATATGTAAATTATATACTTTACTGGACCCTACAATCTTGAAAGTTTCACTAAGCACAAGCCACAATCTTAAATGCATCCAAAATCTTTCATTAATCCTTTATTCTTGGAAACAGGAACGAGGTAAAAGGCAAATTTCAAAGTTGGGAGGGATATGGGCAAGCCCCACTCCCACTGGAGCAATAGAGATCTCTTCAGGAGGGATTGGTGACTTGAAGGTAAAGTTTTGCAGCATTGTGGTGGTGTACAAGAAAATTTCCATAACTGCCATACTCATTCCAGGGCAAAATCTCTTGCCTGAAAAGATACAAGAAGATGGAGACAAATAGTTATATACATTTATACTTTTATTACCTACTAACTGAAGTACCCAGCGCTCCCTGGGTTTAAATCTTCAAGTTATTAAATTAGGCATCCCAGACCAATTGGCACCCCTCTGTGAAGTGTTCATCCAAATCCATCCAGTGGAAAGCCCAGTACAGGCTCCCCAGTTGTAAAGCCCTGCGCACACCAACAGGAAGTCTGACCATGACCTAATCTACAAGTTATTGAGTTAGGCATCCCAGACCAATTGCCACAACTCTGAAGTTTTCATCCAAATCCATCCGGTGGAAGGCCAAGAACAGTCTCCTGGGTCCAAGTTCTGCCCAGCATACACCAACAAGAGGTCCAAATGGGACCTCAAACCCCTTAAAACCTGGCCCAGACTGATGCATATCCAGACAGACAGACAGACAGACAAACAACTAAACAAACAAACAACCAAAAATACCAATTAATTTTAATCAAAGGCAAGCAACTATAATAGGTCACATGTAACTCTCTTGGGAATGCCAGATCAAGTGCCAGAACTGTGCCTTCACCTGAGCCTTTTGTCATCATGGACGCACTGTGTATTGCAGAATGTCATAGGGACAATGATCGGCATCTGTACAGCAAATTGTTGGCCATTTCCATTTGTGTGTGTCTGGATGGCAGTGACTTCTGGAAGGTTCGAAACTGCGTCCAGTTGGATATTCAAGCTGGTACCATGGGAATTCTTGCAGCATCCTAACCATTTCCATCAACAGCCATTGGATGATGAATTCTGTGTGCTCTTAAAGCAGCAGTTCCAGCAAAATTCTGGCTTTCGGTCAATGGATGGTATTCATGTTGCCCTAGTAACATCTTAAGAAATTAATCTATTTTTAGGAATAGAAAACATTTATTTTCCATCAATGTCTTGGCTACTGCCACTGATTGCATGCATAGCTGTATTTATTGATGTCATATGCATGACTAATTATGCATGGGCTAGCTCTTTTGATAAGAGCTGTCCCTATGTGAGGAGAGAACTTCTGGTTTTAAGACCCAGGAGTCCTTCTGTGCATGCGGGGCCATCAGCCTACATATGCACAAGATGCAGGGCACATTGGGAGGGATCCTATTGGATCCCTATAGGGTAAGTCACTGCTAAGAAGCCCATAGGCTTCTGGTAAGCAACATCATGTAAATAAAATCAAGGTTCCAATTGCAAAGCCCGAATTACTTCTAAGATGGTGGTTGGGGGATGGTCTCACCCATGACTCTGAAGTAGCCACAAGAACCCTTCCTGCAGCCCTCCTGCAGGTGGTAATGCTGGACTCAGTGTCTGGAAGGCTGAGAGGGTCACCAGAGTGAGTCCAAATGTGACACTGCTGGGGAAATGGGGCGCACTCACAAGGACTCATCTTAAACAAATGGAGCAGCCGCCTTCTGCCCCAGTATTTATACAGCAGTCACCAGCAAGGTAGCATATGGCCACCTGGTGCGGATAACAGGTTGTCCTGGACCCAGCTGGAATGACTAGAGAGGCTGCAGGTGGTTTTGCTGCTGACCTCAGCTTGCTGCCAGGGGTTAAAAACAGGGTGTATTGTTACTCCAGCTCTGGTGTTGCGTGCAGGCATCATAGTCATCAGTTTGCAGGGAGGACATAGCTGAAAGTCATATTATGTGCAGTATTCCAATGCGGTTTGGCCTTGTATAACTTGGAGTTCAGACACCATTATGCTCTTCTATAGAAAACAAGTTAACATTTCAAGAGTATGCAGTAAAGTCTAGTTGTTCCAAGATATGAATATGCTAAAGTAACTTAATCAAGAATACTGTATTTAGAACATGCAGCCAAAACACATATGAATTCTGTTCCCATCCATTCGTCCCAATTTGGACCACTGGTAGAATCAGAGCTTAGACATGTTGGATGCCTAGCTGAATACTAATCATACCATACATACTATCTGTACTGCACCCTGTTAGCAGAGACAGAATGGCACTCACCTGCTGAAAATGGCATCAATGCATTGTTGTTCTTAAATTTCCCATTTTCATCCAGAAAATTGTTTGGGTTAAAATCCTTTGGGTTATTGAACTGGGTCTTGTCATAGTGTACTCCTGTCAGTAATGGGAGAAACATGGTTCCCTGGTGGTGTGAAAAAATTAGAAGAGATCACTAGTTAGAATATTTTATTGTATAATTTCCTATAGTTGATTTTCCAAACTGACTTTTACCTTACGGAATGTATAATTGCGAATCTCGGTGTCCTTGATTAGCTCATGTGGAAGACTCAATGGAGCTACATCAGCATATCGCTGAACCTCATGTATAAAAGCTTCAGTATAAGGCATCTTATGTCTGTCCTCATAAGTGGGAGAACAACAACCAATGACATCATCAATCTCTTGGTAGACCTTCTCTGTGGAGACAGAATATGACACAACAATCTTTCAAGAAACCCTCATTTTGAGAATCTTATCAAAATAAAATAGACACATCTCTTGTACTTGGTACTTACCTGGTATATTGGGGTGTTTTAAGAGAAGTAAAAAGAGGTAACAGAGTGTATTGCCCACTGTTTCAGTCCCAGCAAAGATCAAGACCACGATGCTCATCAACAAAGTGTTGTGGTTATAGTAGGAGGCATTGTTTTTCTTTTCCTAAAGTAGGTACAGTAAATTGTATTTTGGAGAAAAGGGAGGATACAGTGATTAATAGGAGATATATAGAGGGTTATGAATTAGCAGGAATAATTCGGTGGTACACTTTACAAACCACAATAATGTTGAGAACCTAGTGTAATTTAATCTACAGATTTTTTTTGTCTGCCTAAAATCAGAAATTAGAAGTCCTGATATTAAGTAGAATTCAATACCAGAGTTGGATAAAAGCACACTGTTGAGAAGTTACGAAAAATACAAATTAGATATTTTTATTATTTCATTTTCCTTATTCGTGTTTCCAAATTATGCTCCCTATATCCCAAAAAATGTGAAATCAGTGTTAAATTTTAGGTTGACACAACTGAGCATTATCACACCAAGGACAGGGTTATTTTGAAGATCTAGAATTCTATCTCCATTTGGCTTTTGGGCAGAGCATTCAGCTATCATTGCTGTCAAATATATGGCCTTCTTTTGGGAAGATACTGTATATGGACTCATTGATTGCAGTATCTGCTGCCATAACTTCTGCAAACATGTGGAACATGTCCTACAAGGAATATGATGATGATGGTAAAGACATGTTCTAGTTACATAGCTACTCTGAACTGGCATATGTCTACAAAAGTGCACATGCAGCACAAAAGCAAATACCTTAACCAGAAACAGAAGAGGAAGAAAGTAAAGATAAATAGTAAATGACTGTATAGGTTATATCAGGGGTCAGGGAACTTTTTTACCTTTTATCCCAAAATATATTTATATATGCCGACGTTACCCCCTTGATTTGAAAGGAAGGAAATCATATAGTAGTGCCCCCATATAATGCCCCTGTAATAGTGCCCAGGGGCATAACTAGAACTGTTTGGGGCCCATAGCAACATTTTTAATGCTCCCCCCTAACGTAAGTCTTACACAATGCCCATAGTAGTTCCCCTAAAACATTAAATGCCCACTGTAATGGTGCCCCTTATGCAAAGCCCACTGTAATGGTGCCCCTTATGCAGTGCCCCCAGTAGTAATAATACCCCCTATAGTAATGTGCCTGGTAACAATGCCCCCTGTTAATAATGCACATAAAAGTAATGCCCCCTGTAGTAGTGCCCCCAGTAGAAATGCCCCCTGCAGTGCCACCAGTAGTAAGGGCCCCTGTAGTGCCCCCAGTAGTAATGCTCCCAGTAATGCCCCTTGAAGTGCCCCCAGTAGTAAGGGCACCTGTAGAGCCCCCAGTTGTACTGCTCCCAATAGTGCCCCCAGTAGTAAGGCCCCTGTAGTGCCCCCATATGATGCCCCCAGGAGTAAGGCCCCTGTAGTGCCCCCATGTGATGCCCCCAGTAGAAAGGCCCCTGTAATGCCCCCAGTAGTAAGGCCCCTGTAGTGCCCCCATGTTTGGCCCTCAGTAGTAAAGCAGGCTGCTGTACTGCTCCCCTGTAGTGCCCCCATATTATGCCCCCAGTAGTAAGGCAGGCCCCTGTAATGCCCCCCTGTAGTGACTCCATATTATGCCCCCAGTAGTAAGGCAGGCCCCTGTAATGCCCCCTGTAGTGCCCCCATATCATGCCCCCAGTAGTAAGGCAGGCCCCTGTAATGCTCACATATTATGCCCCCAATAGTAAGCCCCCCCGTCGCACACCTACATACACACACACAAAAAACAATACTTACCTTAAACCCCGCTCCAGTGCCTGCTGCTGTCCGTCCGTCCCCGGCGCCCGCTCTTTGGAACTATGGGAGTGACGTCATGACTCCCATAGTGCACTGCAGGACCCGGAAGCAAGAGCTCTCGGGAATGAGCTCCGGCCTCCGGCTATCGCTGCTGCTGGCGCCGGGGGGGTGAGAGAAGAAGCCGGGTGCCCGCTGGTAACACAATCTCAGCAGGTGCCCGGCAAATGGAGGGTGCAGGGGGTGTGATTGCTGGGCCAGCGGGCCCCTTATGCTGCCAGGCCCCTTAGCAACCACACCCCCTGCACCCTCCATAGTTGCACCACTGATAGTGCTCCCATAGTTATGCCCCTGTAGTAGTGCCCCCATACAATGCCCCTGTAGTAGTGCCCCCATATAATGCCCCTGTAGTAGTGCCCCCATATAGTGCCCCTGTAGTAATGCCCCCATATAATGCCCCTGTAGTGCTGCTTGTACAAAACCCCCCCAAAAACACTTACCTTAATCCCTGCTCCTGCATCCGCCACCGTCCTGTCCACTTGGCTGCTCCTCAGAACTATGGGAGAGACGTCATGACATCTCTCCCATAGTGCACATGGAGAGAGGCGGAAGCTGGAGTTCAGAAGAGAACTCCAGCCTCTGGCTAATGCAGCGCTGCAGGCAAGGAGCCGGGCGCCAGCTGGTAATAACATCTCAGCTTAGTCTTTTGACTAATGTGGGAGGAAAGTCAGGACCCGGTCCGGGTGATGGTCCGCCTATGCCCGTACTACCTGTCCCTACCTTACCGCCTATCTTCTTAGGGGTTACCTCCATCGGGGACTTCCCTCTGCTTCTTTGGCGGGGACTTGTTGCAGGCAGTCGGCTGTGTCGCTGGTTGATGACGTCTAGCGACCGGCGCCGGATGTAATACTCGAGTACTGTTAGGCGTTTGTCACATTCAATTCTGACAAACGCCTAAGAAGATCGGCGGTAAGGTAGGGACAGGTAGTACGGGCATAGGCGGACCATCACCCAGACCGGGTCCTGACTTTCCTCCCACATTAGTCAAAAGACTATGAACATCAATATCATTTATGTTTATTTTATGTTACACATTTATTATGCCTAATTTATCCATATAGCGCTCATTCTCATTTTTATGTAGCAGTACGCTGTTACAAATATTTTTTATAGGGGGTGCCCTCTCTGCTGTAGGGGTGCATTCATACAAATAATTTTTACAAGGGGTGCCCTGTCTACTGTTGGGCTACACTCATCCAAATTTTTTTTACAGGGGGTGCCCTGTCTGCTGTAGGGGTACGCTTTTACAAATATTTTTTACAGGGGGTGCCCTCTCTGCTGTAGGGGTACGCTTTTAGAAATATTTTTTACAAGGGGTGCCCTGTCTGCTGTAGGGGTATGCTTTTACAAAATTTTTTTACAGAGGGTGCCCTGTCAGCTGTAGGGGTACGCTCTTACAAATATTTTTACAGGTGGTGCCCTGTCTGCTGTAGGGGTATGCTTTTACAAATATTTTTTACAGGGGATGCCCTGTCTGCTGTAGGGGTATGCTTCTACAAATAATTTTTACAGGGGCTGCCCTGTCTGCTTTAGGGGTACGCTCTTACAAATAATTTTTAAAGGGGGTGCCCTGTCTGCTGTAGGGGTACGCTCATACAAATATTTTTTACAGGGGCCACCCTCTGCTGTAGGGGTATGCTCATACAAATATTTATTACAGGGGCTTCCCTGTCTGCTGTAGGGGTATGCTCATACAAATAATTGGGCTTACAGTGGTGTAGTCACCATGCATCTGCGGAAAGAAATGCATTAGGCTGGGGCACTGGACCTCTGGATGCTTGTGGTGCTGGATGTCTCCACTGACCTGTAAATACTAACATTGGGTTTTTGGGATCTTAAAGCCTGCTTACTTACATCATCTGTCCATGTTAGAACTGATAACAGCCTAGAAGCAAGAAGTTACAGAGGGATTTTCATCCCATTTGGTGATTGATATGCTTTTTCAATTGTTTTTAATGTGAGTGTTCTGGAGTAATAAAGTATAATTTTTCTTTTAAACAGTGTTGCACTATTTTTGTTCTCTGTTTACTATTGAGGAACCACTCATTTATGCATTTTATTTGGTGAAATACAAAGGAGGTGTAAAAATCAATTTCTTACATCCATCTAATTAAGAAAAACTCCAAGACCGTAACTATTTGGATTTGAATGGAAACATTGCAGCAATACCACTGTGTATGGAACTTGCATGATTAAAGGGGCCTATCCACTAGGCGACCTGAAACACTTAACGACTAACATTCAGACCTTCAGGTTGCCGAGGTGCGGTGCCCACACCGAATAGCATTCACTGAATGTCATTTAGTGCAGGACACGACCTCCTATCTCTGAACACGCTGAACCTGACGATCATCGTCAGGTTGACAGGAATGTTAAGTAGATAGTCAGGGTCGGTAAGGACCCAGCGTGCACGCACATCGCTGGTACTTGCCGGCTGTCCATTACAAGACTTTCTGCACGATGTGACCAAAACCTCCTGGTTTTGCTCAAATCGTACAAAAATTTGTGTAATGGATAGGCCCCTTAACTATGTATGTCATGGAGGATTTATCTTGATATTTTAACTCTATCTGTAAGGTCTGTGTAAAGCCATCTGAGTACCTTCTATGGAACATTCATTTTTATTCAGGATTGCAATAGAAGGCAAATATGTTACTTAGTAAATTTACCCCCAGGTGAACAGATGGACACCACCACCATCATCATAGATTCACTTACTGAAATCCTGGTTACACACATGTGTCATACTTGCAAATTAAAATTTGGTACCCAGTTACCATACACACACTCAGCCACAAAGGAAGACACAAATGAAATCCATATGACTCTGAATTGCCTGCACTTGCTCTAAGTTGTGTATCCAAGCTCTGATGCATTGATGGTTTATGAAAAATAGTGAAATCCAGCCACAGGTGGAATTGTATGCAGCTCTGAACTATACCCACTGTCTACAAATTATTCCACAATACTGACACAGGTTTTAGACAATAAAATATGACATTTTAAAAATAAGCATTGTGCTTGGGTGTGCACCAATTGTTAATTTGTGTATGTTAATGATATTGAGGTTGGAGGGGTTGTATGTAAATCTTATGTAAGTACTGTATTATAAGGTATTAAAGGAGGGACATTCATCTGACATCTAATAACAGGATGGTACCTTCTCCATTTTGATCAGGAAACAGTCTATAAAATCCCTTAAGTTATTCCTGTCCATAGTCTTCATATTGTGTTCCACTCTTTTCCTGATATAATCCATCATAAATGTATAATTCTTTACGAGTTGCTTATGAGGTCCTGGTATGTAATTCATGAACTCTGGATAGATGTTGTACAACTAAATAAACAAGACACAAACTCAGATTTTTGAAAAACTCAGTCATAAAAAACACACGACTACACATACACATGTGAAAACCATCCACATTCCCCACCGCTGCCACCATCCACTTCCACCATAGTCACTTTCCTCCATTTACACCACATGATATACTCAACAACACCAACACTAAGCTGCTACCTAGTTGATTAAACCACTGTGGTGATGTACAGTAATTAATATATTGTGGAATTAATCTAACACTTTTTATTATATTAAATATTGAATTATTTTCTCTTTGGTATTGATAAAGTACGTACCAGTCCCCAAGGATTACTCATGATTTTGAAGTTCTCCTGGACACAATGCATAAGTTTTTGGAAATCTTCATCTTGGTAGTCAAACCGTTCCCCAAACAGGATAGAGCAAATTACATTAGACACAGAGCTGTGTAATTGATGTTTAGGATCTAACAAGGAACCTAAGACATAAATAGCAGTTAAGAAAAAAATTATAAAATAAAAATCAAAGGAAGTAGACCAAGAAATTCATAGACAGTTATATTATGGATATTTGATTAGTGCTAAAGATGGAGTGTATTTTTCTGTTTATTATTGTCATTTGAAATAGAATCCTACCATTGAATTCCAAAAAAAGATGAAAGAACTGTTGGTCATTGCCCTGGTGGATGCGGTGAACTCCAAATATAAATATCAATTTTAATTTTTGAAAAACACTCTATTACACCCATTTTCTATTATCTTCCTAAGGATCTGAAGTCACTGCACAATCCACCTGGAATACTAACTACAGTATCTTTGGTGTAGGTTCTTTAACTTCTGACCTTTCATTTTATGTTGATCACTACTAATTGCTGGACTTTTCAATTAGAATCCTTAACAGAACCTGGCTGGGCTCAGCCTCAGGGTAGAGATTACATAACATTTCTCTCAAGTGTTACCAATAACCTTCAGTACCTATGACTCATGGGCAGTTTGCTGCTTCCAGTGTTGTTTCAAATCCATTGATTTGTCTCCACGACAGCAGCACATCCAAACCCACATTTCCATCGGTAGTGTTTCCAGGCAGAGTCCTCATACCAGCTAAGCACTCTATTGCTTTCACAGTGGCAACCAACTACACTGAGCCATGACCTGGGTCCTCAATGAGTAAAGTTCATATTCTCCTGTGAGGATTCCTGGTAAAGTCTGGTGGGATGTCTTAGACTCTGCACTAGAGCATTTTGATGTGTCAATTTCACCTGTTTGCATTTATGATCTATGTGCATGTGTGTAATCTGATACACTCATTGTCTGGTTTTGATCTCCAGTGTATCTACTCTGTGTACCTCATTGCATGCTATGCACTGTTCCCAAAGTGCCAACTCATATATGCCTCTCATTGCATGCTGCATGATGTTCCCACAGTGCCAACACACCAGTGCCTCTCCTTGCTTGCTATGCACTGCTCCCTCAGTACCAACACATCTGTGCCTCTCATTGCACACTATACACTGTTCCCAGTGCCAACATATGTGCATCTGTTCCCACAATGACAACACACCTGTGTACCTTATTATATGCTATGCACTCTACAAACAGTGCCAACATATCTGTGTACCATATTACACATTACCAAACTACCAAATCTCAGAGTTTTGCAGCTATACCCCTTTTGGTGCATTCCCCCATAATAGCAAAATCCCAAGGCTTCACAGCCCCTGAGTTTATTGAAGTCAGGATAGAGAAAATGGGAATAAAGGGGTTAAGGTGCACTCTACCTGGGTGTAGTGGTAAAAACTGTTGTATTACCGTGGGTGAGTATGGTGTGGGGTGACTGGGTATGGTGCGAGTGTTGCACTGCTCAGCAGTGTGGATGGGAATGGTGCTGTGGTGATAATTGTGTGGTGGGAATGGGAATGAGGATGGAACCGATGGAAATGAAAGAGAAAATGAAAATGAAAGTGAAAATGAAACCAACCAAACACAAATGTGGGGGCCAAATCTTTTATAGTTACAGTGCTGCTCTGATAAGGTCCCGGGCAGGTTGGGGAGGCGTGGTGGTGGATAGGGATGATACTGGTGAGGTAGGTGTACCCTGTCAGGGGGCTCCTTGCCGTGCAGTTCAGTGGCCAGCATGTCACCACTGCTAGACCTATGGTCGACAGGCTAGGATGTGTCGGGAGGAGGGGGGATGTGGAGAGTGGGTCAGAGCACCTGGGCAGGGTCCCGTGTGTAGGTGAGAGTCTCATTGTTACTTACCTACTGGTAGGTTTTGTGGTGAGAGGGGGATGTCTACATTGTGGCCATTGAAGGAAAGGTGGTAGCTGCAGAATGTTGGTGAGCAAAGTCAAATAGAATGCCGGTGGGCCTCCGGGTACATGACTCTGCTGTTGGTTGCAGGTCACTGGACCTGAGGCGTGTGCAGCTGGTGGGATTGATTGGTTGCTAGTTCCTCCATGGCTGGTCATGATGCTGCTTGTGTTGCGGAGCCACTGGCACGGGTGGGGGAGCTGCTAGGAGACCGGATGCAGGTGTGTTGTCTGGGACCACCCCTTGGGCAGGGGGTGGTCTGCCCAGGACACTTGGTTAGGCCAGCTGGGGGAGGCTGGTCTGAGGTGGAGCAGTCTTCAGGGTAGTAGGGGCAGTCCTAGGATATAGGGGCTGGGGGTGGGCAGTCTTCAGGGTGGGGGGTGTTGCGTGTGGTGGGATGTATAGGGGTGAGTGTGTTTCTATTGTTGTGGAAAGGGGAGGGAGGGTGGGGGGCGGGGGTTGGGTGGATTTGTACGTGTGATGTGTGAAGGTGGTGGGATGGAATAGGGTGTGGAGATGGTGGAGTGTGTGGAGGATGTACACTAGTGGGGCAGAAGATGGGGGGTTTGTGTACATTTAAGGGGGTGTAAGAGATTATTTTGTGATGACGGATTTGACTTCGCTGTCAATGTTGAATCCTCTGGGTGTCAGGGTTTGAGCGTGAATATCCAGCTAAGTTCCTCTTTGTTGAGGATTCTGGTGTGATCTCCACCTCTCCAGTTTTCTGTGTATGTTTGATCCCTATGAAGCTGGTGCCTTGTGTGTTGCTGTTGTGATATTCTTTGTAGTGTATGGATATGCTGTGATTCTCTGTTTGGTGATGTTTCTCAAGTGTTAAGCGATTCTGGTTTTCAGTGGTCTGATGGTCCTACCTATGTATTGTTTATTGCATGGGCATTGTATGAGGTATATTACATTGTTGGTATTTCATGAAATGTGTTTCTTAATTTTGTATGTGTTGTGTTGTGGTGGGTGTGGTGTTTCTGTATTTCAGTGTGACACAGTTGGTGCATGTGCCACAATGGAAGAATCCCCCTGTGAGTTTGGAGTTGTCTAGAGTGCTTTGTGTCCGGATAGCACTCATTTTGTGATTGAAAATGAGCTTGTTGTGGATGTTGGAGGCCTTGCGGTAGATCACTTTGGATTTGTTAGGCAGGATTGTGCATCTTCCCTTAGTAAGTGCCAGTGTTTGTTGATAATTCTTTTTATTTGTGTCGCCTAGGTGTTGGTTGTGTGATGAAGGGGATGTGGTTCTGTGTGTTTTGTGGTCGTTGTTTGTATTCTAAAAGAGGTTTCCTATCTGCTTGTCCTATTTGGGTGAGTGTGACTTTTAAGGTGTCTGGTTTATATGCTTTGTCCATGAATTGTTGTTTCAGTGCCTTTGCTTGTTCTTGATAGTCTGTGAGTTTTGTGCAGTTGCATCTGATGCACTTGAACTGTCCTGTGGGGATGTTGTTGAGCCAGGAGGGGTGATGACCACTGCTGGAGATAATGTAACTGTTGACATTGACGGGTTTTTGGAAGGTCTTGGTGTGTATCTGGTGATTGTCAATGTATATTTCTAGGTCAAGAAAGTTAACGGAGGATTGACTATAGTTGGTCATGAACTTGAGGTTCCAGTCATTGTTGTTGATGTGTTGGATGAAGTCAAGGAGTGTGTGTAGGGGACCCTTCCAGATGCAGAGGATGTCATCTATGTATCTGGTCCATAGGACCAAGTTCGCATCCCAGGCATGACCTGTCCATATGTGGGAGTCCTTGCAACTGTTCATGAACAGGTTAGTAACTAGGTGTGAATTATGTCCCCATAGCGGTCCCGGTCCTCAGCAGGAGGAAGACCCCGTCAAACCAAAAGTACTTGTGTGTGAGCATGTATTCTATGCCCTGGAGGATGAATGCAATCTGTTCTGGTTCTACTGTGTCATCCTGATTGAGATGGTGTCTGATGCTGTCAAGTCCCTGTTCATGGTTGATGATCGTATAGAGTGATGTGACGTCGCTAGTGACTAGCCAGAGGTCATCACCCCAGGTGGTGTCCTCAAGTATTTTCAGTATGTGTGTCATGTCCTGTAGGTGTGAGCATTGGCGCTTGATGTATGATTGGAGGTAGTGGTCAATGTATTGTGATAGATTCGATGAGATGGAATTGATACTGGAAATAACGGGTCTGCCTGGTGGGTTTGTCGTGCTTTTATGTATCTTGGGGAGATAGTAAAATACAGGGATGACAGGGTTTGGGTTATGGATGAAGTTGTATTCCTGCTTGTTTAGGATACCTATATCTAATCCAGTCAGCAACATACATTTGAGTGTTTTGTTGAACTTCTTTGTCAGGTCGGATTTGAGTGTCTCATATAAGTCTTTGTCCTGGAGTATGCGGTATGATTCTGCAATGTGGTCAGGTTTGTCTAAAAGAACTATACCCCCCAACCTTGTCTGCTGGTTTGATTATCAGGTTTCTGTCTGATTTGATATTGTTCAGTGCACTTGTTTCATTTGCAGTGAGGTTTGGGTTGTGTCATTTGTTCGGGGTGTTAAGTTTGTTTATGTCCTCTGTTACTAGATGTTCAAAGGTATGTATGAGGTGTCCTTTCAGGTGACTGGGGAAGAAGTTGGATGGGGGTTTGAGTGTGGTGTGTTTGTATTGGTTGTGTGTGGGTTCTTTGGTGATGGGGTTGGACATGAAGTATTTCTTGAGGGTGAGTTGCGGATGAATCTGTTTACATCAAGGTAAGATTCAAAGTTTTCAATGGGTTGTGTGGAGCAAATTTTAGTCCTATGTTCAGTACGGAGATGTCATTTGGTGTGAGGGTGTGGCTACTGAGGTTGAAAATGCCTGTGCTGGTGGATGGAGTGGGATTGGTCAATGTTTGGGTTTTGGTGGTGTGTCTGCCACTGCATCCTCGTCTCATTGGTCTAACTTGTGGTTTGGTCTGTTTGGGGTGTTCGTGGGGGGTGGTTGTAGGCAGGCATGGTTGCCTGCCTCCAGATCTAAAAAATGGTGTGACCATTGTTCGTCTGTGTGGATGGGTGTACATGGAGGTGGGGGAGGTTGCTGTGGTAGTTGGGTCTTAACTTCTATGGTGTCTATTTGTGTTGTTGTTTGCTCTGGTGTCCCTCTGAGTGTGTTGACCCACCCTTAGTTGAGTCACTGTCTGGCTAAGTGTTTGTAGTGTTCGGTCTCAGATGGGTCCTCTATTTCGTGAATGCTGAATGATGTGTTGTAGTCTGAAACTTGTTACTGGTTGTTTGTGTCATCCTCTTTGTCAGTGTTGTGTATGAATGATGGGTTCCTTGTGTTGTGAATCTTGGACATGTATTGTTGGATATAGGTGGTGTCGAAGCTGAATAATTGGCTGAGACAAGTTCAGTTTAAAATGTAATTGCGACGATGCCATTTTGCGACTGGCCTCAAGACACCATCTTGTGAACGGCAGCAAGACTCCATTTTAGAAAAGAAGGCTTACACAAGCGCCATTTTCTCAAAAATACATAGTACACAATCCACAGTGCAAAATTGCTAAAAGTAGCAATTTTGCTACTCACAACGCAAAGTTGCTAAACAGTAGCACGAACAGCTTTTTCACAATCTTCCCCAAACACCTACCGACGGTGTTTAGCAGACATAAAATAACTTTGCAACACATTAAAATCACCACAAACATATTTGAGCAGTAGCAAAGTAGTGGTGTTTTCCCCTACATTCACATTAACACATACGCAATGTAGCAAAAGTAGCAAATTAGTGGTGTTTTCCCTGCACTTCATGTTAAACATAGGACAACGCAAAATAGCTATTTAGACGCACAGCCAGCTTTTTAGTGATCTTTCCAAAACCCATACTGGCATGCTCACACACATAGACAGAAGCCTTTCCAACTTAGTGCTGGTCGCTAAGTGCCCCACAGACCCTCAAACGCACAACACAATTTAATGTAATTTCTCCCCGCATACACATTTAAAAGCAATGGTCCCGCAGCACGAAAGGAATGATTATTATTTGGTTTAATCGCAATGTCTGCATATGAAGAAATGAATGTTTTCTGTAACTATGGTTTAGTAAATGGCAAATGGACCGTGATTGGTGCCGTACTGATCTACTCTTTTCCCACAGCATTCCGGTGGCATCGGTGAGGAGATCAGAACATGCGGCTATGAAATATGAATGATAGAGAGAATAACTCCTTGAAATGTTGTATGCCATAGTTTAGACTAGATTTATTATGCAGCGGGAAAGTGGACACAATCAGGCTGTTAGAGGCTGGTTTGAGTCTTTGCACTGACCTATGAATTGTACCGTAATGGAAGAAGCAAGAAGAGGAGCCAATGAGAACCTGCCAACATATTCTATTGTATTGCTTATCCCTGTACGGGTATATATGTGGGTGCTCTGAAATGAGATGCCAGTCTGCGGTGGTCCTGTTATGCTGTTTCGACGAAGGTTTCATTACTGATGCTGGTATCTGGTCCCAGAGCGCACGCGTATGTATTGACTGTACCTAATGACCTAATGTTTGTACAATTTAGTTTGCGCTCATTGTTAGATCATAGCGTGGTAACATCTGTACTTTTACCTGAATAATAATCTTTAGCGCGTTGGACCGCTATTCCACTGTCTTAGAGTCTTATTAATGGTATATTTAAAACACAGCGCTAATTAGCGACACCTAATGGTTTTAGGAGGTATAGGCTGGTTTTGTCTTAGAGGTTCTAGGCAGGTAAATCTTAGAGGTTTATAGGCAGGAATGTACTAAAGGTTAATTGTACAATTCAACAGTTGGGGGCTCGTAGGTTTATCACGTTATCTGATACACGGTAACACTCGGTCAGTTCCCTCTCAGCAAAAGGGTGGAGGCGCCTTTTGAGAGACGCATTAGTCTTTCATTACCACAGTGTTGCTGAGAGCGTACTGCCGGTTATTGTGTAGAGGAAGCGCTGATCAGAATCCAGGGACAAGGAGAGAAAAGTTGTTTTCTCTCATTGATAAAAGTTTAGAGGGAGTAGCATAATAGCATTAAGGTAATAACACGTGGGTCTGGTCGCATCACTGTGTATGCGACTAGTCGACAATTGTGTACACGTACTTCCGGTTGTGCTGCCACGTGTTTGAACAAAGCCATTGAGGTTTACATTTTTTTCTATTACCAATATCTGGGTTAAACGTGTATTTTTCTGCGCAGGAAAAAAGTGTGTAATAGTGAATATTTGTTGAACAAAGTTAAGGGTATCGTATGATCCTTAAGGGCTAGGTGCAAGGGTTAGCCTAGTCGCTCGGTAAGCAGCTTTACCATTCTATACACAGTAGCAGGTGTACATGTTGTCTTTTGTTGTATAGAGGTGCATGAGAGTGGCCGATATATAACTTCTCATAGGCTTGGAAGTTGCCTTACTAAATCTTATCCGGGTGTGGAAGTTGCCTTTTTCAAATCTTATCCAGGTGTGGAAATTGCCTTACTAAATCTTATCCAGGTGTGTGGGCGCCGCCGACTTAAATCGTCCGCAGGTAAGTGAAAGTATCTTGATTGTCTTTCACCGGTTTAAATTTTTATTGGAAAGCGTAGGAGTTGTCCCAGAATGGGAGCCATGCAAACAGTAGAAATGTTAGGCACTGATGTGCTGCTAATGGAGGCGCCGATCGGATCGGCCTGTCGTATCATGCATACCAAATATGGTACTTATGCAATAAGGTATTGTGATTTATGGTTTAATATGACGAGGAAGAGTGTCAGACCGTTTCCCAGAATTTGTAGTTTTGATAAAAATGTGTTAGATAATGTCCGGGATCACATCAGTTTGATGCGATCCCGAGAGAAAAAGATTAAATATTTTGAATGTTTAAAACTGTGGCAGCACGAGGGGGAAATGTGGCTGAAGGAGGTACCCGCGACGCAAACAGGCGTCACGGGCACCGTCTCAGGCAATGCGCCGGTGACGCTAAATAGCGCCACGGATGCATCGCTTAATAGCGCGCACGCACTGCAAGGTAGCATTGCAGAAGGTAGTACATATGGTTCACGTGCACCACCACCACCCTATGCGGATGGGGGTGTAGGTGCAGTCAATGAAAAAAAAAAACATAAAAATGTAACAAACAAATTGTACCCTCTCTTAAGCAACCTTAAAGAAAATGTTTATGATGTGGATGATGAGCCTATTGTAATGTCTGCCATTTCCCATGCTGTGCAAATCATAGATGCTGCATCACCACAATCACGGGTGGTGCCGCCTTCTCTATCGGTAACAGCAAGGGAAGTGTTAACACACTCTGCACCCATAGAGGAAGTTGTTAATACCATACATAGCAGCAGCAGATTAAACCCCCAGCCAGGTAACCAGGTCAAAGGTAGCAGCGCTACCGGTCTGCATCCCATTCGGACATTAACTGTTCCAAATGGAAATGCAGACGCAAACGGTATAGTGCCCACGAGGGAAGTAGTAATGCATTGTCCATGGACAAGAGCAGAACTAAATTCCATCATAAATGATTTTCCCGATTCACAAAAAGAAATTAGCCAAATGTCAAAGATTTTTGAGAAATTTGGGTAGTTCACATGAGCCCACTAATAAAGATTGGCGTGTGGTGTTAAGGGCCTGTCTGCCACGCAATACCGACGTGACAAAATTTATCACGGATTGTGTATTGGATGGTGACATCCCCTTAACAGATCAAGTAAACCAAGGTAACATTTCCGGCATAGTTACTCAATTGGGTATATATTTTCCAGTAGTAGTTAACTGGAACAAAATTTTCACAATTAAACAGAAAGAGAGTGAGACTGCAGAAGATTACTGCGATCGGGCTCTGTAGGCTATCACCCAGTACACTGGGATAGAGGATATTAAAGATAGCACTCACCACCGGGGAATGATAGTCACAGTACTTGTGGACGGTCTGAAAGAGAGTTTAAAAACTCGGGTACAGACCTCACAGCCTGGCTGGCGGGGACTTACAATAGATACCCTCATAGAAACCGCCATTGAACATGATAAGAACATCTCCAAAAAGAGAGAAGCCCAGAGCGAGAAACTGATGGCTGTCAGTATACAAGCTCTGGAGGGAATGACGGTAACATCACAGCCAACAGACACGCTTTAACTTGCACACACACCCACTCTCACTAACCCCACTCAACAACAAACGCAACTCTATCCCACTAACCTGATGCAACCACAGGTCCCAGGCTATCCACCAACTTCTTATCCCCCACAATACCCTTACCCTCCCTATCCTTACCCATATCCACCACTTTTACCCTCTGCGCAAACCTCACAACACCACATGTCTTCACCCGAAACACGAACATGCTTTAACTGTAAACAAACAGGACACTTAAGTAGAAACTGCACAGTAAAAGGAGTAGAAATCCCACATCAGGGAAAATTTAGATATCCCCATAAAGGATATGCACAAAGGCCAGCAAATGTTCAACAGGCACCAGCTCCAATTGTAGCCGTAAATGCTTTATTGGAGGACGGTAGCCAACGCTAGGGGTCAGGTCATACCTGTAGTCTACAGATAGTCAGGTTAACGGGAAGTACTAGGGAAGAACCGGTCATGATGGTTGATGTAGCTGGTACTGAATATCCCTTTCTTGTAGACACAGGGGCGACCAGGTCAGTGATGAAATCTCCCGTTAATTTACAGGTGACCAACGGGACAGTACCAACAATGGGTGTAACAGGTAAAGTGGAACGTTATCCTTTAACAAAGTCCACAGAGGTTACTATTGGGCCGTTGCATACCAGACATTCTTTCCTTCTGGCTGCTGCGGCTCCTACTAACCTACTGGGCAGAGACTTGTTATGTAAGATGGGATGTGTTATATATTGCACCCCTGATGGTATATATTTAGATATCCCAGAGAGAATGGTATACGAGGTACGGGATATGTTAGACACTCCTCAAAGGATAATGTATCACTCTACAGTTTTAAATGAAACCCCATCACAAGTAGACGAAATGTTGTCCCTAATTCCAGATTCCCTTTGGACTAAGGATGGACAGGACACTGGATTAATGGCAAATGTAAGCCCTGTAATGGTAAACTTAAAAAACGGTAGGCAAGCTCCAAAAATTCCCCAGTACCCACTAAAACAGGAGGTAGAATTAGGGGTGTTTCCAATAATTGAGCGATTATTACAACAAGGAATTTTAGTCCGTACAGCTAGTGTAGCCAACAGTCCCATCTTTCTGGTGAAGAAGAGTGGTGGGAGGGGCTATAGGCTGGTACAAGACCTTAGAGGTGTTAATAAGGTAGTAGAGAGCCAATTCCCCGTAGTGCCAAATCCAGCTGTCATTTTGATGCAGATCCCACCAAATGCAACCCATTTCACTGTCATTGACCTCTGTTCTGCTTTCTTCTCTGTGCCTCTCCATCCTGACTGTCAGTATCTATTCACATTTACATACAGATGTTTACAATACACATGGACACGATTACCCCAAGGTTTCATAGACAGCCCCAGTATCTTCTCCCAGGCATTGCACGACTGTTTACAATCTTTTCAACCTGCCAATGGATCTGTTCTAATTCAATATGTGGACGATTTATTGCTATGTTCTGACTCGCTTATGTCATGTTTGAATGATACTAAACTTTTATTACTTCATCTCTCACAAACAGGACACAAGGTGGCTAAGGACAAACTACAGCCGTGCCAATCCAGAGTAAAATATTTGGGACACTGCCTAACCCAGGGGTTACGACACCTTACAACAGATAGAATACAAGCCATACACAACATGACACTGCTGCAGAATCAACAGCAAATTCGTACCTTCTTAGGAATGTGTGGATATTGCCGAATGTGGATCCCAGGTTTTTCTATTTTGGCCTTACCTTTACAGGAATTAGTCTCTTCCTCAAAGCCCGATCGTGTCATACACACAGAGGAATCAGAACAGGCTTTCCTTAATTTTAAGGATAGTCTGACAAGAGCTCCTGCATTGGGAATACCTGATTATGAAAAACCTTTTGATTTGTATTGTACGGAAGCCGATGGTTGTGCTGCAGGTGTCCTTACACAAAAACATGGTGATGCCAGTAGGCCCGTAGCATACTACAGTGCCCAATTGGACACGGTAGCAAGATCACTCCCCACTTGTTTGAGAAGTGTAGCAGCTACCGCTCTATTGGTGAGTAAAACTGAGGATGTAGTATTGGGCCATGATATGATTGTCTACACTCCCCACACTGTATCTGCTCTGCTGAACTCTGCTCAAACCAGACACGTCTCCTCAGCTAGTTTCACCAAATGGGAACTAGCCCTAATCGCTCCTGCAAATATTACTGTTAAACGTTGCAGTACGCTGAATCCAGCAACATACCTACCATATGTACAACATGATGTACAAAGGGTGGAAGGAGAAGAGTTGCTGGCGGGAGGTGAGTTCGGCAGACATAATGATATGCACGATTGTATGACATATCTGAATCAGACCTTTACTGCTAGACCTGACATACATGACACACCTTTAGAGAATGTGGATGTAACTTTTTATACGGATGGGAGTTGTCATAGACAAACAGACACAGGTGAGTTATGTACAGGTTATGCTGTTGTAAATGACACAGACATCATGGAAGCTAAACCTCTCGGTCCTCCTCACTCGGCCCAGGTGGCAGAGTTAGTAGCACTGACTAGAGCATGTGAACTGGCAGCAGGCAAATCTGCTAACATTTACACTGATTCGAGGTACACATTCGGGGTAGTGCACAATTTTGGGGCTCTATGGTGTCTGAGAAATTTTATGACAGCAGCAGGCACACCAGTTGCACACTCCCAACACATAAAACATCTCTTAGAAGCAATCCAACTGCCCAAGGCAGTGGCAGTAATTAAATGTAAAGCCCACACATGTGAGGATGACCCGGTGTCATTGGGCAACAACAGAGCCGATGAAGCTGCAAAATGGGCAGCAGGATTAAAAATGTTTTCTTCAACTGAAACAATTATGTCATTCCAAACCGTTGACATGCTAAAATTAATTGAGATGCAAAATTTGTGTTCAATTCAGGAAAAATCCATTTGGAAGTCCAAGGGGTGTGGGTAAGAGTCCTCTGGGCTCTGGAGGGACGGACATGGTAAACCAGTAGCCCCAAAGGCATATTACCCCTGCATGGCTGAGGCAGCACACGGTCTGACTCACCTGGGTAAACAGGGTATGTGCAAGTTGGTGAGAGCATACTGGTGCGCACCAGGTTTTTCTTCACAAGCAGAGAAGATAGCAATGTCCTGTCTGACCTGCTTGAGAAAGAACATAGGGAAAGCGATCCCTACCGAACCGTCCCACATTCCACTGACTGATGGACCTTTCCAGGTGATACAAATTGATTTCATCCAATTACCACCCTGCAGGAACCTTAAGTATGTACTAGTGTGCACAGACGTATTTTCTAACTGGGTTGAGGCCTATCCAGTGGCCACTAATACTGCTGCATTTACTGCCAAGAAAATAGTTCGGGAATTTGTATGCAGGTATGGTATCCCTAGAATCATCGAGAGTGATAGGGGTACCCATTTCACAGGTGATGTTTTCCAAAATATGTGTAAGCTGATGGGTATTAATAGCCGACTTCACACCCCCTACCGACCGCAAGCCAGTGCCAAGGTAGAGAGGATGAACTGGACTATTAAAAATAAGCTAAGTAAAATCATGGCAGAGACTGGACTAGGATGGCCAGAAGCATTACCCTTGGTCCTACATAGCATAAGGACCACTCCTAGACCTCCTCTGAATCTGTCCCCATTTGAAATTTTGTCCGGTAGACAACCTCATTTGATTATAAGTCCACAGGAAGATCTAAAGGGTAACAACGAGGTAACTGTAAAGTATCCTAAATCAATGAGTAGGCAGTTAAAGCAACAGCAGCAGAAACTGAAATTGTTGTCTAATGATATACCTGAAACTAACTGTCATGATGTTGAACCAGGAGAATATGTAATGATCAGAAATTTCTTGCATTAAGGTTGTTTGACTGACCGGTGGGAAAGTCCATACCAGGTGCTGCTGACGAGTACTACATCTTTGAAGGTGGCCGAGAGAGATACCTGGGTCCATTCAACTCACTGCAAAAAGGTCAATCAACCGGTGGAGAAACAAGTTGGAGACAATGCTGATAGTGTGGACCTGTCACTCGCGAGCTTGTTCCGGGAGGATTGAAAAGGTCGTAGTGAGATACCTGAACCGAGAGAAATTTTGCAGGACCTGTTGTTAAAATGGACAGGCCTGCTGTGTTCATTTTCATATTTTCTTTTAGAGTGTTCACCATTCTGGTCAGTCCAGGGATATCCAGTGTCTGTGATGGGGGACCGATTGAGGAAACGGGAGCTGATGGCAGTGCCGATGGAGTGGAGACAGGAGGAGTGCAATGCCAATCAGGGGAGTGTCTTTCCAATCTTAGTACTGTTATTGTTAAAAGAGCTATCATTCCGGATACTCGGGGAAGGTGTGGAGGGTTATCGTCTGAGGATTCCTGTATTTGTGAGCTTTGTGGGTCCCTAGTTGATGAGAACTGTATCCAACGGTGCCAACCAAAATATAATCCGTACTGGGGAGGGTATCCTTTAGAGGATTATCACAGCATGGTAGGCAAAGTGTTAAATCAAACTGATTGCTTGGTGTGTTCACATGTGCCCCAGGGACAGCATAACGTAGGGTTGGTGCAATTTCCGCTGAATACCACGGAAATTTTAGAATTGCAAAAAGGGAAAACATTGGATGGAAAATTCCTCTCATCCAAACGACCTCATTTCAAACTCTATCAATTTCAAGTAGATAGATCACTTTTGTGTTTGAACATAACCAACCCCAATAAACCCAGAGGTTGGGAAATGACGGGGAATAATCAGACGATGACCTTCTCACAAAAAGCTGATAATGAATCCATAAACTATGATCTGCTACGCTCAATTAAATCCAGTGGGAAACATTTTAGGTACCGGTATACATTGAGTTCCACCAAAGAAATGATTGGTAAAGTACCAGATGGTTATTGTGCTAAAATAATACAACCAGAAACTTGCATATACCAGATGGAAGAGCCTGAGATAGGATTGTTTGCAAGAGAAATGTGTTTAATGATAATGATGCATACCATTCCTTATGTTCTCCCTGATAATGTATATTTTATATGTGGAAGAAAAGCGTATAAATGGCTCTCCCTGAGTTCCGATGGTTTGTGTTACCTGGGAAGAGTAGTCCCAGAAGTTATGACCCTCACACATGTCGAAATGCTGAGTATACATAAAAACACACCGTCACCATATCTTCACACTCAATATGAACACAGAGGCAAGAGAAATATGATACCTGGTGATATGCATAAAGCCGCTCAGTTAATCAGTGAGACAACTGGCTTCCAAGCCCTGGATCCCACCAGAATTACGAGGGGTACATTAAATTTTAGATATATCCAAGAACTTGCTAAATTAATAGATAATATCACCGAGATGTACGATGACACATTCAGGTACACAGGGAGAGAATTGCAAGCGTACAAGAAAGAACTGGTGCAACAAAGGCTAGTGTTGAATTATTTAACCGCTGTTACTGGAGGGTATTGCATAACATTGGCCACTCAATTTGGAGTAAAATGTTGCACCTATGTCACCAATGATACCAGCGACCCTAAGGAGGTGATAGACCGGAAGATGGATGAAATTCTGCAGCTAAAGTGGGAATTTCGCAAGAACCATAATGCTTCAGTGGCTGAAGTAGGGGAAAAGATAGAAGGATGGGTGTCATGGCTGAACCCAGTGAAATGGTTCTCGGGTCTAGGGGAATGGGTCTAGGAAGTGATCGCCAGCATAGGCAAATTCTTGATCCTTATACTGATTGTCATCATAGTAATTGGCATATGCGTCCTGTGTGTTCCTATTGTGTTGAAGTGTGGAAAATGTAAAAACAGAGTGAAACGAAGGAATGAAACTGTGATGGTGGTTAGAAATGATAATATGTATACCGAGGTAGATACAGAACTGCATTACAACCCTGAGCTAGGAAGTACCATCATTTAAATGTATAATATTTAGACATGCATAGAGGATATTATTGAAATGTTATTTATAGAACACCCAGAAAATGTAAAGTCTCAAATTCCCCTTCAAGACTGCTGTTATAAGACTGGTGCATTCCCACACCTGTCACATGATTTCCGAAGATCCGCGGTGTGCGTATAATAGTACTTTTATGTCCCCACCCAGAGACACATTATTGATGGATTAAGAACCACCTTGTGCCATCCCATAATAACACAAAATAATAAATAAATGTAAGCCTAAATTAAATCCTAATAGCAGATTGTGATAGCATGTTGTTTGCTATCAAAGGGTGGACTGTCGAAGCTGAATAATTGGCTGAGACAAGTTCAGTTTAAAATTTAATCGCGACAACGCCATTTTGCGACTGGCCTCAAGACACCATCTTGTGAATGGCAGAAAGACTCCATTTTAGAAAAGAAAGCTTACACAAGCGCCATTTTGTCAAAAATACATAGTACACAATCCACAGTGCAAAATTGCTAAAAGTAGCAATTTTGCTACTCACAACGCAAAGTTGCTAAACAGTAGCACGAACAGCTTTTTCACAATCTTCCCCAAACACCTACCGACGGTGTTTAGCAGACATAAAATAACTTTGCAACACATTAAAATGACCACAAACATATTTGAGCAGTAGCAAAGTAGTGGTGTTTTCCCCTACATTCAAATTAACACATACGCGATGTAGCAAAAAGTAGCAAATTAGTGGTGTTTTCCCTGCACTTCATGTTAAACATAGGACAACGCAAAATAGCTATTTAGACGCACAGCCAGCTTTTTAGTGATCTTTCCAAAACCCATACTGGCATGCTCACACACATACACAGAAGCCTTTCCAACTTAGTGCTGGTCGCTAAGTGCCCCACAGACCCTCAAACGCACAACACAATTTAATGTAATTTCTCCCCGCATACACATTTAAAAGCAATGGTCCCGCAGCATGAAAGGAATTATTATTATTTGGTTTAATCGCAATGTCTGCATATGAAGAAATGAATGTTTTCTGTAACTATGGTTTAGTAATTGGCAAATGGACCGTGATTGGTGCTGTACTGATCTACTTTTTTCCCACAGCGTTCCGGTGGCATCGGTGAGGAGATCAGAACATGCGGCTATGAAATATGAATGATAGAGAGAATAACTCCTTGAAATGTTGTATGCCATAGTTTAGACTAGATTTATTATGCAGCGGGAAAGTGGACACAATCAGGTTGTTAGAGGCTGGTTTGAGTCTTTGCACTGACCTATGAATTGTACCGTAACGGAAGAAGCAAGAAGAGGAACCAATGAGAACCTGCTAACGTATTCTATTGTATTGCTTATCCCAGTACGGGTATATATGTGGGTGCTCTGAAATGAGATGCCAGTCTGCGGTGGTCCTGTTATGCTGTTTCGACGAAGGTTTCATTACTGATGCCGGTATCTGGTCCCAGAGCGCACGCGTATGTATTGACTGTACCTAATGACCTAATGTTTGTACAATTTAGTTAGCGCTCATTGTTAGATCATAGCGTGGTAACATCTGTACTTTTACCTGAATAATAATCTTTAGCGTGTTGGACTGCAAATTCCACTGTCTTAGAGTCTTATTAATGGTATATTTAAAACACAGCGCTAATTAGCGACACCTTATGGTTTTAGGAGGTATAGGCAGGTTTTGTCTTAGAGGATCTAGGCAGGTGAATCTTAGAGGTTTATAGGCAGGAATGTACTAAAGGTTAATTGTACGATTCAACAGTGGATATTCATGCTCAAAACCCTGACACCCAGAGGACTCAACATTGACAACGAAGTCAAATCCGTCATCACAAAATAATCTCTTACACCCCCTCAAATGTACACAAACCCCTCCATCTTCTGCCCCACTAGTGTACATCCTCCACACATCCCACAATCTCCACATCCTAATCCGACCCACCACCCCCACACATCACCCATACAAAGCCACCCAACCTCTGCTCCCTCAACCCCCTCCCCTTCCACAACATTTGATACACACTGACCCCATACACCCCACCCCTCGCAACGCCCCCCTCCCAACCCCTATATCCACACACCCACCATCATACGTACATCCACCCACCTCCCCTACCATACCCAATCCAATATGACCACCCACCCTTCTAACCTCAGGCCCTCATACCCACACACCATGACAGACAGAGACACCACACACACCAACACAAACCCATTCTTATTCTACCAACACACACCCACAAACATCTGACCAGCACCCAATTCCCAATTGCCACAAACCACCTCATCTCCACCCATCCTCATTACCAACCATACCAACATCACCCCACATTACCCCTCACGGCCATTGCACCACACCATAACCACCCCCCTCCCTGTAAACACATTCAGCAGCCTGTTCAACACACACCCATGGTAGATACTCTCATTCTGCTCACACAACACCCCCTCCCCCGTACGCACACCTACAGCCCGTTCCATACACACCCATGACAAGTTACTCCCATCCTGCCTGCACAACAGCTGCCCATGCCACAGACATGATGCACACCACTCATCAGGGAACCCAGCCCCAACACTGTCAACTGATGCATCACACGTCACCTAGCAACAGCACACAACTGCCTACTCACACACCCACCACGCCCCCATCCCTATTGGCCAGACTCCATCCCACAAAAAATTGTAGCCACTTCCCCCCACACACCTGCACTGCATCATCACTACAAACATGTCATGCTACAAGTTTATAGAGTTACTGGTTTTCAAGGCCCACCTAATAGAGGAATCGTGATTAGCCATACGTTGACAAAATGGGCGAATTGTTTTGCCCATATAGACCAGTGAGCAGGGACATGTTAGTATAAAAATAACATAGTCTGACATACAGGTCAGTAAATACTTAATGTTCACATTATGACCATTATGTGTATATGAAAAGAAGCTTCCTGTATTCATACTTCTACAAGTCATGCAATTTAAACAGCGGATGCAGCCTATCTTTGTGGTGGATAACCAGCAATCATTATATTCCTTTATTGACATGTTTGGACACATCAACATATCTCTCAAATTAAGTCCTCTCCGATATGCAATTATCAGTTTCTTGGGGAGAAATTTACCCAAAGTGGTGTCAGTAGTTACTAGATCCCAATTTTTCTTAATAGCTGTCCTTGTAGCATAGCTGCTAGTTTCAAAAATAGTCAAAAAAACAAAGTTCTTATCTTTTTGTTACGGTCTCTAGCTATACCTTTAAAGTTGCCGTTAGAGTCCAGATAGAAAGGAAGTAGATGTCAGAACTGGAGTTCCTAAGAAGGCCGGTGATGGAACAAATGATGCGGGGAGAGATGAGAATCTGGTTGTTGCCATCTTTAAGAACCGATAATGCGGCTAATGCTGATGGTGCAGCCACTGGGCCGATGGTGTGGCTAATGAGCCAATGAAAGTGGCCAATGGGCCGATGTTGCGGCTGGTGAGCCGATGTTGTGAACGGTGGGTCGATGTTGCAGCCAGTGGGCCGATGATGCGGCAAATAAGCCGAAGATGAAGGCCAACGGGCCTAAGTTGTGGTTGGTGAGCCAATGTTGTGACCAGTCGGTTGATGTTGCAGCCAATGGGCCGATGAGGCGGCTAATAAGCCAATGAAGAAGGCCAATGGGCCTAAGTTGTGGCTGGTGAGCTGATGTTGTGACCATTCGGTCGATGTTGCGGCCAATGGGCCGATGATGCGGCTAATAAGCCGATGATGACTGCGACTGGACCAATGGTATGGCTGATGGTGCTGGAAAGCGATGGGCGCTGCAGCTTCAGGAGCGGATGACAGCACGAGGATGCAGGAGCTGTGATGATAGCCGATATCCTGGAGGCGCTGCTGGTACTGCGGCAGCTGAGTGCCGATGATAGAACCGAGTACAGATGGAGGCTGGAATGGCAGCGCTGCAGGAGTTGCTGGGGGAGTCAGTCAGGAAGCTGAGTACTCCCTCAGTGTCAGCCGACAGTAGACAACAGCTGGTGCTGCAGCTAGGAGAGCTGGAGTCAGCACGAGGGCGGCCGAGAGGAAGTGTGTCCTGGAGCAGCCAAGCAGCTAACAGACAATAAATACCCACAACCCATCCCACATGCAATTTACAAACATACATATAAACACAGACATGGATATATATTCGCTATATTGGTCACAAGATGGACTATGGATCAGGTGATTGCAGCTGCTTCCGGCAGCATGCGGTTCACCTGCGGGTCGGCGCTGGTGTTTGGAATTGCGGTGAGTGGAACAATAATTAAATATATATAACCACTGGATACTGGACAGTGGCGTAAGTTCATCCCAGACGCCCGGAGGCAAGTTATAATTTGGTGCCCCCCGTCACAGCCGCTGACACTGTAATGTAGCAATTCTCATGCAGACAGACTATAGATAGACAAAGGCAGCGGCTGATGGTCTGACATGGAGCTCTCCACTAGTGTATGGTGGCTTCTAAGGTGCCGGGAAGGGCCATGACGGTACATTCCAGGTACATAGTTACAGTCCTAAGTGGGGTGAATATGTTGTGGACAATGGAGGAGGTGCCCCCTTCATAGCTGGAGCCCGGCGGCAGGCGCCTCCATTGTCTCCCATAGTTCTGCCCCTGATACTGGATGTCTTAGATATGGAATGTGACTTAATGCATTGATATGCTACACCGTTACATCCAGATTTTGATCTATTTCCATGTCTGTGTCTATATGTATGTTTGTCAATTGCATGTTGGATTTTGTGGGCTGCTGCAGCATCCTCATACTTAGTTCATATATGGGACTTAGTCAATATGTTGATTGTTTTATTTAAACATGGACAAAGTTTTCCATATGTATGCATTAATGAGTCTGCTGCTAATACTGCTGCTTAATGAAATCACTGCTGTTTGATCATGATTAAGGATATCTAGATCATCTGTGCTGTTAATGGATCACGTCCAGGACATCTACATCATTTTTGCACTTTATCTGTGACAAATGCTGCTAAATGTAACCACGGTTATCTTAATTTTAGCTACATAGAAGCGGTGCATATACGAATGAGTTGGCTATTTTACAACACATTGTAAATTTCACTGTGTTCTATGATCAGTCATTATCCATAAATTTGCAATTGCAATTTATAGGTGGTCATACATTAATTCAGCTGGCAGTATTTGAGCTGCTGCTGTGCTAAAATGACGACACAAGCGACTGCAGAGGAGGGTGATGGTCTGATTCTTTTGCAGATTGGCGAAATGTTAACTTTTTCTGATTCAGATGCGGAGGCTGTATTATTCAAAAATACTTTTAAGGAAACAGTGGGAGATGAGTGTGTGGAAGATTTATATCACAGATTATTGAAATTTAAGAAAAGGGAGGTTGACTTTTTGTTACACGGTACTACACTCTCTGACTACTACCGTGATAAGAAGATCCCAAGGGGTTTTCGTGTCACTAATATTCCCACGATAGGACACAATAACAGCTCCTTTTGTCGTCACTGGGTGGCTGTTTTAAAGAAGTTTTCCATGGACTTAATTCTCCTTGTAATTGAAGAGGCCTCAAAAGAGCTTGCCAATGTACGTCAAAAAATGATAGATTTAGAAACCTGGTCTATCTACCAACTGGTATGAGAAAGGTAATACCAACATGGATGCTTACCGTAAAGAGCTGATTAAATATAAGAAAAATAAGCTCATGACTGTAGAAAGAGATTATATGGAGCACAATGTATACCCATGGACAATGGGGAAGACCAGACAGAGGAGGAGGCAGGAGGGGTTCCACCGCTACAAATCAAGGAGATACCCTTTGGACAGTGAGCCCTCTTCTGGTGAAGTGTCTACGCAGAGTGAGGGTGAGTCAGCACCAGGCACTTCAAGTCAAAAGCCCCCTTTAGGGGTTACCACCCACACCAGGGGTGTGGAAGGATATGTGCCAAGACCCATCATGGTGGGCAAGGAAAGAGGGAGAAGAAAGTACAATCGGTGGACTTGATCATCAATTTATCCTCCCATGAGCTCATGCCATTGGAGATATTCTTACTCAATAAAGGACTTTCATATGTTCCATCTGCAAATTTTGAGGCGTTCGAGTAGTCAGTGGACCTTTGGAAGCATCAAAGGAATCTGAAACTTAAAGGATCATTTTATAATAGGCCAGGTACACTCCAACTGACCCCCTCTATTCATCCATTAAAGAAAAAATCAGTTTTTGACACACACTCTCAAAATCCATCAACCTAAAGTTATATACGCATGCTTGATCAGACTGCATTGGTATCAGTGAAATGCAATAAAAATATTCCTAAGAATCTCTCTAAGGAGGAATTTCTGGCCCTTAAGCAATTAAGAGATTGTGCGTCATTTGTGATATGACCAGCTGATAAAGGTGGGGCCATTGTCCTCCTTGCATATATAGAAGAAATCATGAGGCAATTGGGCGATGGTGCAGTATATAAGAAACTTGATCAGGATCCTACCATGTCCTTCAAGAAGGAAATTGATGCCATTGTAGTTAGAGCATATCAAAATGGCGTTATTGATATTGGGACATTGGAAGCCCTTACTTGTGATTTCCCCAAAACACCTTTGTTATACACTCTGTCGAAGGTGCATAATCACCCAACAAATCCACCCGGCCACCCGATTATTGCGGCCTGAGGTTCACTTATGCAGAACATTACTAAGTACCTTGACTCTTTTTTGCAGCCAGTCATACAGCATTGTGAGACCTTTCTCAGGGATACTACTGATCTATTAAACAAATTGCAAGCATGTGATAACTTGTCTGATACATTGCTGTTATGTGTGGTAGATGTGGTGAGCCTATACACCAGCATACCTCATGGGCAGGGCCTGGAAGCTGTACGTAACCAAATTGTGAATAACGAGCAGTACAATGGCCCAGATTTGGATGTTTTTATGTTGTTGTTGAGCAAAACTCTGACTATGAACAATTTCTACTTCAATGGTGAGCACTTTTTACAACTCAAAGGCTGCGCAATGGGCTTGAATGTGGCCCCTGCGTTTGCCAATACCTACATGTTCGCCATTGAAGATAGATTATTCTTGGGCAACCCCATGTTTGGAGGAAGAATTGTGATGTTTAAGAGATACATAGATGACATATTGATTCTTTGGAATGGGTCGGTTGGTGAATTTGGACATTAGATGGATGCTATTAAATTAATGGATGACCACATTAACTTTACTTATGAATGTAGTAAATCACAGGTTCATTATTTAGATGTCCAGATTGAGTACATTGACAATAAGTTGGTGACGAGCATTTATACTAAACCCACTGACAGGAATACTCTTCTCCATGCACACAGTAATCATCCCATACTGATGAAGAAGGGGTTGCCCTTCTCATAGTTTTTACATGTGAGAAGAATCACCAGTGATGAGCACACTGTAGTAGAGCAGATTGATGGTATGATTCAGAAATTCCTTCAGAGGGGATACACGGCCTCTGAGCTAGAGTTGGCCAAAAAGAAGGCTATGTCCATACCACGAGAGACAATATCTAATTTCGAAAGATCACCCTAAGAAGAAGATTATTCCATTTGTTAATACATATTCATACCAGAGTAAAGCGATAGGACATGCAGCCAAGAAATTTTGGCCCTTCCTTAAAACTGACAAAAATTTGCCTTTTTCAAGACACAGAGGTTCTGAATTGTTATAGGAGAGGCCGTAATCTAAAAGACTCTCTTCATATTAAATGACATCAATGACGACGGACGATCCCGTCCGAGTCATTTCATGTCTACGTTGAATGGATGTTATAAATGTACAGGTTGCACTACTTGTGGACATTTAGAAACTGGTCCACATACTGTATCACTCATCCTCATTCAGGCTTTAAAACTCCAATTACACACATTCTTACTTGTTCTAATAAGTATGTGATTTATGTGATCAAGTGCCCATGCAGGCTCGCCTATGTAGGCAAAACAATCTGTACATTTAAAAAGAGGGCAGCCCAGCATAGGTCTGCAATTCAGTTAGCTTTGCAGGGCAGAGATATGGACCAGCCGATTGCTAGGCACTTTCGGGACGCCAAACACTCATTAGCAACTCTGAGTAATAGGGGTGGAACATGGTCCACTAACTTAACAAAAGGTGGTGATTGGGATAATTTATTACTGAGGTTGGAATCCCGTTGGATATTCAAACTTAACATGTTGCCGCCAAATGGTCTCAATGAGACAATTAGTTATACAACTTTTTTCATAGAGAGTTAAATTGAATACAGTATGCATTTCTGCAGTAACGTTTTTGTTACTTAACGGGTGCTTTTTGGTGCCGCTATAGTATAGGGAATATTCTGGCAAGGTTAGAGTATCTCACAGTGTATGTTTAATTATGAGGGGTGTTTTTGGACTCCCCAGTAGGTCATGGGTGACGTAGCTCAGCAGGACAGGTTTACAGGACTGGACCTGATATGCATTTACTTCTATGACAGAGATTACGGTAGCATGGTCCTATTTCATTGCCACGGATGATGTATGTTTACTTTTAGGCTGTGGTTATGGACATGAGGCGGATATTAGTTATCAGAAGCACAGGCACTAATGCATTTCTGATGCCTGAATATGGATCATTATTCATATGTTTATGTGACTGTTTCCCTATGTATTGTGATGCTGTGTTATTTATATGTTATGTATTTAATGTCCACATGGGGGAGCACTATTTTTGTGATTTGGTTACCATGACACCAAGCCGATCTCCATGCTTTCCGGCTTGCAGTGGACGTCATGACACCCACAGCCGGAAGCAGGGCGGCTGGTGCCGCAGTGTACAAGACTGATTATGAGCACTATATAGGTGAGTTGATGCATTATGTATTTTATCCTTGAAAAAAGATATATTAAACATCTGAAACGGCTGTGTGCGGCATTCATTTATTTGCAAGTCCATGGAGTGCTGCTGTCTATTATATATATATATATATATATATATACACATATACATATATATATACACATATCATGTTCCTGTGTTTCTTACAATTAAAACACTTGTTTTACTGCATTTGTTATCCTCTGCTCCAGTTAGTATGTGGTTATAAATATGATTGTACTATAATTGAAACACATATGGTGCTGCTGAGATCACAACGTATCCTCTTAGTGCATACCACCACTAAAATATAATACTATTCTTTGGTAGGTAACATATTTAACATTGGAGTACAATATAGAACACAGTATTCTATTTTGCTGAATATATCCCTTATGTGGATTGATTACATCATTAAGCATAATAACCAACATTTGCACTGCCTAATATTATAATCATAACAACTTTTTTTGTCTCTTAATATGGATAGATACAGTCAGTACAACCTCTATATACAGTATTTCAGTTGCATCCATGGTAATACAAGAAAGGTTTACAGTAATCCACTCAGCCCATATTTAGGTACCTATTCACCTTATAATGATTTTTGCTATTGTATACAAAAGTGTGTATTGTGTTAACCAATTTGGCAAGTCAGTGTTAAATGCATGATATATGGGTTTCCTGTAACCGTACCTGCAATCCAGTTAGGTGCGAGTTGGATTGTGCAAACAGTTCTCACGGCCAACTCACACTACAAAGTACAGATGCAATCCATTACCAAACTCACATTTTTTTCAGAGGAAAATTGCAATTTTTTGTGCGCAACCCTTGAGGGTTTGAGGTGGTAGGGAAAATCTTTATTCTAAGATAAAAATTAAGGACTACAGTGCATATACCCTTGGATACCTCTTCCCTTAAATGACTAATTAGGCATTTACAAGTTTTCAATTAGCTTAATTGGCCCAATAATTATGACACTTTTGGGTGTTAAAAAATTAGACTCAAATCAAAACCTCCATCACTTTCCTTATGTCCACTGACAGCCTTCTATATGGTCCAACGAAAGTGTCACTTTTTTGTGGTCCAAGATTTGTAGTCCACTGTATCATTCACTTCTCCCTACTCATGTAGTTTGAAAATTAGCAGACCCTGACTGTAACTAGCACGAGCTGGCATTTCTAATTGGATTTCGTGTTTCTTGGGAGCGAGCATTCGGGAAAAGTGTGCGAGTTTTAAGTAACAAACTCACACTTGCAAACTCACAACTATTTGCATTGACCCCTTAGGGCTGTATTTACTAAAATTCACAGTGTGGTAGTAGTGTGAAATTTCCGACTAAACTTGCATTGCAAATTTAGTAAATATCATCCGTATGCAGGGACAGAGGTTGTGATAAAGCTCTTTACCTGCGAATCACCCTTCACATACTTTTCAATGTATTTTCTGCAATAACTACAGCAAGTATGTGTCCGCACATGCACCGCCAGCTGCTGCACCCCCACCACTGTGATTGCCCCCCCAGCAATTACACACACATCACCACCCTGTGACCCCCCTTCCCCCAATTTCCACTTGCCTCCAGTGATCGGTGATACGGTGATGTCCTCTGGGGCTCTGATCAGTTGGTCTGCCAGCTACTAAACTGTCACCCTTCTCAGCTGTTATATGCAGCAGCTGACCAGGGTCACAGTGCAGGAGGCGGGGGACCAGCTGACTGGAGCCCCAGAGGACATCACCAGAACATCGATCACTGGCCCTGGAATCAGGTAAGTGTTTTCTATCTTAACTTTTTTTTTGCAATGATTTAGAACACACAGCTGATCAATGGGGCCCAGATCCCGACTCTGCTCTGTCTGTTAGATCCTGGATAACGCCATCTCCAGGTTGTGTTATTATTCAGGGCTTCCCCCCGGTATTTTTTCACAATTTATTTTTTAGTAAATCTCAACCAGATCGCATTTCCCATTACAATTATGAAAAATGTTATCTGCTTACTAAAAATATGGGAAAATTAGGGTTTGAAGTATAATTTTACAATTCTACTCCAATTGCCCTTTAGAAAATGTATGTGATACTAAAATAATGTGAAAAAGGAGTGCAAACACCCATTTTCACTTTATTTTAGTTAAAATAATGTTAATTAAGAGAGCCCTTAGTGCAAAAACTACTTACATAAATATAGTGGTGATTGTACTTTATTTGGATTAACTTTACTCCTAAAGAATCACCCACAGTGTCATAAAGAGCACTTACTAAGCTACTATAAAAGAATTAACAAACTGTAACAGTCACTAAAATAAGATCACATAATTTAGTCATGTGGAACCCTTTTTTCACAGAAAAGATCGATCAGCCCACAATAATTGCTGCAGAGAATTATTTGATAACATTGTATCAGTTTAACAACAAAGACCGAAATGAAATACTTGGGGGCCACTTTATCATACCGAGCATTCATAAAATTATGCAAAAACTGAATTTTCTGTATAAATCTATCTATCACCGCTGGGATCGGGAAGAATTACTGCAGGAATAATGTCTGGTGGCTCAAATCCAGATGCTGGAAGACCAGCAATAGTGGAGATCCTGACAGGTAAGTATATTAACTATATCTAACCCTCTCCCCCCAATCCTAACCCTCCCTTAGGGGTGACTAACCCTAACCTCCCCCCTAGTGCTTAATCCTAACACTCCCTGTAAGTGCCTAAACCTACCCCCCCTCATTGCAGCCTAAACCTAACACTTCAGGGGGGTGCCTAACCCTAACCCCCTTTCTCTAGCCTAACCATAACCCTCCGGGGATGGTTCCTAACCCTAAGTCCCCCCCGTGAGCCCCTAACCTAAACCACCCTCCCCCCCGCTGCTGACCATGCCAGCCGCCTGGCTTACCTTCATTTGGTATGCCATGCGTTGGGTTCCCGGCATTGGGATAATGATAGGTGTTGGGATTTCAATGCCTATCATTAGTCCACTGTCAGGATTGCACAGTCGGGAAGCCGGTGGTTGACATTGACAGTCGGCTTCCTGACTGCATATCATCAACACTATGTAACATTAGCCTAATGCTGGAGATTTCACAAATATAGAGTAGCAGAGTCTTTATTAGTGCGGGATACTGTACTAGGGTATATATTAGTGCAGAACAGTGGCAATGTATAACAAGTGTGACTATCTGATTCCCATTAGTAACTGTCGGCCAAACTATATTTTATGCAGGCAGTCGGCAAGGTCAGTTTTATTTTGATAATTGTGGCTTTGCAACATACTGTTTATCATGTATGAATGTACTTATGTGACCTATATCAGAAAACATCTGAGATGAGACTGTGGTTCAATGTATGAATGTGATATAGAGTTACCCTCATTATATAGTTCTGTGCCCATGTACATTACCATTGGTTTTTCTGAGCAAATCAATGAGATATCCGGCCTCCTCCTTTATCCGCTCCTCAATGCTACGTTTTCCCATACCGAAATTACTCAGCGTTACCAGGGTAAAACTCCGCAGCTCCTTCCACTTCTCACCATTACAGAATGCCATATCTGCAGAAAACAGAGCATATTACTCCATACAACTACATTAATATTGAATACAAAATGTATAAGTATTGTGGTAAATTGTACATCACATGTACTATATGTTTATCTTGGCTGAAAGATTTTCTCCTAAACAAGCATGTATTAATTAATGTAATTGTATGTTTTATTCCATTAAAAAGTTACATATTAAAATCACCTGCATTCATTAACAAGAAAAATGTAAATACAAATCAGCAATACAAAAAAGAAATGCCCTTATTTTGCGCTTTGATGTAAATGCTGCACTTAAAGTTGAACCCGTTAGTGGGAACAAATAATTATAAAAATATAAAAAATATTTAGATGGCGCAAATCACTTAAATGTTTTTTATAATACCAATTGAAAAGGGAGGATTTCAGACATTTGATGGTTCAGAATTCACACCAATAAAATGTCCAATAGGATTCCTTTATAGGAAAATCTCATTCACGACAAGTCACTTTGGCCCTGATTCAGAGCTGGACGCTCTGACAGAGCGCTCGCTCTGAATCAGGGCGTCATTTTTTTATATGGAGCGGCCTCCTGGCCGCTTGCATTGCTGTGGGTTTCCACCCACAGCTAATGTGAGCAGCCAGGATGATGGTCGCAATGGTCAAGACCATCGCGACCATTGGGCTTGTGACGAGAGCCTTGTGGTTTGGTCTCATGGCTGCAAGCCCCAGAGAGCTTTCGGCTCAAACAGAGCCGAAAGCTCTCCCACTGACATCACTTGTGATGTCAGTGGGGCCGCCCCCAAACGGTAGGCGATTCCATGGGAACGCCTCCGTCTGGGCAGCCACACCCCCCACCTGCCCACCAAAGGGGGTATGCTGTCACTCAACATCGACAGCATGCCCACTTTGGTGCGAGACCCGGAGCGATGGATTGCCCGTCGCTATCCGTGTCTCGCGCATGCGCACGACGGAGCTGGCTCTGTTGTGCGCATGCACTATGGGCCACCATTGACCCAGTTGCGAGCGCTCAGCACTTGCGACCGGGTCTGAATCAGGCCCTTTGTCTCTTTAATGTATTGGTTTATTGGATATTCCATAGGCTCCAAATTAATTTTTCTAAAAAAGACCCACTCACCGAAAAGACACCCAAAAAATGGCCCAATGGCCCACTGTTAGATATGATAAACAATGAATGTATTAAAATTTCTTGTCAATTTGACATAAAAAAGTTTTTTATACATAAAAATTGCTTACACAATTTCTTTAATGATTTTAACAGAAGAAGGCAATGTATATTCTGCTGTTAACCCATACATGGCCTGATTCTCAATAGACAATTTTCTCCCTTCTGATAAATGAATTAATTCACTATCCAATGCATTTCATCCATTAGGAATTCATCAGGGGTATATATATATATCTTAAATTGAAGAATAAACATAAACAAATAAAAGAGTGAACAAATAAAGTGCTGGGTCTTATTATAAAAAAGTGCCTATGGTATCAAATTTATCATACATACTAAAATTGGAAAATACACATGATCCAGTAGAAAACTGGCAAAGTATTGTCCCTAAGATGGACCTATACATTGAAAAAATGTCCATCATATAATGCAATCTCAAAGAACATTAATCACAATTTATATCAATATAGGAAATCATTCCTTAATAGGTTAAATATAATTTATCACATAATATAATCAAAACATCATTCTGCATAATTATATCCTTATCCTATTTTTTACAGAATTCAGCATATATATACCAAAAGTGAATTTGAAAATTTCATCATTTATTTTCCAATAGTAAATTTATATATTGTAGTTATCTTTAACTGCAAACTATATGACTATTATTATATACTAATAACAAATTTCTAGAGTTACCTTAAGCTAAAAACTGAGTAACCAATATTAAGTATAGCATAATTATAATACCATCATTAAATAACCAGGATTGTGCTGGAAAAGTTCAATAGATATCAATGTACTTGCTAATCAGTTCAAGAAGATTCACAGACTGTGATGTGTTCTGATCCCAGGATCAAACTATAATGAAGTGCTTACTCTATCCCCCCTTATAACCTCAAATGGGATTGATGTCACGTCCTGTCATAAATCCACTACCAATGAATATAACTCCCTTTAATCCTTATTACCAGTGTCCTTAATTCCCCCCTTCAACTTCTTGACTATTTTACTAACTCTTACCCTAAATATCAATGTGAAAAAAGAGTTTCCCAAGTGAAAAATCACTTAATTACAATAACATTCCTCAGTACCAAGTATTTCTGGGATACTCACATTTCCGGGTTAGTCACCTGGCAACTAGCATGCTTGCATGTCAAAAGCATAAACATTGCGTGTCAGCAATTTAAGCTGCTCACAGGTCCAGGGATATTGCCCGGTAACAAGTGAGCTTAACTTCCTGCTTCTAGCGAGAGCTCCCAGTCCTGGGATTGTAACCCGCAAACTGGTATGCTTGCATTCCAGCAGCCATCTTTCTAATGCTAGCATGTCAGCTAAGATTAATCACCCGGCCATCGGTGAGCTTGACTTCCTGCAACTCGCGGGAACATCCAATTCTAGGATAGTAACCCAGCAGCCTGTAAACTTGCATTCCAGCAACCATAATTAAATTGCTGGAAGCTGGCACACTAACGTAAGGGCTCCTAATTGACAGATTGTTCCCCCGGCTATTGATATATTATTACTGCAGCTCCCAGAGACTTCCAGTTCTGGGTTAATAACCCAGCACAAATAAACTTGTCTTCCAGCAGCTATAGCAAGATCACCGGAAACAAGAAAAAAAAAAAATATGAATAATAAATAAATAAAAATAAATATAAAATTGAGGGCTAATGCCTGTATCAGTATTTTTACAGTGATATAAACTAGGTACCTCATCAAACATAAGTGCTCTCATAAATTCTATATTTCGGCTAATCATAAGTGCTCTCATAAATCCTATAATCCGGCTACCAATTAAATACCTAATTAGATAAAGTGCACAAAAATGAATCTAAGTGCACATAATATATACATTTTACACAAAATTTTAATGTGATTAATCCCATTATTATTAGTTAACTTTTACTAGACTTCAACCTATAAATTAGTCAAGAAGGTTTCCAATACAATCACTGATTTCACAAATATCATGAAGATACATAAATTAATCACTCATTTGACCAGCCTACTAAATAAACACCCAAATATCTATATATACCTATAGAAAGGAAACTATGGGCCTGATTCAGAGCCGCTCGTAAGCGGCCGCTCGTTCGCTCCGAGCGATGGTTGCCCAACTGCGCATGCATACGGATCGTTATACGCATGCGCGAACCAGTCAGTGCAGCCGAAATTAGTATGTTCGCTAAATAGCGAATGCCTGCTATTTTGAGTGACAGACTGAGGCGTATGTGGGTGGTAACAGGGGAAGGTGCTTGAAAACGGGGAGAGGAGATCAGAACGCAGGCGTGCTTAAAGGTCAAAATGGGCATTTTAAGGGTGTGCATAATTAAAACAGCAGCGTCATTGACCACGTCACTGGGTTATTTTATAGCCAGAACTGCTCGCAAGATTGTGGTAGCAAAAACCAACCACAAGAATTGCGAGCAGTTCATACGCTGGTCGATGTACTCGATTAATCTAATAAATAGCGGACATGACGTAGGATGCGAGCGGCCAGGGGGCGTATTTTTCAAAAATGACCGCAAGTTTTGTTCGCTCGTTCAGACCTAGAGGCGTGAACAGACCACAAAGAGCGAATGGTTCATTTGAATAGCCACCCCTATTTTCAGGACGAGCGAGCGCTAATTGCGTCTGGCTCTGAATCAGGCCCTATAGCTTTATTCTCATTAAGGCCATTGGGGGGCCAAAGAATTTAAATATAAATCCAATTTGTTTCCCTTTTTGAGAGCAAAAGCTCCCTACTACTAGCTCCTACTACAAGTTAATATCACTATAAAAATACTGAAACACGAATTAGCCCTCATTTTTATATTTATTTTAACTATTTATTATTCATATTTATTTTTATACTTGTCTCCGGTGATCTTGCTATAGCCTGCTGCAAGACAAGTTTATTTGTGCTGGGTTAGTAACCCAGAACTGTAAGTCTCTGTGAGCTGCAGTAATAATATATCAATAGCCGGGGGAACAATCTGTCAATTCAATTAGGAGCCCTTACATTATTGGGCCCACTTCCTGCAATTTAATTATAGCTGCTGGAACGCAAGCTTACAGTTTGCCGGGTTACCATCCTAGAACTTGATGTTCCCGCGAGTTGCACGAAGTCAAGCTCACCGATGGCCAAGTGATTAATCTTAGCTGACACGCACACATTAGAAAGATGGCTGCTGGAATGCATGCTTACCAGTTTCCGGGTTACTATCTCGGGACTGGGAGCTCTCGCTAGTAGCAGGAAGTTAAGCTCACTTGTTACCGGGCAATATCCCTGGACCAGTGAGCAGCTTTGATTTCTGACACGCAATGTTTATGCTTTTGACATGCAAGCATGCTAGTTGCCGGGTGGCTAACCCGGAAATGTGAGTATCCCAGAAATACTTGGTACTGAGGAATGTTATTGTAATTAAGTTATTTTTCACTTGGGAAACTCTTTTTTTCACATTGATATTTAGGGTAAGAGTTAGTATAATAGTCAAGAAGTTGAAGGGGGAATTAAGGACACTGGTAATAAGGATTAAAGGGAGTTATATTCATTGGTAGTGGATTTATGACAGGACGTGACATCGATCCCATTTGAGGTTATAAGGGGGGATAGAATAAGCACTTCATTATAGTTTGATCCTAGGATCAGAGCACATCACAGTCTGTGAATCTTCTTCAACTGATTAGCAAGTACATTGATATCTATTGAACTTTTCCAGCACAATCCTGGTTATTTAATGATTGTATTATAATTATGCTATATTTAATATTGGTTACTCAATTTGTAGCTTAAGAAAACTCTATAAATGTATTATTGGTATATAATAATGGTCATATAGTTTGCAGTTTAAGATAACTAAATAAATGTATTATTGGCATATAAATGATGAAATTTGTAAATTCATTATTGGTATATATACTGTATGATGAATTCTGTAAAAACCAGGATAAGGATATTATTATGCAGAATGTTGTTTTGATTATATTATGTGATAAATAATATTTAACCTATTAAGGAATGATTTCCTATATTGATGTAAATTGTGATTAATCTTCTTTGAGATTGCATTATATGATGGACATTTGTTCAATGTATAGGTCCATCTTAGGGACAATACTTTACCAGTTTTCTACTGGATCATGTGTATTTTCCAATTTTGGTATGTACGATAATTTTAATAACATAGGCACTTTTTTATAATAAGACCCAGCACCTTTATTTGTTAACTTATTTGTTTATATTTATTCTTCAATTTAAGATATATATGCCCCTGATGAATTCCTAATGGATGAAACGCATTGGGTTGTGAATTAATTCATTTATCAGAAAGGAGAAACCTGCCTATTGAGATTCTGGCCCTGTATGGGTTAACAGCAGGATATACATTACCTTCTTCTGTTAAAATCATTAAAGAAATTGTGTAAGCAGTTTTTATGTCTAAAAAACTTTTTTATGTCAAATTGACAAGAAAATTTAATACATTTATTGATTATCATATCTAACAGTGGGCCATTGGGCCATTTTTTGGTGTCTATTTGGTGAGTGGGTCTTTTTAGAAAGATTAATTTGGAACCTATGGAATCTACCATCATCTACACTGAAGTCGGTTCAATACATTAAAGAGAAAAAGTGACTTGTCGTGAATGAGATTTTCCTATAAAGGAATCCTATCGGACATTTTATTGGAGTTAAGTTTGACCATCAAATGTCTGAAATCCTCCATTTTCAATTGGTGTTAAAAAAAAACATTTAAGTGATTTGCACTCTCTAAGTATTTTTTACAAATCAGCAATAGTAAAGATTAAAAAATAATTGAATCATAAACTACTTCTCAAATTGATGCAGAAGTTTATATATTATGATAATGGAAAATGACCGCACTGGTATGGGGAACAAAGAGACCCATTGTGGAGTCTTTGCCAGAATGACTTTGCCAGACTCCTCTGGTCATTTGACGTATTAGTATAGTACTTGCTCCTGCACATACAGATATAATTGTGAACCTTTAATATGCAAAGGAGTGATCAACTTACAATGCTCTATGTCCCAGTTTTAGCTGGCTCTGACAGAGCTGATGAGCATTTATTTACAGGGGCTAGACACACGAGTCTGTGATGTAAGGCTGTGATTGTTCAAACCTGTGCTGCCTGGGTGGCTGCTTGCAGGAAACGGACTGCACACCTGGTGAGGTGGTATATAGTAGTGTGTGATGATACACTGCTCCTTTAAACATAGACTAACAAACTGTAAATTGGTTTCGGAAAACAATTAGCAGTCAGTCTTCCAAATTCCTCCTTCAGCAATCAAGTTGGAAGAACATCCTAAATATAGTACCTTCTCTAACATGTTTCACCCCCATAGGGAGCTTTATAACTCTTTGAAACTCTTCAATCCTGATGAATGGAATAAAGAACCTTATCTGCAAGTCCAACATACTTAGTGGAATCACCTCATTTTGTCTCCTCCTTCAGTTTCTTTAGATTTTCCAGTAATTTTTTTAAGGGAATCACCTGACTCAAACTGGCAGTGTCTAAACTCACTTCATTAATTTCTAATTTAAATGGTTTCAGTATCTTGCATAAAAGAGTGAGAATTCTCCACTGTCCATGAACAAGGTACATTCCCTTTCCTCTCACTAAATAATGGCTTGCAGTGTAGATTTGGTTGATTTTTTGCTGTTCCTCGAGGTGCTGAAGCATATAAAAGTGGAATTCCATCTGGTTACTACCTTTTGTTTCAGTTGATTGAATGGCAAATTGAACTGTTCTTGCAGCTGCTGCAATCTTTTACATGAGGTTGCTGAATGATGAAAATGACCAAAAATTTAAGAGGCATCAGACAGCATCGTGTGATGTGCTTGCCAATTAAAAAAAAATCTGAACCATCAAGTTTATTGTGTGTGCAAAACATGGTTGTAATGCTTGTATAATGTTACTTATGTTATTGGAAATCACAAATCCTGAAGAGATTCTTAGCTGGGTCAAATATTTTTCTATCACATCCCTAAGTTTTTCCAACAGGTTGACATTGGTATACCTTTTAGTGACAACAGTGATACAGAGAGTAGCATGTCTGTTAATGAGCTGGCATTCGTTAGATGCTTCTTCTGCTGATGGTGATACATCCACAAAGCTTGCTGTCACAGTCATGTAATCTTTCATTTGACCAGTACTGTTTGTCCACATATCTGTAATTAAGTGGTTAGTGGATACCACTGCATTTTCTAAGCCAATAATAAGGTGATTTTAATGTCCTGGTTTAGGCAAAGAATTTCTGTTCTGGTAAAATAAAATTGAGATTGAATTTGATAGAGAGAACACAGGACTTTAATTAACTGTCTAAAACCAGATATATTTGGTGGCAGATATTGGATACAGATCTACTGCTAGTATAGCCATCATTGCTTCCATGGATGGCAGTTTTCCTACTTGCTTCCTCTTGCAAAGGATTGTTTGACAGTCAATTGTTATTTGAGCTACTATTTGTATTACTGGTCCCCTTCCGGGATGAAGACACACCCCCAGTAGCAGCATCCATAGCATACAAGGATTCTTCTGGGGAATCCTGGATAGAGGAGGAGTGAGTTGCCTTTGCAAATTGAATGCATAAGATCTACCTCTGATTATGAGGATGGTGGTGGAGATTGCATGTGTTGGGATCTATCCATGCTGCTGGTAGCTGATGCTGGACTGCTGTCTGAAGAGAAAAGGCATTTAATGAGAAGAGGTGGAGTTGAAAGTTTGTCATGGCTGATTTCAGCAGTCAGGGGGAAGGGGCAGTCAATGAGAAGGTGGGGTGAAATTGGAGGACGTTGGACAGTTTGGCTGGAGGGTGGGTGACCAACCCAGGGTGCCCAGTCTGTGCTGAAGAGCCAAAGGGGCAGGAGTATCTTCTCCAAGATCTGCACAGTGCTACCAGTCTCATAAGCCTGTGTTTGAACATCACAAACCCACTCCTCTCCTCCTCCATGAGCTAACCCATTCAGATGGCCTCACATGCAGTCACCCATAATATAACAGTCTATCTACCCCTCATGCATCCCAGGGCATTCCTTAGGTTTGGTATATCACATTTTTTAACCCCAAATACTGTATAACCATTCTTCAAACAATATGTCACTCAAAACTTTTTTCAAACCAGATAACTAAGAATTACTGTAACTGTGGCCCTGAATCAGAGTTGTACACAATGCTGATATTTATGGAGTTGAGCAACTATTATTAAACTATGCATGCATCATGGTACATTACCGTAGTCACTCATAGCAACTAATCACAGAGTGATTGACGGAGCATTTGCGAGAGGTAACGGGGAGTGGTGGCAAAACATTCAGTTGTGTTGTGACCTTTTCAGGGGCATGTCTCATCCTGCATTTGTGATCCCGTACCCAAGAAATATGGCTCCATTTAGTTCCCGTGGCCATTCTGCAGGACCATGAGGTTGCTCAGAAGACAGAAAATCAAAGAGTCTGTGACCTATGCTGCATCTTTGTACATAGATGCTTGGATTCGCAAGGCCGTTGGTGGGCATCTCAATACATTGATTGGCGGCAGCGTAATTTGCATATATTTGCACAGCAGCTGTGTACACAGATACAGCAACAGCTGCATTAGCGTCATCTCTAAATCAGGCCCTGTATTATCAACTAATATTAATCAGTGCTGTTTTTCATCAGGAACAAGCAGGAACTCAGTCTCTGAACCTATCATTAAGTATGACGAAATGTCCAGGGACAAAATATATTTTCCATAAGATAAGTTTTATTTTAAAGTTCATTTGGGTGATTTCTTTTCTAAATACTATATATATATATATATATATATATATATATATATATTTGTATATATATATATATATATATATATATAATTGTTTTTCTATAGCTCCTCTCCCAGTAGCTCCACCCACAGTTCCTGAACCTATTTTTCAGGCCCTGATATTACTTTTTAATACCCGTTTTAATTCTGCTTTGAAAACATGTTAGCGTGGGTGTCACATTAGCATGAGAAGCCACAAAAATAGCAGTTATGTTTTTGCATTAATTAAAAAAAACTATGATGATAGAGAAAACTTTGAATTAGATGCTATGTTATACTTAACAAATAGAACTTTTCTGTATTTGTATTTTAACCCAGTATGCTTATATGTCCAATTTTTTTATATAGAGAAAAGAGAAAAGTATTCCTATAAGTGGCACTCACTGGATGAATTATTTGTACATTTGAGGTCCAGATACAAATAATACATAAAATATAACTTTTATTATTACCAATAAAATAACTTACAGTTAATTATTTTTCTTATTTTTATTTTTATTGGTTTATTGTTAGATTTTTTTTAAAGTTGATTTAAAAAGCCAGCAAAGTATTATGATTAATTAGTATGTTAAATTTGTCGTTATGTGAAATAAAGTAATATAAAAAATACTATTAACTTGTAGTTATCCATTTGTTCCAAACTGTAAATGAATGTATATTAATATATGTAAATTTGAGAATATTAGAAAATTGACACAATTTAATAACACAATAGTTTTGATACATTCAGTATACAAATGGGGAAATATGGCATATTCATGAATCCTGACTATAAATGTTGTTTACTAGACATTTAGCACACGCAAATAAATTATATATACCAGACAGCTGTCTGAAAAAATTAAAAATAAAAAAGTAGCAGTTATGATTGATAAAAGTTATTTTGTTGTAGCCCGTAATGTTGTGGTAAAAAAGGTCTTTGTGTATCTGTGCTGGCGTCCCAGCAGAGATGTCAAATAGATAAGTTTGTATTAAAATTGCCAATCATGGCTTTCACTATGGGTAATTGCCGTAAAAAAATGGACTCACAGAATAATTGACCTGCGGCTCACGGAACACGTGGCTCACCTCTCCCGGTAAGTAACAACAGAGAGTGTGGACGAGTAGTAGACCGATCACGGTGAATGCTACTTACGGTAGGGACACCAGCAAAGATACACAGTTTTCTTTATTCTACTATATAATATACTTTCAAAATAACACATTCTCTATCATATTTCTGTTAGGCTAATACCAAGGGCTGTGTATTTCTGTTTTTCTTTGTATATTGTAAGCTTGACACTTAGCTTCGCACACATGCTGCTAGTTTGCTGAATGTCTTTTTATAAAAATACTGAAAAATGGTGCCGGGATTTGGGTCGTTTTTCTATCTTTTGCTGTAGTAAATTATTTGTATCTGGACCTCAAATTTACAAACAATTCTTCCATGAGTGCCCCTTATAGGAATCCTTTTTTATTTTCTCTATATAATGATTGAGTTTATTCCTGGGTGCACCTCTACCTGAAAATGCAATTGGACCAAATAAGTCCTTTATAATTCAACAGTATGTGGATTGGAATGGTTGAGTAGTCAAAACATGTTTAAAAACATATGATTAATTTGTAGGTCTGTACGTACACTCTTCTTTTTTGTGCATATGTCCAATTACTTTATCATTCATTACTTTAATACTAGAGATGTACACCACCCCCATATTTGTGTCTTGATTTTGGTTTTACAAAACCACCCTCATGTGTTTTGATTTGGTTTTGGATTCATAGCCTGCTAAACTACCCATGAACCTCACCTTAAGCAAGACAAGATGATCTGGTTAAGGAGGAAAATGGGAAAGAACTTCACATTGCCCTATGTTCTAATGGGTCAAATACTTACCATCTCCCTTGGTAAATTCCAGGAAAACGGGGTAATCAGCCCGACCACTGAACACTTCTGCCTTGTCAATCAGAGTCTCCTTTATAGCTTTATAGCCGCACAGCACAATACAAGGACGGTTCCCTTGATATATAGTAAATATATCTCCATAGGTTTTATGCAACTAGAAGTACAAACAAAATTTCTACAGTAAATACAATATAATGTGGTTACTTTTAGATGTTTGCTTAATTCCACCCACAAATCCTAAAATGAGAAGCAAAATATTTTATTTTGTGTTTTTTTAGATACACTGTAATGCTATTTTTACAGCAAGGGCCATGCAAGTATGAGGTAAAAGTGGGATTTTCAGGTAGATCGGTTAAAATAAATGTTGTGCCAGCTTGGCAGAGCCGTAACTAGACTTTTTGGTGCCCTGTGCCAGAAAGAGTATTGACGCCCCCTCATTTTTCAGAGGGACATACTGCACCCAAAAAGGGCCATGGCTTCATGAGGAAGGTCCAGGGAAGAGATAGGAGAGACCAGGAGATACTGGGGATGAATTAAGAGGAAGCTACAAGCAAGAATGATAATAAACAAAAATTTGACAGACTCAAACAGCACCCCCTGACCTGTGGTGCCCTGTGCGATGGCACCAGCTGCACTTCCCTAGCTACGGCCCTGCAGCTTGGTATCCCCTCTCACCAATACAGTATCTTATATCTGTTAAAAATATATTATTCTATGTGTTCTTTGTTACATTATACTTAAATGTTAGCAGATATAAGTTACCGTTAGCACAGCATGTCTGATATATCATAGTGCCAATGCAAAGAGGTTGTTTCCAGTCTGAGTGCCAACAGCATATTGTGTGAACATAGGAAGTCAGATATAAATGAGCCTCTTCTATCAGCTACTGTACTGTAGGCAGGGGAGAGAGTTATCTTAAATGGCTAGAATGCCCACTTGGATGCCCGTGTGCCAGTGTGGAATAATAAAATAACAGTTCTTTGTTAAATTTGAGATTACCATATAGTATATTTTATTGTTATATATTGTTTGAATCCTAATTTTAGATACTCATTGCTCCCTATGACTTGATCTACCCTCTAATAATACATATTACTATTAGAGATGTGCATGAACCCCCATGTTTTGCTTTTGGCAAAACTAACCTCAAATGTTTTGGTTCAGTTTTTCTTTTTGTTTTGGTTTTCGATTTCTTTAAAATTGATTAAACAGCTAAAATCATGTGTTTTGTACCTGTTTACATGCAATCCAAAACCCAATATCTGGTTTCTACTGTAGATCCGAGTTCCAAACTTACAGGAAAACTCAAGTCAGGATTCTATGTGACTTGGAACCCCAAAGTTTGGGTGAGTTAGGTTTTCAGTAAAACCAAACCGCTCGTCTCTAATTAATATGTAATCTCTCTATTCCAGTCCTTCTGTAGGCATAGACAGAGCACTGCCTCTCTGATTGTCGGGTAAGAAATGAGCTGAGCATGATCATAATGGTTGGTTTAATGTAGCCTACCCATGTACAAGATTGGCCACCTTTCTCTTCCACTGTGATTGGTGCGATATTTCAAGTGAGTTTTTGTTTTTATTATGGAGGCTAGTTTGGGATTTTTATAAAGATCACACATTGCTGTGTGGGTGTACTTAATCAGGATAGTGCTGACATGTTGTTATGGCTCCTGTTGGATAGATCCAGTATCGCCGAGTCTCTGAAGACCTTACCTTGTGTACCTGTCAAAAGCAGAAGGACATCAGACTTGAGCCCTGCCCAACTGACAGAGGAGTGAAATGTGTGGCTCAGTTAAAATGACAACACTCTAAAGGAATTGGTGGCTACAGAATAGTGGAAGAACTTGTGATTGGTGGGCCCGGGTGCAAAAATATGCTTTGGGCCCCCCCTCTGCTCCACCCCAAGTTCATAATATACTACACAGCAGTGGGTGACAGTGAGAATCAGTGGGTGAAGAGTAGGTGAAAGGGAAAAGGTCGACTGGGAGAGGGTAACAGGGTAAGGCAGAGGGTGATGGCGAGTGGTGAAAGGGAGATGTAGTGGGTGAAAGGGAGAGGGCGATGGGGTGTCGATGAGGATAATGTAGAAAAGCAGTGGCTTACAGGGAGAGGCAGAGGGTGACAGGGAGAAGCAGTAGGTGATAGGGAGAGGGTTACAGGGAGTGCCAGAGGGTGACATGGAGAGGATGACAAACAGTGGGTGATAGGGAGAAGCAGTGGGTGACAGGGAGAAGATGACAGGGAGAGGCAGAGGGCTACATAAAGAGGATGATAGGGAGTTGGTGACAAGCAGAGTGACAGGGAGAAGCAGTAGGTGAAAGGGAGAGGCAGAGGGTGATGGAGAGTGGGTGAAAGGGAGAGGCAATGGGTTATAGGGAGAATGTGACAAGAAGAGGATGACAAGGAGAGGCAGAGGATTATGAAGACAAGGTGAATAGGAGGGTGGAGGGTATCAGGGAGAGGCAGAGGGTGATGGTCAGTTGGTGATGAGGAGAAGTAGAAGGTGACAGGCACAGTATGAATGGTAGAGTCAGAGGGTATGTGAGGTCTCTATAGGAGGGAGTAAAGGGGGTAAATTGGTTTTAAAGTGTTCACTGGGACATGGAAGAGAAAGTATCAGTAAGGAGACAAGCAGAAACAAGGGGGTTTTATATGAGAACTGAGGAAAAACATTACTAGTGGATGAATTGAGGGGATAGAAGAGGAATTTTGTCAGGAAAGTGGAGAGTAAGTAATAGTCAGCTCTGTGGGAAAAAGGAAAGAAAGATAACATATTGGGGATGTATGGTGAGTGAAGAACTGACCTTTCAACCAGTCCTTGTGCGGAGAAGCTTTCAACAGCAGACATTTTCCCTTGGCCAACACATCACTGGCAAAACCGGGGCTCAACGAGTGATGGAGGACAAATGGACAGGCATGCATGACTGTAGCAAGGTGTAGAAAGGCAGGTCAGCCTCCTCTCCTCTGGTTTTGATGTTGGACCCCCGGCAACAGTAGTGTAAGAGAGGAGGAGGTAAGAGTAGGAGAGGAGGGGAGGAGAGGAGACAGGAGGTGAGGAGAGGGCCCCCCCTCCTCTCCTCAGCCAGACCACCTCCTTTTTTAATGTTATGGCCCACAGCCAGTCTTAGTGCACTTACTAAGTCAGGTTGGCTCATTATTGGTGCATTGCTGTCAAAGCCGCTCTGGCCCCTTCATTGCCACATTCCCTGGGCCAATGCACCAGCTGACCCACTGGCAGTTCCACACCTACTACATACCTTTTAGGGTGAGGTTGTTTATGAGACTCTCTAGCCCAGTGGTGTCAAACTTGGGCCCTCCAGCTGCAGTGAAACTACACATCCCAGCATGTGACACAGATTTGCTATTAGGGTATGCTAAAATTGTGGCAGGGCATGCTGGGATATGTAGTCCCACAAAAGCTGAAGGGCCCGAGTTTGACAACACTGCTCTAGCATTTTGTTGTGTATCTTATTATTATCCTGTGTGTTTTAGTACTATTTGTATACACAATAAGGTACACTTATGTTTTTCCAGTTGTTTGTCTAAGTGATTCTGAACTCCTGGAGGTACCAGGTAGACTGAGCCAACATACTGTACAGTATGTGGCTGCCTTAAGACTGACCAGCTACCACTAAGTAAGTCCGGTATCCTCACTAAGTATATACAGTTGTAATGATACTGCTGCATTTATGTTACAGTGAATGTCTGTTTTAGTAAATTTTTATAGAGCAGCTTATACTTTAGGGGCATGCTGTGAGTACAAAGGCAATTGTTTAATAGCATTCACTGCAATATCTGAGGTGTAAGATCTAAAAGCTATCTGAAAACTGGAAATATGGCTCAAACTGTCTGGTTTCATCTATACTATTAAATGCTATGCCTTCCAGAAAGTAAATGCTCAGTGTTATATCTTCTGCCCCAAACTATCAATGTTTCTGGCACCTGTCTCTATAATGGGACACTCTATTCTGCAAGTGATAGGGTACTTGTAACTTTCAGAACTTTAAAGACATTGTGGCTTATGTAATAGGGTGCAATCTGCAGCCGCTGTGGGAACTCCTGAAAGTCTTCCTGTATTTTTCAAGCGGTAATCACTTTAAAGGTAAAACCAGCTTGGTTGTACCTTTAACATGATTGCTGCTTTATAAATACGCCAAGACTCACACTTCTCGCATTGACTGCAGATAACACCCTATTACATAAACCCCATCATGTGTCACAAGCAATTGCTGTAGAGGCATTACAGCATTGGCTTCCATCTTGCAGTTGCAAAAATGCCCCAAAAGATTTAAATCACTTATTTTTTCTTGAGGAGGTAATATCCACTTTTTATAGGAGGGGCATGTGAATAGGTTCTGCTTCAGGTAGTTTTACTTTGTGAATATAGCTGAAATTAAAGTTAAAATGTGCCTTGTTGTTTTCTTTATTTCTTTATATACACTGTAATAGGAAACAAGTTCAGTAACATCTAGCAGTGAATCAGATACAGTATTGACCAGGCTTGTACAAGTTACACTAATTACAAAATATTTATTGGCTGCCATTACTTTTCCTGCAGTTGGATATGTAACTCTCTCACCTCTAGTAGTGAATGTACCATATTGCTGACATTGATCTTGTATAGGGTTCCAATGATGGGAAGAGGAGTTGGTCCAGGGGGAAGTTTGGCTTTTTCCACCATCGTCCTCCAATATGTAACCAATAAGTAGGTGGTGAGAAACACCAGGAGTACTGTACATAGTGAGTAGAAATCCATCCTGCCAACACAGATCAGACAATCATTATCAGTGTATGTTCTTAGTGAAACCACTAGAAATTACAAGATGTTGATCCTTTTACTGCCTAATTACTTTACTCATTGCACATTTTATTGTTTGATTACCATCTTCACTGTTCACTTTTCAGTCTGGTTGCCATCAATATTACCCCCTCTCCTGTCTGATTGCCATCCTCATTGCCCCCTCTTCCATCTTACTGTCATCCACATTGCCCATCTACTGTCAGCAGTGTTTGACTGGGGCACAAAGGGCCCACCAGGGAAAGCAGTTGTTAGCCACCACAGATGGACTTGGCCAACCATTACAGAGGACATGCAAAGAAAAAGGCTCCTTTATAAAAGAGGGAATAGGGGTATGTCAATACTAGCCACATTGTAGGATAGATAATCTTGGTGTAGTTTCCATAGAAACAAACCAAGCACCCAAGTTCATTCATGATCCTGCTCCACCAAGTTACTGACCCTAGAGGAGAAGGTGGGGCCATCAGGCACTGAGCCCACTGGTGCTATCGCCTGTATACAGTATATGTGGGCCAGTCTATGACTATTATCCCCATTATGTGCTCTTCTGTTTGATTGCCAACCTTATTGCTCCTCTCCTGTGTGGATGTCATCCTCATTAACTCATCAACTATTTGAGTGCCATGCACATTACTACTTCTTTATCTAGTACATTGAGGGGTCTATTTACTAAGCAGTGTTAGTAGACAGAGTGAAAAGTGATAAGGTGCCAGCCAATCAGCTCCTAACTGCCATCTCACAGGTTGTTTTTGAAAAATGACAGTTGGGAGCTGATTAGCTGGCACCTTATCTCCATTAATGTAGTAAATCTCAGAGGAATCCATGTAGGGCCAGATACAGTAATGTTACCTGTGCAATATAAAGTCCTGTAGCAACCAAACTAAAGATGAGCGGGTCCGGTTCTCTGAAAAATGGACCCACCCAAACTTCCCGATACAGGCCAGGATCTCGAGTCCAGCTCAAGGTTTCCCACCTAACTTGGATCCTAAAACAAAATGTCATCATCCCACTGTCAGATTCTCATAGGTTTTGTATTGTATAAAGGTCCCGGTGATCGGCGCCATTTTCATTATGGCTGTGGAGAGTGTACAGAACAGACATGCTCCATGCTGCACTGTCTGTGCACATGTTTTCTGTTTCTCTCTCTGTTGTTCAAGGGTGCAGTGTTGTCAGGCTGCAGCTGCAGTACATAAAGAGGAGATGCTGTGTTGTCCATAAGGGGGCTGGGGCTGCAGTTCATAAATAGGGGCTGTAGTACATAAAGGGGTACTGCTGTGTTGTCCATAAAGGGACTGGGGCTGCAGAACATAAAGAGGGACTGCAGTACATAAAGGGGTGCTGCTGTGTTGTCCTGTCCATCACAGGGCTAGGGCTGCAGTACAAAAATGGGTGCTGTGTGGTCCAGGGGTGCTTTGTCAATCCAGGGCTGCTCTTCCCCAATGTAAAAAATATAAAAGTTAAATAAAATGATCATTCCACAAGAAATAAAACAAAAATTTTAAAAAATTTTTGTCTTTGGTGACACTACTGGCCAGACCGCAGTTTATCATCCACTTATTTGTGACTCTGCACATGGTCCATCCACAAGGGTGCTTTGTTGTTCATAAAGGCATGCTGTGTTGTTCATCAAGGGGGTGGTGCCTCATCCAGGGGTGCTTTTTCCCAGTGTAAAAAACATAAAAGTTAAGTAAAATTATCATTCCACAAAAAATAAAAAAAAATAACTTTTTTTAAGTTTTTTTTTGTGTGTGTTAGCTATGCTATTATTTTTTGTAGACACTGCCTGCCAGACCGCAGTGTAAGTTTTTTGAAATGGAGGATGATCAAATGAGAGGAGAGCAGGAACCACATACTAGTGCTGCAACTGCTACCTGCAGGCATGATGAATATACATGGCAGTCAACGTCATCTACGAATGTCAATGTTCAAGGGTTTACTGTAAGTCAGGGCATCTAAAATCAAAGAAGCAATATTTTACAGTGGTAAAGAAACAACATCAAAGGGAAAGTTAGCTGTAGAAAGACTAACATTGGCTATATGCCTTTCACCACACAAAGTGGCAAGGAAAGGCTAAGATGTTGGTCTTTTTTATGACTGGTGGTTCTGCCTCTTATGATGATGTAAGCCCTTCTACCTGTAGACGATTCAAAAAGATGAAAATAGTAATTGCACAAGAAACAACTGTGTGCTCAGAAATGTCACAAATCCCTGAGGAGAGTCTATGTGTGTCATTGGGTGCCATGTGTGAGCCTTGCCTTTCCAAAACTGTACTCTGCAAATGTGAGGATGAGCAGCACAAGTCAACATGCTGACATATAAATCAAGGATACTTCTGTAGAAGTGCACCAGGATGGGAAGGATATTTGTGTAGGGACAGCAATTGTCAAGACATCTGTACACATTGTAAAACTAGAGTAAGTAGAGGTAAGGACCTTTACCATCTAGGAACCTCCTCCCTTTTACATCATCTACAGCATCCATCAAATGTGTTTGCAAAATTCAGAAACTTTAGCAAAAAAGTAGCAACAGGTAGTCCAGCTTCAGTTAGCTCTATTCTCTCTGCGAGATCCAAGCACCTGCCATCTTCACCACCAACACCATCTTGAAGGAAGGCCAAAAGACATGGTAGTCAAAAGACTCAAGCTGATGAGAGGCACTGACACTCACAACATGAGATATAAAACTTTTAGATGTGATGGTAAATTGTGAGAGTGACCGGCTTATGAGCCCAAATCATGCTTTGGATAACCCACCTGGAAAAACCACAAGCCTTCAAGATCTGGGACTTAAGAACCATGCAAAACCAGATGAGACAAATCTGGGTTTAGACAGTGGCCCTGCTGCAGCAAGTCCTGTCAGAGAGGATGCCAGTAAGGAACTTTAGCCAGCCTGTATTGAAGGAGAGCATACCATTACCAATGAGGCTAGTCTAAAGCTATGAGAATTTACTGACAGACCTTTCAATCGAACTTGCTGAAGTACCCTGGACAACATGGATAGTGGTGGAAACAGTTACCTCAGCTAGAAAGACCAAGAAGCTGTCATGGTGTTCACAAAGAGTGCTTAGAGATCCTTTAAGCAATATCTGTACTTAGGAAACTTTTTATTTAACCAGGAGGCCATGAGATCTATGTTGGGCATCCCCCACTGATCCACAATCAGTTGGGACATCTCATGGTGAAGTTCCCATTACCCAAGATGTACAGTGTGGTGTTTGTAGAAGTGAGCGTCCCAGTGGTCCACTCCAGAATGTGGATGGCCAAAATGCCAGGAATCCAACATTTTGCCCAAAGAAGAATGTGAGACACTTCCTTCATTGCCTGATGACTGTGTGTCTAGCCCTGTTTGTATATGAAGGCCATAGTTGTGGCTTTGTCCAACTATATCCATCCCTGTAAGACAAGCTGAGCTTAGAACAGGGTGTTACTGACTGCCTCAACTCCAGAATGTTGATGGAAAGGGTGGATTCTGTATCAGTTCGAAGACCCTGAAGATGTAGGCCTAGCGTGACAGCTCTGGCATCTGTTGTGAGCAGTAGTCAGTCCTAAAATGAGAATTGGGACCCCTTTGATAGATTCAGGGTATGGAGCCACCACAGAAATGACTAGTATGTCTGATGGGACAGTCTGAAAAGCTGCCTGTCCACAATGGATCCGGACCTGGATCAATGATGTAAGAACTACCTCTGTAGAGTGCGGCCATGAAATTTGGAAAATGGAACCTCTTTGAAGTGTCATTATTTTTCCCATGAGTTGCATACACTGGAGAACAGAAACCTGATGCAACTGTAGAAGACTGAAGATTCTGAGTCTTTTGCATAGGGAGCAAGGCCTTCTGACAGTGAGTGATGAACAAGAGGTTCAAGAAAACAATCCTCTGTGAAGGAATGAGGTTTGACTATGGGTAATTAGGATCTAACTGTGAGCCTCTAGAGTGTCCACCAACACCTACAGATACTGAAGCAGAATGGCTTTTGAAGGGGCCTTTGTCATAAATGATAGTGATTCTTCTGTGCCTCAACAAGAAACCATATGGACTATGACCTTTGTGAAAACTCTGGGAGCACTGGGCAGGCCAAATGATAGAGCCGGGAATGGAAAATGCAGGTCTCCCACTGCAAAATGGAGGAATTGATTATGGCCTCTCCAGATGGGAATATGAAGGTATGCATCCTTTATATCTATTGATGCAAGAAATTCCTCTCAATCTATTGCACTAATGACCTAGGGCAGAGGCTCCATCTTGAAACAATTTAAGTATTGGATGGAAGGACCCATCTGGTTATCCTACCAGGAAGACTGTTGAGTAAAACCTCTTGGGGTGGTGGGGCTGCCTGAGTTGTGGGCAGTGCTGGCTCCCTCACTATGACAGGAGTCGAGTTCTGTGTTTAATGCTACAGTGCAGCACCCAGCTCTTGTCACTGAGGGGGAGCCTGCACCTTGGTGTCACCCCTCGGCGGCTGACACCCAGGTACGGCCTGCACCCCCCACACCACCCCTTGTGACACCACTGGTAATAGGCTTAGGAAAGCTGGAGTTACCACTCAGCACAAGTAAGGTTAATAAACTAAAAAGTCACAGTTTTTAATCCCCACAATCTTAAATAGTAGGATTAACATATATCCCTCAGTAGTGTTAACCAAATGTATATAGAGTCGTAGGGTTAAAACAACATATATTCAGCAGTAGGGCTAAACTACCCTGGGACAAGGGAGTATAGCGCCAAAACACTGAAAACTCTATCCTGAAGTGGCCGTTTAAGTAATAAAGTTGCCTATACTCCTGTTTCATCGATCTACCCACAGACATTGCCGCAATGTCTCCCAGATTGGATGCAAGAGGAAGATCCAGGTAAACTTAGTCCCTGTGTTTGAGCAGCTGCATAATAAATTAGGCCACTGTAGCTGAGTTAAACAGTTCACAGTTAGATTGATTCAGTGGTGGCACAAAGTTCAATACACTTCAGCTTTAAAGGTAATAATTCTCAGTGGCTACAATGTATCTCTTTCTTGATCCAACAGTAATTATAGTGCAACATTGAAGTGAAGTGGCTTACTGCCGAAGGACTTGTGCAGTGATCAGGGAGGCAAATGGTCAACTCCCAGTGCAGCGTCTTCTGCCCCAGGATGGTGGCTTGAAGTAAAACAATTTGCCCTTATGCGTTTCTCACTAGTGGTTTCATCAGAGGGATCAATAGACGGTGCCGGTGGTATTGTTATTCTATATCACACTACTCCAATCAGGTGTTGAACACAGTTTTCAATTAGTTATTCAACACCAAACCTACGGTATGCAATATATACTAACTGTTAATAATTGTATGTTCATGTATTTTCACCAACCAACAGTGAACCCCATTGTAGCATGCCACAACACTCTGGAAACCACCTCCAGGATGTCAACATACCACATGCAGGACTTTATTACTATGTACAGCAAAGTGCTATTACAAAATATGTGATTTTAATACTGACTGTTCTACCCTTATTGTGGAAAAGGATAAGCTTGAAGAACATATCAAGTCACTTACAGTATCTTTGCTGAAGGCCTGATTCAGAGGTGGAATAAAGGCGTACGAGTATGCGCCTGTATGTGCAAGCCCTGAGATGCCCACTCTCAGTAACACTACCATACAATACACCATTGGTGGACCATCGAATGCACCATTGATACTAACAGCAGCCCCATGGTAGGTGCAGTGTCTCTATATGAACATGGCCCCTGTGGAAGCAGCTACAGTGTGCATCTGGGATCACAGCCTCTTTCACTGACACGCCTGTGACACTATCAGTGGCGGCTCCAGAGGTGGGGCTGCAGCACAGTTCAAAATTCAAATAGGGGAGCCACACCAACTGCCAGTGAGTCCCAGCCAGTGATGTTTGGCTTTGTTTAAAGTGGCAGTTGGTGTGGCACCACTATTTGAATTTTGAGCTGTGCTGCAGCCCCACCTCTGGAGCCACCCCTGGACACTACCATAAAAGTACACAGCATCAATGTTTTTAAATCATACAACAAACACGCTCCTATTAAAAAGCAAAAAGTGTAGGTGGCCAATTACCAATATAGACTTGTGGAGCTGCTACTGCCTATATTTGGGAGTATTCACAATTATCACACAAGAAAACTACATTTCAACTGTGGGGCACTAATCTAATTTTACTGAATTCTATTAAACATGTATGATATTAATTAGTATAATATTAATTATGGCCAGCAACGTGTAAAATAAATAGTGAAAAGTAGAAAGAAATAATATGCTAATAAAATAGATGATGTGCTTTAGTCTCCATAAATCATCTAAGAATTTCTTCCTGTCAGAATATAATGATTGTAAATGGATATCATTATCTATTACGCATTCTTTATTTCTTGTCTGTATTATGCAAACAAACAATACAAAAGCAAGAATGCCTTTCATGTTTATGTAAGTCCTATTAAAATTAAAATATGCATTTTTCAGGGGATAATACAATAGGCATATACAGTATACAATATGCAATTAATTTATACATTCGTACTGTTGCAATCTGCAGTTGAACTAAACATACTGTACATTTGAACTTAAGCCATTTACTGACTGAGTAAACACCAGCTATCCAGTGTTCACATCATAGCACATGCACAAAAGCAGTGGCGTAACTACTGCCCCCGCAGCCCCCGCGGTGGCTTGGAGGCGCCGGGTAGCTCGGAGGTGAAGGGGCAGTGGTTACGCCACTGCAACTGTGAGCACTGGCCTCTGAAATGATCGAAGGCTAAGGAAGCCTCCGATCACTTCAGAGGCCAGCGTTCCCAGTAATGCAGTGCGTGGGTGACGTCATGACGTCACCCGCGACCTGGGGAACCTGCGCGGCCGTGTCTGCTGGATCTATTTAAATCCAGTAAGCGAGGCAGCGGGAGAGACAATGCGGATGACAGCGTGCAAAGTCAGGTAAGTGAGGGAGGGGGGGAGGGGAGGGAGAGAGGTTTGGGGAGGCCACAACTACAGGAGAGGCCTCAACTACAGTGGGCACTACTAAAAGGGGCACAACTACAGAGGGCACTTCTAGAAGGGGCACAACTACTGAGGGCACTACTAGAAGGGGCACAACTACTGAGGGCACTACTAGAAGGGGCACAACTACAGGGGGCATTACTAAAAGGGGCACAACTACAGGGGGCACTACTTTAATGGGCACAACTACAGGGGGCCCTGCATAATTGGCACTACTACAGGGGGCATTGCATAATGGGCACTATTACAGGGGGCATTGCATAAGGGGCACTTGCTACAGGGGGCATTGCATATGGGGCACAACTACAGGGGGCACTACTTTACTGGGCACAACTACAGGGGGCACTGCATAATGGGCACAACAACAGGGGGCCCTGCATGATGGGCACTACTACAGGGGGCATTGCATAAGGGGCACTATTACAGGGGACATTGCATAAGGGCACTAGTATAGGGGGCATTGCATATGGGGCACAACTACAGGGGGCACTACTTTAATGGGCACAACTACAGGGGGCCCTGCATAATGGGCACTATTACAGGGGGCATTGCATAAGGGGCACTATTACAGGGGGGCATTGCATGAGGGGCACTAGTATAGGGGGCACTGTATAAGGGGCACTAACTTGATACACGCAGTCGACAGGTTATAAACTATATTCCCAATAATCTGGTTCTACACGGGCATAAAATCTGTGCAACCTGTCTTGAGATGAGGTGACAGACTGGCAGGAGCAGAGAGGAGGGTTGGTGAAGTAGATCTGTCATGGTGGGATGTAATGGGCATTACTGTTTGGCATAATGTGTATTTGGCATTACTGTGTGCACAATGTGCTATTAGGGGCATTACTGTGTGGCATAATGTGTTGTATGTGGCATTACAGTGTGGCATAATGTGAAATAGGGGCATTATAGCATGGCATAAATTTGTTATAAGGGCATTACTGTATGTCATGTGTTATACGTGGCATTATTGTGTGGCATGTGTAAGGGGCATTGCTGTGTGGCATAATGTGCTGTAAGGGGCATTCCGGTGTGGCATACTGTGTTATAAGTGGCATAACTTAGTGTGTCATAATGTGTAAGGCACATTACTGTATCATGTAACCACACACCTTAAATGTTGTCTTTGGATGTGTTTGATCTTTGGGCGGGGAAGGGGGGGAGGGGGTGCCTGAAACTTTTTTGGCATGGGGGAGCAAAATTTATAGTTACGCCACTGCACAAAAGGACAAGTATTGTAGATTAAATACTGTAGCAGGGAAATTTTTGCACATACTGTCTAGTTTTCCCAGAATAATTATGACATTTTTCTATTTTTATGTACTCGTATTTAGGGCAAACAGTGAGGCTGATGAGTAGGGGGTTTACAAAATAATGTGTGTGTTTTCATGCCCACACAGGATCAGTCACAGCTCTTCCATTACGGCTGGTGTTTTAAGGTAGATTTGTATAAAGAAAATATTGAAAACAAAAATAAATTTTCTCCTTCCCACATAATTGTTACCTGCACTAGAGCTTATAGCTTAGGTTTGTAGCAGTAAAATCGGGATGACAAATAGCACAGAATGGTATGAAATCCCAGTGGCTGAATAGCCGCCAGTTCATATCCATACGCCGGCAGCCCGAATGGTGAAGATCCTGACAGGGCAGGTACCCTATCCCTACCCCTCTCCCCCCCTAACCCTAGTTAGTGGTATCTAACCTTAACCTCCTCCCCTAGTGCTTAACCCTAACCTCCCTGTGGGGGTGCCTAACCCTAACCCCCCTGTACCACACCATAAACCTATCCCTCCTGGGGGGTGCCTGACACTAACCTCCCCCCGGGGGTGCCTACCCTATACCTCCACCTTAGGGCTGCCTAACTCTAACCTTCCTCCCACAAAACTTAACCCTTAACCCACTACGATCCCTAAACCTAACACTCTCCCCCGCGGCTAACGCTTAGGGCGCCTTGGACTTTCCTCGTTCGGGCTGGCATCCTTCGGCGTTCTGGCATCGGTATATTCAACGCTCATCTTAAGTCCCTTATCGGGATTTCCTTGTCGGTATTGAGACCGGTGGCATCGCAATGTTTTAATTGTGCCAAGAAAAATCTTTATTCTGCTTTAAATGCAGCAACAATATTAGAAGATGAGATTACTACATCAGACATTGCCCATAGGAAACAAGTAGGGTGGCTAACTTTAAAAGATGGAGCATATGGTTGTTCTGGATGTATACAGTACATTGCCGCTTTATGTTAACAGGCACAGACTTTACAGATACCACATCAGGCAGAGTCATTAAAATTTAACATCAGCTTACCTGTGAAAGCAAATATGTCATATATATTATCATATGCACTTGCAAATGCATTTATATTGTAAAACCAACACAATGCTCAAGGAGCTAATTGCTCTACAAAGATCATTGTTTTTAAAAAGTCTTTGAAACCTTGGACAGTACCCCACCAGTGACAAGGCACTTTGTCCAAATAAAACATAATATGCTGGACTTCTGACTAATTCCAATTGACAATGTCCCCCCTTTAAAAAGAGGTGGTGATTGGGAGAAAATACTCCTGTAACGTGAATGAAGAAGGATATTTGATCTAAAGACTATGGCACTGAATGGATTAAATGAGGAATTCAATTTGTCTTGTATTCTTTAAATTACTCTTTGCTTAAAATATCTCCCCCTCCAATTTATTTTACTTTGCTTAAATGGATTAATTGCTAGTTTATTGTATTTAGGGGGTTATGAGTTAGCTATACTGTATGTGTAAGGATTCACCTGTTTGGGATTCTATGTAAGTGTACTATTAATCACCTATAGTTATCCCCCTTTCGGCAACTTAGTAGCATCCTAGTTTCTATAGCAACTTTCCCTCAGTGTGCAGCCGTGATAAACTTTCCGGCCACTGCTTTTTGCCCAAGATGGAATGCAGGATTGAGGTCCGGGCATATGTTAGGTAGACAGCAGACATAATTTCTGGCAGTTTTAGGAGCCATTTAGACAGACGCTGGGTCCCAATGCCGTAATACCAGGGAAAACACAAATCAGTGATTAATCATTTAGGGGGCGATTTAATAAAGCTTGGAGAGAGATAAATTTGAGGTAAATAGCACCAACCAACCAGCTTCTGTCATTTTTCAAAAACAGCCTGTAAAGTGACAGTTAGGAGTTGATTGGTTGGTGCTATTTACCTCCAATTTTATCTCTCTCCAAGCTTTATTAAATCTCACCCTTCAGTTGACCACACACTAGACCAACTTTCATCCAACTAGCTGATTGGTTGGAATGAAAATTTGGTAAGGTATGGGAGTAAATGATGATCAGCAATTTGCTCCTAAATGCTAGAAAACAGATGAAAATGGTCGGTCAGACAATTTTGTTAAATGTTTGATCTAAACAATTTGTTCAAATAACAGCTTTTGTCCATTTTCCGGTGTTTGGGAGCAAATTGCTGATTGTCATTTTTCTTTCATACCTTACCAGATTCTCATTCCAACCAATCAACTAGTTGGCTGGTTGGATGTAAGTTGGTCTAGTGTGTGGCCAGCTTTAGTCTACCAACATGTGTTCCTTTTTCTGTGCACTGTTTACATTTTGTGTAACGTCATTCTGTAACCGTGATGAAGGTGAGTGGTAGCACCGAAACAGACTCCTAAGGAGAACAACATGCTGGTTTACTGGCGGCCTGGATGCATGACAATATTGCTGCTGCCTTAGTAATGATGGAACTTTGCTGTTATATACAAGCTTGTTAAGTATATTCTGCTGCTATGAATATTATGCAAAATGGACTTTATGACAAGTGACTATCATAATGCTGCTCAGTGATTCAATACAATTTTTTTTCTTTGGCAAGATTGGTATGCTGGATATTTCAGTATATACAGAGAATGTTTTGTATAATTAATCTAGCCGTGCACCCAGTGAGAATTGTTACAATTCAAATAATAGGAGTAATCACACTTGTTTTCTACTATATATATATATATATATATATATATATATATATATATATATATAGAACAATGAGTTGACTGTAGAGCGACTGGTTTATAAAAGTGCATAAGTCATATAAATATTCAAACCAAGTCTGTGGTTGAAAAATGAAAGTGCCAATGCTTAATAAATAAATAATTTAACAAAGGTATGCGAAGAACAACTTGAAGTTTATGCAGACCGATTCAGAGAGAAGAAATACCCTGAAGCTATTTTAACAACTGCACTCCAAAAAACAAAATCTCTGGACAGACAAGAACTTCTTAAGTATAAAGTGGAAGTACCAGGCAAACCAGAGAAAATACCGTTTGTCACAACATTCAATGGTCATGAGAGACAAATCAGGAAAGCATTTAACAAAAATTGGAATATCCTCCTGATGGACCCAATACTGAAAAATATTCTACCATCTCAACCACAAATTGTTTACAGGAAGTCAAAACATTTGAAAGATTTATTAGCTCCAAGCATGTTGCAAGAAAAGGAGACAATAAAAGTGTCAAAAATGCTCCAATGCAATGGCAGCTACAAATGTGGCCACTGCAATATTTGTAAATTTGTCCATCCTAAGAGAAAAACCTTTATGAATTCAGAGGGATCTAAAGAGTTTAATATTAAAACCTTCATGAATTGTAACTCTACGTCTGTCATTTACTTATTGGAATGTACCTGTGGACTTAAATACGTGGGTAAAACCAAGAGACCACTAAAACTAAAGATCCAGGAACACATCCGCAATATACACAATAAAATAGAGGGATATGCTGTTTCAAAACATTTTTCCTTAGTTCATAACTCCAATCCAGAAGATATCACGTTCAAAGCTATTGAACATGTAACACTAGGAGAACGAGGAGGAGATCTTGGAAATTTACTTTCAAGGCGTGAGATGTATTGGCTATTTGAATTGGATACATTGGCACCAAAAGGATTCAACAAAAGTTACGAAATTGCGCCTTTCTTGTGATGGCATCCTCCCACCTACTCAATATACCTCATTACCGATCCACTATGGGATATGGTGGATTGATGTGGAGGGCCTGATCATTACCCTGGAGGGTGACTTCTTGGACAAGTTCAGGTGTGGTAGGTATATAGGATATTTATTTATTTATTTATTTATTAACAGTTTCTTATATAGCACAGCAAATTCCGTTGCGCTTTACAATTTGAATCAAGATTAACATTATACTGGGTTGTAAAAGACATACATACATGACATACATAAGGGTAAGAGGGCCCTGCTCACAAGCTTACAATCTATAGGATATAATCACCACCATTGATTGCAGCCATACCACTGGGTATGTGCCCAATTCCGCTCGAACTTGGAAGCGAAGCTCCTGTGGGCCTGGTTAGTACTAGGATGGGTGACCCCCTTGGAATACCAGGTGCTGCAAAACTATGGTTGGGTGACAATCCTTTAATGGGAGTATGAGTGATGGAGCCTGAAAGAATACACGAGAATACATACATAACAACATACTTGAAAGAACTTCAGAAAACTGCGAAGCATTTAATATGGAGTCAGTGAAAACTTATAAATACATCTGGAGTACCATAAAGAAATGTCAAATATCTACAAAAAGAACTAGTATCTGAAAAGATTATTGGAGTTAGACCTGTGACTAAACATGAACTTTGCTACACAAGTATAATCAAAACTAGAAGCCTTTTGGAAACCCCTTCTGATTTTTGATTTTTTGAGTTTTTTTCCCCCCAAAAAATCCCCTTTTATAAAAAAACATAGAATGTGAATACTGTTGCTCTATAATTGGGCTAAAGTAACTAACCATTATATTAGAATATGGTTTGAATTATAAATTGAATAATATGCGGTCCTGAATATTCCCCTATAAGGTAATACATTATGGAATCTAACGAACGTTTTTTCTTTAAGTCACAGATTGCGGCAAAACGTTTCTGTCAATATGCCAAATTGTGGGCGGAAGTTGAGTCCGATATGAACAACATAGCGATTCACGCCAGGAGTACCCAAGAAGCCGGATAACGCTATTCATGTTCCCATGGAATCTAACAACCTGGCTGCGGAGGTACAGTGACGCGAAGGGCGGAAGTAATCATACATCCATTGCATGGACTGGCAGGAGAAGGGCAGAAGTGACGGACGACGGCGGGCCCACGTGATTAGGGAAGAACACAGCCATGAGGGCAGATGTGACGTATCTGGCTTACTCTGGCCCCTTGAAGAAGCGGCAACGCAAAGGATGTGATGTGACCACTAAGGGCGGAAGTCCTAGGCAGCAAAGCGGATGTTGCCCTGTCATAACAGAATGTTTTTATTACTGCTGACCTTTTGACAATTTAAAACAAAGTTCTTATATAATAGTTTAACTATATACTTTAGTGGTAATGCGCGCATAGTATGCTGAATGGAGTTTGAGTAATAGAACGACATTGGGTGAACAGGAAATAATGCAGCCTCCTAATCTCTGATGAACTTGTATGGGGGTATAAATAAGAACATGACCCAACACACTAGTATCCCCTTGATGAAGTCCCCAGGATGAAACGCGTTGGTGGGAGAGCTTGTCTTGCCTTTTGAACCTATGAATGTGTTAAACCCTATACACCTTGTTCAGATAAGCTATTTATTTATTTAACTTTTAAAAAAAGATTTCTTTCTTTTTAAAGTGCTTAGTTTTTTAAACCTTTTCCTTCTCTGATTTTACCCTTCCATCTAAAAAGGGGTCTTTTTTATATGTATGCTGTATGTTTTTATTTTTTTTTCTCTTATCACTGTATATTTTGTATCTATTAAATTGTTAAATTATTTATTTATTAAGCACTGGCACTTTCATTTTTCAACCACAGAATTGGTTTGAATATTCATATGATTTATGCACTTTTATAAACCAGTCGCTCTACAGTCAACTCATTGTTCTATACATTTCTTAATACCTTTACCAGTATTCATTATTGACATTGAGCAGACGCCCATATAAAGTGGGCTAGGTTTACATAACATTTACATGGTTTTGCTATATGGGATATCACTTATAAATTATTATATTTATTGCTGGCACCGTTCCCACCTATTGTTTCATATATATATATATATATATATATACATATATATATATACATATACACTCAGAGGAATAGCGTGAAGTCATGGTGCCCAGAGCATGCTATTGCTATGCGTCCCCTCCCTCTTCTGAATTTTGCCAAAGTGGCCAAAACAGGAGCTCAAACCTACCTACTGTTCTCTGGCTGTCAGGACACACCATTATTATTATTATTATTATTATTATTATTATCATTTATTTATATGACGCCACAAATGTTCCGCAGTGCCTTACAAAGCACATAAACAAGTTGTAGACAAGCAACTTACAAAATAATACAATATAGGACCAGGACATGGATAATATATATTGCTACATTAGTGACCATAACACCCAGATAAGCAACAGAGCATAAGCAGCCAAGTGTTAGGTGTCCTAGTGGTGAGTAAGAAGTAGATGAAACTAAAGTAGGGAGAAGTACAAGAGGTTAGAGGGCCCTGCTCATAAGAGCTTACATTCTAAAAGGGGAGGGGAAGACAAAGAGGGGTAACACAGATGGGGAGGAAGGTGTATGTATCAGGGAGTCAGAATTACAGCTGGAAGGCTTTGATGAAATAATGGGTCTTGAGAGCCCGTTTGAAGGATTGCAAAGAGGTGGAGAGTCTGATGGGGAGTGGGAGAGAGTTCCAGAGGTGGAAAGCAGTGCAGGCAAAATCTTGGAGGTGGGAGGAAGTAATCAGCTGGCATGAAAGGCGACATGCATTAGTTGAACGAAGAGTGCAGAGAGGAAAGTGAAGGGAGATGAGATCAGAGATGTATATGGGGGAAGATTGGGTGAGGGCTTTGTATGTGAGCGTGAGAACCTTAAATTGGGTTCTAAAAGGGAAGGGGAGCCAGTGGAGGGCTTGTAGGAGAGGGGAGGCAGATGTAGAGCTTTTGGAGAGGAATATAAGCCATGCAGCAGCAGTATTAAGGATAGACTGGAGAGGAGAGAGATGGGATTTGGGGAGGCCAGATAGGAGGTTACAGTAGTCCAATTTGGAGATGATCTGTGAGTGTATGAGGGTTTTTGTAGCATCCTGGGTGAGATAGGGTCTGATCTTAGAAATATTTTTGAGATGGAAATGACAGGACTGAAAGGTTCTGGATATGTGGTTTGAAGGAGAGGGATGAGTCCAGGATAACTCCAAGACGGTGCACTTTGGGGCTAGATGAGATAGTTATACCATCAATTGATAAAGAAATAGTGGGAAGTGAGGTTATGTGGGAGGGTGGGAAGATGATCAGCTCTGTCATAGACATATTAAGACTGGGATATCCAGGAAGAGATGGCAGAGAGACAGTTGGAGATATGAGTCAGAAGAGAGGGGGAGAGATCAGGGGAGGAAATGTAGATTTGAGTATCATCAGCATAGAGATGATAATGGAGGTCAAAAGAGCTGATGAGTTCAACTAGAGAGGAGGTATAGAGGGAGAATAGAAGAGGTCCAAGAACAGAACCTTGAGGAACACCTACTGTAAAAGGCTGTCAGGGGAAGAGGAGTCATGAGAGGAAACTTTGGTCAGAGAGGTAGGATGACTGCCAGGAGAGGGCAGTTTCACGTAGACCAAGGGAGTGAAGGATATGCAGCAGGAGAGGGTGGTCCACAGTGTCAAAAGCAGCAGAGAGATCAAGGAGAATGAGAAGAGAGTAGTGGCCCTTGGATTTGGCAGCAAGGAGGTCGTTGCTGACTTTCGTGAGGGCAGTTTCAGTGGAGTGGAAAGAAAGGAAGCCGGACTGATAAGGGTCAAGGAGGGATTAGGAGGAAAGAAAAGTGGTAAGGCGTTTGTAGACAATCCGCTCAAGGAGTTTGGAGGCAAAAGGGAGGAGAGAGATGGGTCGGTAGTTAGAAAGAAGGTTAGGATCAAGGGTAGGTTTTTTAAGAATGGGGGAGACAAGGGCATGCTTGAATTCAGAAGGAACAGTGCCTGATGAGAGGGAGAGGTTAATGAGGTGGGCAAGATGGGAGCAGGCAGAAAGAGAGAGGAAGCGGAGGAGATGGGAGGGGATAGGATCAAGGGGGGAGGTGGAAGGGGGGAGTACAGGATGAGGGCCATGACTTCCTCTCCAGATACAGGGGAGAAGGATGTTAGAGTTGGTAAAGTTGATTGGGAGGGGTGATCTGGGAAAAAAGGAGGTGGAGAGCTGGGGGACTGGTTGGATATTATGTCCTGATGTATGGAATCAATTTTAGGTGTAAAGTAGGTAGCAAAGTCAAGAGCAGAGAGCAAGGAGGGGAGACGAGGAGGGGGTGGGCAAAGGAGGGAGTTGAAAGTGGTGAAGAAACACTGGGGATTAGAGGACTGAGAGGAGATGAGGATCTTGAAATATGACTGTTTAGAGAGGGAGAGAGCAGCACTATAGGATGAGAGCATAAATTTGAAATGGAGAAAATCTGCCATAGAGTGATCTTCTCCACTGTCGCTCGGCGGTTCATAAACATTTTTCAGGTATCTGGTGCATTTGGAATGCCAGGGTTGAGGAGTAGATCTGCGAGTAGTGATCGCTGGAGCAACAGAGTCCATAGCAGAAGTAAGGGAGGCTTTGTATAGGGAAGTGGCTTGGTCAGGACAGGAGAGAGAGAGGATAGGGGAGAGAAGAGAGTCAAGCAGGGAAGAAAAGAAAATGTGTCGATAGCGTCAATGTTACGCTTAGTAATGGTGGCTTTTGGAGGTAGATAAGGATAAGGAGAAAGGGACAGGTTAAAAGAGAGAAGGTGGTGGTCAGAAAGTGGGAAAGGGGAATTGGAGTGATCAGAAATATCACATCGGTGAGTGAAGACCAGATCAAGCAAATGGCCACTCACATGGGATGGTGAGGAGGTCCATTGGGAGAGACCAAGTGAAGATGTGAGGTTGAGGAGTTTGGAGGCAGAGGATTCTGTGGGGATATCAATTGGAATATTGAAGTCACCTAGGATAATGGAGTGAAGGTCTAAGGAGAGAAAGTGAGGGAGCCAGGAAGCAAAGTGTCAAGGAACTTGAGGGCCAGGGGGACGGTAAATGACAGCTACTCTGAGGTGTACTGGGTGGAAGAGGTGTAAAGCATGGACTTCAAATGTAGAGAATGTAAGGGATGGTTCAGAAGGAATGGGTTGGTATGAGTAACCAGGGGATAGGAGGACCCCAACACCACCACCATGGCGACTCCCAGGTCGTGGGGTGTGGGAAAAGGTGAGGCCCCCAGTGGAGAGAGCTGCAGGAGAAGTGGTGTCAGAGGGTAAAATCCAGGTTTCAGTAATGGCTAAGAGATTCAGGGAGTTGGAGATGAAAAGGTCATGGGTTGGGACCAGTTTATTACAGACTGACCTGGCATTCCAGAGGGCACAGGATAGAGGGACAGAGTTTGTTGTAGAGTTTTGGATGAGATTATCAGGGTTGCTATAGCGTGGAGGTGAGATTAGTTTGGGGGACAGAGATGAATAGAGTGTAGTGACGGTGCGGTCTCCAGTGCTAGAAGGGGAACCAGCAGAAGGTGGGCAGGAAGGGAGCTTAATGATATGTGGATGGATGTGAGGTGAAGTGACATGGAGAGGGGGGTGGGAGGAGGGATTAGCAGTGAGGTAGTAGGACCCCGGTGGAGTATAAGAGAATGAAAGTGGAGTAATGGGAGAAGATGGGGAGGAAGGTAAACAGAGGAGAGGAGATAAGGGGAAGAGGAAGTGGAGGAGACAAGGGGGAAAGGATGAAGGTGGAAGCAAGGGGCAGAACAAAAGATTAGGTAGACACTGAGTGAAGGTGGGAGTCGAAGAAAACATGGTAAGAGTAAGGATGATGTGAATAAGGGAAGATAAAGTTGAACATAGGAATGAAGAAAGAATGAAAGAGAGAGTGCAGATTTCCAGAAATGTAAGTAAGAGTACAGTTTGGGAAAAGTGTGTATGTAAAACAAAAGTTTATTATTGAGTATAATAAAAGTGGAGATTTGGTGGGAGCAGAAGTTAAATAATAAAATAGACAGTGGTTGGAGCTAGATGATATAAGACTTAGAAACAGAGCTAAGGTAAAAGTACATTATCATAGAGGTAAACTGATATTAATACAGATAAGTATGCATTAGGATTATATGTAAAGCACAGAGCCAGCAGCAATAGTAGGAAGGGAAGCACCAGGTTTATGCAGCCACCAGACAGGGAGTTCATTTATGAAAGTCCTGGTAATGTTTTTCACAGGAGCTAGTAGTATGGAGAATGTGAATTCACAATTGTTCATTCCACTTTGTCCAATTAATGTTTGGCTTGCTGTTTGATTGTAGTTTGGTGGGTTTCCCTCTGTTTCACTTCTGTTTAACGCTGATATAATGCCACTAAGCGATTTAAAATTTAATTGGCACTTTTAAATCGGGCACTTATAAGATAGGGCACACTAGCCAAAGGCTAACCAGCCTTACTAGCCCTTACATAAGAGACCTGGCATGTGAGGCACTGATTACTTACTTTACTACCCCCAAAACACTCCCACTACTATTGCCATCAATAAATTACCTTAAACAAATAGCACATACCATTAAGCTAGCATCTGGGTCTATATAACTAAAAGCTAACAAAGGACATAAAAACTTAAAAAACTATATTCCAAACCATCATCTACAGGTAATATGCATTGATAAACTACTTAATTTAACATTACTGCTAAATTAATTGTTCAGAGCAGTAGTCAAATACCTAGTACAGCTGAAGCAGGGACATACAATTACAATTGCAGCAAGAATATGCTGGGAGCAGTAGTCAAATACCTAGTACAGCTGAGGCAGGGACATACAATTACAATTGCAGCAAGAATATGCTGGGAGCAGTAGTCAAATACCTAGTACAGCTGAGGCAGGGACATACAATTACAATTGCAGCAAGAATATGCTGGAAGCAGCAGCCAAATACCTGCAGGTGAAAGAGAAGGATGCGTCAGTTCACAAGCAGTAGTAGCTGTAGATATATTAGTAACGCTGATATAACGCCAATAATCGATTTAAAATTTAATTGGCACTTTTAAATTGGGCACTTATAAGATAGGGCACACCAGCCAAAGGTTATCCAGCCATTGATAAAATAAAGGCAGGGAGGGGATGTATGTTTATGCAGTCCACTGCCAGCAGCAGCTGCAGAAAGCACATGTCCAAAAGTAGTGACAGTCACAGGCGGAGAGGCAGGCAAGGACTGGATGCAGATAGGGAGGCGGTGAGTAGGTGGGTGAGGACAGGAGGTGGGTGAGGACTAGAGGCAGGTGAAGAGGCAAGTGGATAGATGGGAGTGGACTTAAGGCAGGTGAGGCAGGTGGGCAGGAGAGGACTGAAGTCAGGCAAGAAGCCAGTGAGGAGGTGGGCGGGTAAGCGGAAGAGGACTTGATGGGGAAAAGGAGGTGTACTGGTAGGAAAGGACTGGATGGCGGCAGGAAGACAAGCACGGAGGTGTGCTGGTTGGCAGAAGAGGACTTCAGGCAGGCAACTAGGTGCAGAGTTTGTGAATGTAAAGTGAAAAAATAGTAACCAATTGTCATTAATAATTATTGTAATTCTAATAAACTATTGTCTACCTCTGTTCTCCTTTTTTTTCTAATTTTATTTGTTCCTCTTCTACCTCCCTTGCAGCTCACTGCCACTTAATTCCACCAATATCTATCTATCTCTCTCACCCCAAATCGCGGCCACAATAATCCTCCACCCCGCGGTCACAATAAACCCAACCCCCTGTTGGCGGCCACAATAATTCTCCCCCCTGCGGCCACAATAATCCCCCCCCGCTCACGGCCACAATAATCCCCCCCATTGGCGACCACAATAATCTCCCCCCTGCGGCCACAATAATCCCCCCCGCTCATGAGCACAATAATTCCCCCCTGCCCGTGGCCACAATACCCCCCCTGCCCACGGCCACAATAATCCCCCCTGCCCGCAGCCACAGTTATCCCCCCTGCCCGTGGCCACAATAACCCCCCCCCCGCCATTACTTTGACAGATCTGATTACCTGTTTGCCATCCCGGCTTCAGTTTGAACTTTAGTAGAAATTATAATCAGTGTACTGATAATTGCAGCTAATTTTAGAGAGTTAAAAGAAGACTCATTCACTTAAAAAGTCTATTGAAGCCGAGTGTAAAAAACATTTTTACACACAAAAAAAAAACATAAAGGGATATCTACATGTATCATGGGCAGGATAATGTCCACATTTTAATTGTAGTACATGTACTACAAGTGGTTATCTGTAATTCTAAAATGCAAAAGTATCAAGTACTATACTGTGTTAGTAGGTGATTTATCATTTACTGGGGTCAGCCCTCTGAATAAACATATTAGCACAGATGTAGGCCTTAACATGCTTAGTAGATATTACCATATGTCCAATTTAATATTATGGTTATTAGTGTGTGAAAATATCAAGTAGGAATAATGTATATTTCAAATATTCATAGTCTTTAACCTAATAAGGTTAGTAATATGATTACTAAACACAATAAAAAGATTTATTGGTTAAAAATTCAACAAATAGTGCTATCCTCTGAAGTATAAGTGTAAAAAAATGTCGGGACAAATGTAAAAGGGTGAAAGTTTAGAAAATATGAGTGTTTAATGGCAACAGTGTAAGTTACTTTACCTGCAACATAATATCATAAACAATCCTAGACTTAAAAAGAGAATAAAACCTGCAGAGGAGTGATGTAATAATAGATCATAGTCACTATAACCAGATCAACATAAATAAATATATCATAGATAATGTATAGTACAGTGCCACCCAGAATTCTGTTAGAACTGGATGTGTAATAGCACAAGTTTTGATATGAGTAAAAGGTAAAAGCGCATAGCCTAACTTGATTGTTTAGTATAAACAAAAGTTTATGTTAAATAATCATTAATTAGTCACAAATTCAGTTTTCTCCAGTAAATAATATCAAGAATTCACAAAAAACAGTAAAGTTTAAAGTATGAAAAGGGTGGATATGGTCACTCGCTTTTGGTGCCTCCATGTGTGTTAATGAACAGTTAAAGAGGGATGCATGAGTGCACAAAGGAGCTGAACCCTAATTGAAAAGGTACAAAAGTACCTCTAGGTGGATCTGCTGTTGTATATGGCTTGGGAGAAAGCCTTATTAGGAAATCCCAATGCAGGACTAAGTCAATCTGTATCAAAATGAGAATCCCCCTAAAAAATAAGGTACTAGAAAGTTAAATGTCAAATATGTGAGTATATGTCAAATTCAAGCAATTTATTAATCTGTGTAATAAGTAAAATAGAAGGATAATGTTATATACTGTAATTATCTGAGGTTTAGAACATGTAGGAGTGGAAGAGTAAAATCCAGTGTTGGATAAAGAGGAGACGAAGGAGGATACTCACCTGGTTAGTACAAAAGGGCATCTGCCAGATAAGTTTATATTGCTCTATTTTGACTTTGGTAGTTTTGAATGTTTGCAGATTCAAGCACAGCCAATCATATTGTGGCAACTTGAATTTGCTAACCAATCACAGCTGGCCATCAGTGGAAAAAGTGCCAATCACAGCTCACCACATCAAGGATCCATTTCCTCACAGTTTGCTATTAGCCACTATAAGCATGGTGAGGCAGTTATAGTTTAATAACAGAGGAAGATTTGCAAGTGTTTCCTGATGATAAGGACACAGACATACTGATGGAAAGAGAAGAGATGCTAGACAAAAGAATACAGATGCTATATACTGTAGAATATAGGGTCAGACATAATGCTCAATGAGATAGTTATTTTATCAGTAAAGAAAAGGTGCTACTGTCCAGGATTGGTGAGCGACAGAAGAAGAAGGGGTGTTGGTTAAGTCCTGGGCCAACAGAGAGCTGCCTAGTTGAAGCCTGTACAAGTCAAGCTGAGAAGACCCAGTAGTGGAGCGACACTGAACCCAGTGGGAAAAGGCCA